>OX155952.1:29730229-30330229 GCA_944548615.1 Micropterix aruncella | reverse complement strand
AATAGATTACACCAAAGCGCAATTGATGCGGTTAATGCGGCTCTCGATTCAGACAATCTACAAGATTTATATAAAGCGTTAAACGATCCGAATTTGGACGTTGGAATTTCAGTCGACGAATTCGCTCTTCCTTTGATCTACGAAGAGATGACGCTCGATAGAACCGAATGTGAGAAAGATTTAAACCACAATGAAATATCTTCTTGTCTCCGCGTTTTACTGGCGGTGGCTTCCGTATCGAAATGCGTCGATTACGGAGATTCTAGCAGTCTGTGGATCGCTCTGAATGCTAAGGAACTACACGCTCAAAATATTCACGCCCACTGCAAGGAACGCTACATATCCACTTTGACCACGGCTCGAAATGTAAAACGGCTCGATAAGTCTGTTTGCTCATTATTGACCTATCTTGATATTCAAGATTGTATCGACATGGTCAATTCGCAAGACGACAACAATGACCAATGTAAGTAATTTTTTTTTACACAACCGCCTGACAAAAAAGGAGTGTACTGTATTCAGGTTTCATCTATGTATATTTTCCGTTTCTTTATTCCACCATATTTGGGCTCTATTGCGTTTCTCTTAAACTAAAATTGGAAATTAGTTTGTGTGAACGAGACAGAGTAGTACGTCAGAGCGGAATGTGAAATGAGCGGTTGTCACTTTTTCAGATTAAAACTACCTACCGAAGATAAAGCACCTAAATCTAACACCGCACGAAATGTGTCCAATCTTATTTGGGCGTCTATAAGGTAGTTTTGGTGTAGGAAAATCGACGACAGGTCATTTCATATTCCGTTCTAACGTATTGCTCTGTCTCGTTCGGTTGAACTAAGGTCCTATTTTAGTTCACGAAGAAACGCAATCAGGCCCATTATGTATGTTCACATTTTAAAAAAATACATTTTCCTATAGTTTTGGTTTTTTGTAAAAATTATAAACTTCAAACATAGCATTAGTTCCCTGTCTTAGTATCAATATCAATCAATTTAGTCTCAATTTAGTCAATTTAGTCTCTAATGTGTTCAGGGTTCATCTATGTATGTTTTCCGTTTCTTTATTTCACCATAACTTCTAAATGCTCAAACTGATTTAGAAGCATGTGGTATTGTTGGAATCGTTATGTCATCCCGAGTGTCATAGAATACCTTAATTGTCAAAATATCAAGTAAATGTTGTCTAAATTTTGAAATCTCCAAATGTCAATAAATTAACATAATTATATTGTGTTTAGTGTCAAATGAAAGGTCTGATTGAGTACATTCCGAAAATATATATGTATGTATATGGATAAATACGTAAACCCCAGATATTTAAAAACACAACTTTAAAAAAAGTTAACCACTGTATTATAAATACAGTGGTTCACTTTTTGTAACGGCAGTCGTGGTTTTTATTCCTTTTAATATATTTACTTGTTCTATTTATTTCTAAAATTTTTTGAAATATTTTGAAAATTTATCATGATTTTTCCAGTGATTGAAATGCTTAATGAAATCAACAAAGCCGTCAATGAAAAAGACAGCCAACAGCTCATTCACCTCCTCAGAAATATTAAGCTGCACAAAGACATCACTATTTGCGACGAGGACGTCGACCTTTACATGCGTCTGCTAAGGTTGTGCCTAAAAAATAAAGACGGTTCGGAGCTGTGGCTCGAAGATATCGAAAATATCGTATATCAAATCGACTCCGAAGTGAAACAAGTAAAGAGGTTACGCACGACCCTCATCGACTTGAATCTAGCCCTTTTAAGAATGGACACAGACGGATTAATGAACGCGCTACTCGATGGAAATTTAGGCATTTCAAAGAATGATATCGACCGAAAAGATTATTACTATCAAACGTTCCAAGAGTCTTTCATGAGAAGAAATCGCAAATATATTTGCCCCTGGGTGGTCTGTCACACCGATTCTGGCAGTACGTTTTACATTGACGTGGAATCGTGCAATCACGCTTGGACAACGCCAAGAGATTTCGTGCCGCATTCAAGATATCTATCGAAGAAGGATGTGGTTTCCATTTTGAAAAGGATCAATCGCCAGCGCGCTGAATTCGAAAAAAAGGAAGTCATCATGAGAGTAATCGTAGGTTTACAAGCGTACGCTAGAGGATTTGTTGTGCGGCGGTGTGTGCAGAGGCGCCATCTATTATTCAAAGAAAATATCAGAGCAATTGTAACAATACAATCGTGGTGGCGATCATGCGTTGTTCAGAAGAAGTACAGATCGACGATAAAGTTAAATACGACAAAAGCATTGCTCGACAGATTGAAGACTAAAGATCCGTGGAGTTGGTACAAGTTGAACGTAAGTATCAAATCATATTATGTTATGTCCTGACTGAGAGCCGTTATATAGGGTATTCGATTGCTAAATGCCATACTACGTTTTGGCAGCTAGGATTGTACTAAAAAATGTGTAGATACTCATAGTTCTAAACATTGATTAATCTTCCTTATGTACAGTACCCAATCGGTGGCATTCTAAACACGCCGTTACAATATCTTATCTCAAAATAAAATAATACCAGCAATGTTTTAAAAATAAACAGAAACATACTTCTTATTTATGTACAAATAATATTGCTTTGGATTAATTCGATTACGTTGTGGGGCCTTGCTCATTTGATCTACGATCAAGAATGTCTTCAAGGTCTCGGAGAAAACGCCCCCCTCCAACCTTCCCCCAACCCTCCCTCTCTCTCACTCCCCCTTCTCTCCCCAACCCCCTCTTCCTACTCACCAACCCCCCCAACCCTTCCTCTCTCCTCCTCCCCCAACCTCCTCTCACTACACCCCCACCAACAACTCACCACTCACCCCCTCCCCCAACTACCCCCCTCCTCCCACCCTTCGCCCCCTCTCCCCACTATTCCCCCCCCCCCCCACCTCCCGCCCTCACCCCCATCGATCTTGATCAATTCAAGGGTTGATGACGATAACGTCTTCAACCCTTGAATTGATCTGTCGTCCTCCCGATCCCGAGTGACCATGGCGGGCAAAGGGCATCACGGTCCGCAAAATATTCAGGTAGTAAGGTAGAGGCCGCACAAGCGACCTCGAACCCGAGACTAGACCGGAGGATGGAGAAATCCAGCCAAATCTGGTAGTAAGGGCTGAAAAGTGAACCAACGTTAGCCCGTTGGTTCACTTTTCAGTGCCTTACGGTAAGGCGTTGGCTTCTTACAGACATGTTGGCGGAGCTAGACTGTGGACTGTGTTGTCCCTAAGTCTCTGTAATCTCCTCATGGCTGTAAGAACGACCTACATATCTTTATAACAGCCTTAGGTGTCAGGTTCGCCCGTTGCAGAGGACAGCTCCAAAGTATGGTGTTGAGCAATCTAATACCCTATATAATGAATGCGGAAAGTAAATTCCATTTTTTTGCAGGAATCAAAAATTGTGAAAATCCAAGCGCTGTGGCGTGGAAAATGCGCTAGACACAGGTTCCTCTCTCTGGTCGACCCTCGTAATCCATCGTTTAAAGTCGTACAAATGTTCATACCGATTTTGGATTTTCGCACCGACGATTACGACAAAGAGCTAGAACTGCAGAATATCAAATCGCAAGTGGTGCAGACGATAAGAAAAAACCAGGAGCTGGCGAACCAAATCGAGAGCATGGATGTGAAGATCGGATTGTTGGTTCAGAATCGAATAACGCTGCAAGATGTCGTTGCGCACGGTTTGAAATTAAACAAACTCATCGACGTCTCGACAAACAAAGAACTGAACAAACCCGATGAGGCTCCATGGTCTACGCTCGGGAAAGGTTTGAAAGCGCTCACTAAAGACAGCCGTAAACTATTGGACGGCTATCAACACCTTTTTTATGTATTGCAAACAAACCCGGTTTATCTGTCTCGACTGCTATTTTGTTTATCACTAAGCAAAACGAATCAGATGCTGCAAAGGGTTATATTGACTCTGTATAATTTTGGAGCGAACCCTAGGGATGAATATCTGCTCATAAATTTCTTCAAAACGAGTCTCGAAGAGGAAATCAATTTAAGAATAACAAGTCCCTTTGAAATCGTCACTAGTCCACCGATTGTGCTGAAAATGGCAGTGAATTATTCGAGGACTGGCCACGGACCGACATTCATAAAAGAAATTATTTGTCCTCTAGTGTCAAAAATACTACGAGACGACACTTTAGTCTTGGAGACGAATCCTATCGATATTTTTAAAGCGTGGAGGAACCAGTTGGAGATGCAATCTGGGAAAATATCGTAAGTAATTCGTATAATTGTATAGTATACTCTATAAATAATCGTAGTATTTTTATAGTATATTCTATAAATAATCTTAAGTATACTTGCATTTCCCCTTGTAAAAAGATATTTACTGCTTTTCTGAAATGTAGCAGGTAAATTGTTTTTTTTTCCTTCAATTCTTGATACTGCCCAAACCAGCGCTCAAATAAGAAGCTAGAAAGTTCAGTTCACTTCATACACCTTAACATTTAAAGTGCCAGAATCACTATATGGCGATGGACAAAAGGTACCATTGAGTACTGCACTCATTTATAAGCAATTATAGCTCTTATAACTCCTCGAAGGGTAATAAATAATACTATCAAGTAAACTGCGATCATATTCATGTGAAAAACTGAAAGTGCCAATATCTTTTTAAAGGTTCTATGTATCACTACATAGTATAAAACAAAGTCGCTTTCTCTGTCCCTATGTCCCTTTGTATGCTTAAATCTTTGAAACTACGCAACGGATTTTGATGCGGTTTTTTTTAATAGATAGAGTGATTCAAGAGGAAGGTTTATATGTATAATAACATCCATTAAATAGTGGAGAAGTACTGCTATTTTTGAGGTTTCTAATGTGATGTCGTAAATAATTACATTTTTTCCGCTTACATTGCAAACGCAGGCTGAACCCTACGAGTTTTATCAAAATAATGTACTAAGTATTGTACACATTGAAAAGGTCTACAGAAAAAGTCCGTGATGGTATATGTCTATCTCTTATGGATAACCCACAATAACTTTTTTTTGTCATTTACTTTTTACGACAAATAATGGCTAATTTTCGAAGCGATTTTAACCAATACAGCATTAATCCTTAACCAATTAAATACCTTGAATACATTGTTCATTTAATATAGATCTATATGGCCCTTTACACCATATGATTTAAGTGAATATTTTCGAAGATATTAAAGATTTAAAAATTGCGGGACGTAGCGTTTGCGGCGGTACCGGCCGGCCGCCCGGTGCGGCAAGAGCGTGCCTATAAATAGCGCGTCTGAGGCCGCGGGCGGTTTTCCCTATAGCACTTTGAATTTAGCAGCGATCGGACGCGTTTATTATATCGGAGCTCTCCAGCGAGGAAAATAGCAATACTTAGGTAATAAAAACGTGCTTTTCAGCGCGACAACGTATCAGTAATTATAAGTTAGTTACGATAAATAATTGTATGATAGTAGTTTTAAAATATAAATTATATTCTATTCTAAGGTTAATTTTTAAATCGCACTTATAGCAATTATAAGTACCTACATAAGGTGAGATAAGATTAGATTAAATAAAACCATAATTTATGGATTGCAATTTTCTATTATGATCTTGATTAAAATTTACAGTTAATCAATTTAATATTAGGGAAATTATTTTCAAAAATCGTGATTTAACCCTTCAGGCCTCGGCCCCTCAGCCGATTGACAAGTTGCTGTCCCAAAAAATTTTAGTAAAAATTAGTAAAAAAATTGAATTACGACACTGTCTCACCAAAACATTAATTACTGCCAAACCACTGTACCCATAATTAAAATGAAACATATTAACATAATAAAACATAATAAAATCAAACAAATTAAATTAAAATAAAATTAAAACGGGGCCGTCACGCTGAATGGTTTTGTAGCCGATATCGGCCAATCGGGGCTTGAGGGGTTAAGGTGAGATATGTAAGTTCAGAAAAAGTACTTAACCCCTTGAGTATGATACGACCAAATCTGGTTCTGAAACAATTATCCGTTGAGTATGATACGACCAGATCTGGTTCCGCGTTTTTTTCACTTCTTTGACGTTCTCATATTTATTCATAATTATCTAATTGTTTTACAAAATGATATTTCAATATTCTATATTCGAAATTTCAATGCAATCATTGTGCAGTTGTTCTTTTTATGATTGGAGTAGTAGTTTCGTAGTTATAGTACTTTAAGGTCGATGTCGCCGAAAATCCTGCAAAAGAGACAGATGCATCCATGAAAATACCCATTTACTCCAAGGGTTAATAGAATAGGTATCTTTTGTTGTTGATGATTGTTGATTATCTTTTGTTTTTAGTCGCACGAATAGCAAATTATTTTTTATAATTAAAATCGTTGTTTAAGTTGAGGTATTTCAGTAAAAAAAAAAGAACTGAATAGAATAGGTATGTATCTTTTGTTTTTTATGATTGCTGATTATCTTTTGTTTCTAAATGGTAAGAATTTAGATATTTTTTACTGCGGCACATACTAATAATGGCAATTTGTGCATAGGTAATCATACATATAGAACTGAGTAAATTTTGTACAGAAATTATAAAGTCATGTCTGGAAGACGTCGTCGTTCGAACATAGGTCGTAGTACAGTGAATGCCAGAAGAGTACGTTCAGCAAGAGATGAAGAATCGTCAACGGAACGTGAGGCTCGCCTCAGTCAGGCTCGGGATAGATATAGAGCTGAGAGAGAGAGAGAATCTTCAGTAGAGCGTGAGATTCGCCGCAGCCGGGATCGAGATAGGCATACGGTTCAGAGGGACAGAGAATCGTCAGTAGAGCGTGAGGCTCGCCTCAGTCAGCTTCGGGATAGATATAGAGCTGAGAGAGAGAGAGAATCTTCAGTAGAGCGTGAGGTTCACCGCAGCCGAGATAGGGAAAGACATCGAATACAGAGAGCCAGAGAATGATCATCACGAGTTACTAATTCATGGGTGAATAAAGAAAATTCTGCCATGAATTACGATCCTTCGATTTCTTACAAGGACGATCGTATAGTATCAATAGGTACTATGTCAGTAGTGTGTGAACATTGCTTGGCATTGAAATTCAAGGACGAATCGAAAGGCATGTGTTGCTTACAAGGAAAAGTCAAATTAGAAGAAGTTCTCCCTCCACCTGAACCACTTCACTCTCTTCTTACGGGTGATCATCAGAAATCCAAGCAATTCATGCGCAATATACGCCGTTATAATAACGCATTTCAAATGACCTCTTTTAAGAGTAAGCAAGTCGTTGAGCGTGGGTTCATGCCTACATTTAAAATTCAAGGGCAAGTGTACCACTTAGCTGGGAGCTTGCTACCACTTCGACCCGATGATCACAAATTTCTGCAAATATATTTTATTGCAGATCCAGATACACAAGCATCTACGCGGTGTACAAGTGTTGCACAGCCAATTGATAGAGATTTGATTAGATCTCTCCAAGATATGTTACATTCTCATAATTGCTACATACAGTCTTTCAAAACTGCGATTGAGAGTGTTCCAGCAGATACTCCTGACTTTAATGTCGTAATCCATGCAAATAAAGTTCCTGTTGGAGAACACAGAGGACGATGCAATGCGCCTTCCACGAGTGAAGTAGCAGTGGTGATAGCTGGACAGCAATTTGACAAAAGAGATATTGTATTGCATAGTCGTGATGATAATTTGCAAAAAATTTCAGAGTTACACAGATCTTATGACAGCTTACAATATCCTTTGATGCTATGTCGTGGAGAAAATGGTTATGCCATTAATATTTCTCAAGTTGACCCAATCGGTGGTACACCTCTGCGTAAAACAGTGTCACGTATGAACTACTATTGCTACCGTATAATGACAAGACGTAACAATTTCAATACTTTGCTTAGATATGGAATGTTAACAAACCAATACTTGGTAGATCAATATGCGAAAATTGAATCTGAGAGATTGGCCTACATCTGTAATAATCAAACTAAATTGAGAGCTGAAAATGACGTTCATCTTCAGTATGCTTTACAGGCGAATGAACACCGCAACGGCATTGGGCAGTTGGTTATACTACCTTCATCATTCACAGGTGGACCTCGATATTTACACGAAAAATCGCAAGACGCCATGACTTACGTAAGAAATTACGGCAAACCTGATTTATTTATAACTGCAACATGTAACCCAAATTGGCCGGAAATCAAAGAAAATATTAACACCAATTTAACTCCACAAGACAGATACGATATACTTAACAGAGTCTTCCATTTAAAAGTACAGAAACTCCTGCACCTCATTAACAAGTCTCATATATTCGGTCCGCCGCGCTGTCATATGTACACAATAGAATGGCAGAAACGTGGCTTGCCAAATGTACACCTGTTGGTGTGGTTAGTGAACAAAATTAGACCAAACCAAATTGACAGGGTTATTTCAGCTGAATTACCGGAGAAAGATGAAGATCCTATCCTGTACGAAATCGTAAAGAAACATATGGTACACGGCCCTTGCGGGACTTTAAACCCGAATTCTCCATGTATGCGAGATTCTAAATGCAGCAAAAAATTTCCGAAGTCGTTCCAAACTCAAACAAGTACTAGCGATGACGGATATCCCAAATATCGTCGACGATCGCCAGAACAGGGTGGGCAAAATGCTACCGTCCGAAACCATGATATTGATAACCGATGGATCGTTCCCTATAATCCGCTCCTTTTGAAAATTTTTGATGCCCACATCAACGTAGAGTTGTGCAATTCAATAAAGTCAATTCAATATGTTACTAAGTACATTAATAAAGGCAGTGATCAAGCCACTTTCAGCATACAATCACCAAATGAAGTGGAAAAATATCAGTCTGGACGTTACATCTGCAGCTCTGAAGCTGTATGGAGGATTTTATCATTCGAAGTGCACGACCGGGCTCCCACAATTGTCCACCTTGCAGTTCATTTAGAAAATGGACAAAGAGTATATTTCACAGAGAACAATATACAAGAAGTTGTTAATAACCCGCGGGATACAACATTGACAGCATTCTTCAAGTTATGTGCTCAAGATGATTTCGCGAAAACACTGACGTATGACAGAGTTCCAGGTTACTATACATGGAACCAGAGTTCTAAAACTTTTCAACTGCGAAAACAAGGTACTGCGGTTGATGGTTTCCCCGGAGTAAAAAAAACGGATGCTCTTGGCAGAGTCTACGTGGTTCATCCCAACAACAGCGAATGCTTTTATCTGAGAATGTTATTGCATATTGTAAAAGGCCCGACATCCTTTGCACACCTAAGAACTGTACAAGGTGTTGTTTACAATACTTATCAAGCAGCATGCAAAGCTATGGGGCTCTTGGAAGACGATTCTCACTGGGAAAACACATTATCAGAAGCAGCTGTTTGTAGTTCAGCTACATCATTAAGATATTTATTTGCCGTCATAGTAGTGTTTTGTCAAGTAACTGATTCTGTTAATCTATGGAATAAATTTCAAGAAAATATGGCCAGTGATATTCTGATTCGGCGACGGCGAGAGTTAAACTCAGATGATGTACAATATGATCAAAACATATTTGACGAAGCATTATTGGAATTGAACAAAGTAGTGCAATTACTTTCGGGTAAATCGATCAAGGATTTTGGGCTGCCGATGCCAGCTAATACTACTAACTCAGATTTAACTAACAGTGCCGAATACACAAGAGAAACATCATACGATCAAACGAGACTTTTACAAAATATAGCTCAAGTTGAGCCACGATTAAACATCGATCAGAAAAAAGTATTCACTGCATTACTATCAACAATTGATAACAATGAAGGGAAATTGTTTTTCCTTGATGCCCCAGGAGGTACAGGAAAAACATTTTTAATCAATCTGCTTTTAAAAAAAGTGAGATCTATCGGAAAAATTGCGTTAGCTGTTGCGTCATCCGGCATTGCCGCTACGCTTTTGGAAGGAGGCCGAACCGCACACTCCACATTCAAGCTCCCGCTGAAAATCGCCACCGATGATAATAACAGCGTCTGTAGTGTTTCTAAACAGAGCAATACAGGAAAATTGATGCGTGACTGCTCATTAATAGTCTGAGACGAAGCTACCATGTCAAACAAGACGTCTGTGGAAGCACTGGATAGGACAATGCGCGATTTGCGCAACAAAAATTCACCTATGGGTGGATGTACAATTCTGTTCTCAGGAGATTTCCGTCAAATCCTACCAGTTGTGACTCGAGGAACACGTGCTGACGAAATAAATGCTTGCCTAAAAAGATCCAACCTTTGGCCACATGTCAATAAATTAAAGCTTAAAACTAATATGAGGGTTTCGTCATCTTCACGTGAGAACAGGCTATTTCCAGAGATGCTGCTAAAAGTTGGCAATGGAGAGTTAACACAAAGTGAGGGAAGGATTGACCTAGAAAACCTTTGCGTTTTGATAGACAACATCCAAGAGTTAGTCAACAATGTCTATCCTGACATTGATAACATAAGTTATAAGACAATATCTTGGTTTAAAGAAAGAGCGATTCTGTCACCAACTAACGAACAAGTAGATAAAGTAAATAACTTGATTCTTTCAAAGATTGATGCGCCGACGAAAATATACTACTCGGTCGATACTGTTCTCGATTTGGAAGAAGCTGTTCATTTTCCTACAGAATTTCTAAACTCTTTGAACCCGTCTGGACTCCCTCCTCACAAAATGGTGTTGAAAGTAGGTTGTCCTGTTATTTTATTAAGAAACCTGAATCCACCTAAACTTTGCAATGGCACGCGTTTGCTGGTAAAATCATTGAAAACTTTCATAATAGAGTGCACAATACTCACAGGATGTGGTACCGGAGAAGATGTATTGATTCCCTGAATCCCTCTGATGCCATCGGATTTACCCTTCCAATTTAAACGTTTACAGTTTCCGGTAAAGACATCTTTTGCAATGACCATTAATAAATCGCAGGGTCAAACCTTCAACGTTGCAGGCTTAGATTTGAGCGTTGACTGTTTTTCACATGGACAACTGTATGTCGCTCTTTCAAGAGTGACCTCCAGAGAAAACATGTTTGTATTGTCTAATGACAAGAAAGCTGTGAACGTTGTTTATAAAGACATTCTGTAATATGTTGTAAAAATAAAATAAATAGTTAAAAATGTAAAAAGTAAATAAGTATAAATGTAGTGTATGAATTTAGATATTCCAAAGATAGCAGGAAATCTTCATGGTATAGGGAAAGGGGGATTGTTTTACTCCAAATTTAACGCGTGCGGGCCACGGGCAGTAATGAATAAATCAAAACTACTGGATCGATTTTAATCACATAGGCTATATATTTTATACCCGTGCGAAGCCAGAGCGGGCCGCTATGTTTTTATATACAACGTTCACAGTTTTTCTGTACTGTATTTAGTATCAGCATTGCACCCGTGCGAAGCCGGGGCGGGTCGCTAGTTAGGTAATAAATTAGAAACCCGAATATGGCTCGGTCCAGCCACCCTTGACAATCACTCTACTTCTGAAGATTGCCGCTACTATGTGAAAGCCTCCTCTCTTGCTTAACTCCTCCGAATTCTCCTTTACAGAGAACTATGCTTCTGCATTATTTATTGATGAGGCAAGGAGCGATGCATTATGTTAAATTTCTCCATTATAAATTTTAGATCGTTGCCGTTCAACGTGACTACCGAGCGAGCATTGTCATACCCAGAAGTACGATTGCGACTCGAGTCAAATTTGGAATTGTTGAAACGAACTGTCACAATATTTCTCGATAAAATAACAGCGACTAAAAATTCACTGCCATTCTGCATCACGTACATGGCTCGAGTTTTACAGAGAACGCTATCATCCAAGTTTCCCAGCACTCCCGCTAAGGACATTTTGAAAGTCGTCGGACATTTGGTGTATTACTTGTTTTTGAATTCTGTCATTGTCGCTCCTGATTTATTCGACCTCGTCCAATTGAATCCCGACCGGGCGCTGTCGACGGTTCAGCGAAAGAATTTAGCGACCGTGGCAAAATTGCTCCATTTCTCTGCGTCCAAGAAAGGATTCGGTGATGAATCGTCGCATCTCAAATGCCTCAATCAGTTTATAATCGATCATCACGAGAGCATGAAGGACTATTTTAGAAAATGCTGTGAAGGTCCGTCTTTGGAAGAGCATTTTTCCGTGAACGAGTATACGGAAGCGACTTTGGTTCAGCCGCCGCACATTTTCATCAAGATACAGGAAATAGTAGATACGCATAGATTACTGCTAGAGCATCAAGAAATGATCGCACCAGACCCGCAGGATAAATTGCTCGACTTGCTCGACGATATTGGGAATGTGCCATCTGTTTCGGATTTAACTGGGAAAGGAAATTGTGAACAGGCAGAGGCCGACGTCTGCCTGACTCTGATCGATAAACCAGGATCGTCTTCGAGCGACGCTTCCGGTATAAATAAGCTATTCATCAAGACCAAGGAATTATCCGTCTCACTAATGCCTTACATTCGAGGCGATCATTTCCTGGAAGCGCTATGCATTGGAACAACCGAAGAGCAACAAAAGAGATACGCCTTGCAGTTTGAGTCGAAAGTGTTCTCTGGTACTATAAAACCCGGAGAACCGACTAATTTGAGAGAGCATATCGCTATTCTCCGTAAACACATAGTGCAACTAGAAGACGAAGGTTTCGTAACTCGCGAAGATGGCTACCAGGCGATAATAACATCAATAGCTTTGGACCTCCGTAACATGGCTAAATACCGTCAAGCGCAGAAAAAAGCACTGCAAACTTTAAAACGAACGAAACAGAGTTTGGACGAAAAAACAAAATTCTATCAAGATCAGAGTGTCTATTACGATAGATACATCAAAAAGTGTCTGGAAAATTTGACCACAGGCAAAAAGTAAGCTACTCTATAAATATATTTAGAAAAAATGAATTTTAATTACTACTTTATTTTATTTCAGAAATATACACGCCGACAAGACCAAATCGATGAAACTCAAACACAAAGTTAAAAGCAAGCTGACAGTAAAATACTCCGCTTTAAAACTATATGAAAAGGGTGTAATTCTGGAAATAGATGGACTCTCTGTGCCGCAATTCAAAAACGTTCAATTCGAAATCACCCCATTGGACAATATTGGCATTTTTTGTGTTAAAGGAAAGTTCATGGGCGTCGAGGTCGAAAAGATACAAATAAACGTCCAAGATCTTCTTCAGATGCAGTATGACGGCTGCGCCATCATGGACATGTTCGGAAAGGCCAAAGTTAACGTGAACCTTTTGCTTTTCCTCCTAAATAGCAAGTTTTATGGAAAAGCATAGATTTCATGTATTTTAATTTTTTGATTTTATCTATTTACTCATATTATTATGAAGGAAAAGCAGTATTCGAATGAACATAACGTTAAATAATATATTTTATGGCTTTATAATGTACCTTTTTAAACACTCCAAAGTTGCTTATTATTTTTTAATTCTGAGAATTGTTATTTTTAATTAGTCTATAACACCAAAAATCTAACTGAAAGTGAATACTTACTAATAAAAATTGATGTCTTTAATTTTTTGCATTTCCTGAACCTATTTGGACAGCCCTGTCTAAAAAAAAACGACTTTCTGAATGTAGACACCCCTGTGCGTTTTATTTTCGGATACTATAGAATTACATGTTAGCGCGCGCACTACAGAAAAACAAATCAGTCTGGGTTTAAATTCTGTGGATTGCAGCAGACTATTGGAAAATTCAGTTAAGCTAATCAATTTGGAAAATTCCGAAATATTCGAAATCATTTGCTATGTGTTTCCACATTACTGCTGTTTCCAAATTGCTTCACGTAGCCCAGAGGTGTCCAAACTTTTTTTTTCTCGTAGACCACCAGAAAAAAGTATATTTTCTTGTGTTCTATTTATTAACCCTTAAATGCATGACTTTTTGTTTTGACATGAAAAAATTAAAACTTGAAGATTTCACATAACTGATGAGGGTAAAAATAAATACAAAAATTATTTAATTTTGAAACATTTTTTTTTTAAAAAGTGTAGGTATGTAGCCAAACGGCAACATCATGCATTGAGTACATAGTATGACATTACATTACATATGAAATTGTTTGAAACAATTATTATATTTGTTAAGACATAATTCCACACCGCACTTCTCACACTTAGTATGGGTAAATCCTTTGCAGTTAGGCAGCTTGCACCTCATTCTCTTATCTTCAATAATTGGCCAATGCCCAGTTTGGTCTGCGCGAACTTCCGCCGGTGGTATATGCTTCACTGGCCCTCTCTTTCTCTTATTCTCAATTTCTTTCTCTAAAATATTACTAGGGCGACCACGTTTAGTAGTAGCTGATATTATGTTGCACAAGTTATAAGCTACTTCTGCACGAAATTGGGCTTGACTTAATAATTTGCATCCTGGTTGCTTCTTGGAATGAACTCGTTTGTAAAGTAACCAAGAATTTACTAACGTCAAGTCTAAAAGATGGTAGAAAATCCTTATGTACCATTTAAGCTCTTCATATATATTTTATATCTTCCCATAAAGCTATCCAACAGATCAACACCTCCCATATGTCTGTTGTATTCGGTAATGATATAAGGACAATCAACTTCTACGATTTTCTTTTCCTTGCGGTCATATCTTTTCACTTTCGAAATTGGATTTTTTCCGGCAAATGAGAATACTAATGACACATATTTATTGTCCTTCCAGATAACAGATGAAATATCCACACTATCAATTGTTGCAACAAATTCATGACCTGTTCCACGATTAGCATCCCTCAAAGATGATTCTGTTGGCAATTTACAATTAGGAACCCTATTTCTTCGTATAGTACCCAAGGAATAAATTCCCTCCTTTGCCAAATGTACCATTAGAGGCAATGATGTATAATAGTTGTCATGATAGAGTCTGTAATTTTTCTGTCTTGGAATAATTCTAGCCAAACGTAAAACCAAATTAGATGTTACTCCAAGGTCAGGTTCGTCAACTGGCACATCTTTTTGTCCTTGGCCAGCATAAATTTCAAATTTATAGGCAAATCCTGAAATGCCTGACATAACAAAGAATTTGAATCCCCATTTATGGGGCTTCATTGGCATATATTGTTTCATATAATGCCTTACTTTGGTGGAGCACATTTGCTCGTCTATACTGAGATTTTGCTCCAAGGCAACCGAACAAAATTTATCGTTCAGAAAATCAACAATAGGTTTAATTTTGTGAAGCCTGTCGTGTCCTGGCTGATCACGTGGTATAAATGAGTAGTTACTGTTGAAGTGTATGTACCTTCTTATCATCTCGAATTTGTTGATCGACATCACATCAGCTACTGGTGCAAATCTTAGTTCTTCACTCCAAAATGACCTCGTATTAGGCATATTTACCAATGAAGTGTATATTATTATGCCAAAAAACTGCTTTATGTCATTATCGGTGAAGGAAGGTGGTCTCTCAGTTTTGGTCTGAACAGCATAGAAATTGGTTTCTTCTACAATTTTTGTTACCAACTTACTAGAGAAAAAGTAGTTAAAGAACTGCAACGGCCGTTCCAAAGCTAAAATTTCTTCAGAAACTTCTATGTCTCCATGGAAACGTAGCTGATCATCATTCAAGATCAAAGACTTAGATTTCCAAAGTATATCCTTTTTTAGGGGTGCCTTACTTCGTTTCAATGTCAAGAAAGAAGAGAGAGGCAAGTTATCTTCTTTATCCTCTGACTCTTCTTGAGCACCACTTCCGCTCGCACTTCTTCCAACGTCTTCCACTTCTACTTCATCATCGGTTTCGGGAAAAAAACGGTCTTCATCGCCATTTTCACTGCTAAAATCACCGTCGTCGTCACTTAAACCGGTAAAATTTTCCCAATACCGTTCCAGATCATTTTCTGTTAGAATCTTTTTCCTATCCATACTGAAAGAATAAGTAAAAACAATAAACTCAACCGCATTGTGTTGCCTATAAGGTATAGAATCAAGAAAACTAATGATACCTCGAATGCATGGTGTTGCCGATCGGCAACAAACCAAAATTCGATTTTTTTCAACAGTAATGTACCAATATACAAGATTACACAACATGGTAAAAAAATACATACCTGTTAGATGTAAAAACACAATTTTCCCGAAATGAAACACTTTTCTCAACCAAACTATTATCAATAGGAAAATCAATATAATCACGTTGCTCGCCGGTTGTCTGCAGACTGGGAAATGTCAAAAATACAATGACATGACTGCCATTTATCAACAAATGCTTATAGCATATTATAAAGCAGTACGTAGCCGAACGGATACGTCATGCAACAAATCAATATTTGCTCTAGCTTGAGTTTGAATGGTGTAGTAATCGGTATGTTGCCGAAAAGCAACAATATGCATTTAAGGGTTAAATTAATATGACTAGACTTAATTGAATTAAAATTAAACATTAATAACATACCGTAACTTCAACAATGCAAATCAAAAATTAAAAACAAATAGTCATAATTTTAATGGGAGAGATACTTGATTGGCAGCAAATTATCAATATTTGGCTTCGCTTTGCAAGTCTCGACATGTATTGTACTGAATATCGAAATGTGATCGAAATGCAAGTTTTTACGTGGCTTTTAAAAATAACGGTCGCTAACGTATACTCCCTAAAGGGGCGAACACACTATCGAACGCGTCCGTTAGCCGCGGCTTATGGGCGCGATCTGTGTAATGAATTTCTATTGAGCCTGCACATTATCGGACGTCAATCGCGAACGCGACCTCGAGGCTTCGGACGTCCGATAGAGATCTGGCAAGCCACGTCCCAAACGACTGTGCATACTGTCCATAAGCCGCGACAGCGGACGCGTCCCATAGTGTGTTCGCCCTTTAACAGTATAAAGAATCTTTCTTTGCTTTATTCCAATTTCTGCAATAATGTGTGGTATTCCCCAAACTTTTCTTTTTGCCTATTTATCTTATGAATCCAATATCTTTACTTTTTTAAATTTTTGGGTTGCGGACATCCATTTAAAAATACCAAACTGAGTAAATCGTTCTTAAACTCTTTCTCAGAATCAGAAATATTGTACAGCTGTTGTGCACAGTACTAATACACCTTCTATGACGGGGCTAACACGTTCAGTCTGGCATCAATTCAGTCCGCGACCTTGATCCGCGAACTGACTGATAGACACGTTGGACTGGTAGACGCAAACTGGCTGATGGACTGATTACAAGTTCAGTCTGGCCTTGGTCAGACTGACGGGAGACTGATCATTTATCGAGTTGACTGATGGACTGAACTGATGGATTTTCATACATTTTAATATTTTTTATCAGTCCATTAATCAGTTCGCGGATCAAGGTCGCGGACTGTACTGATGCCAGATTGAATGTGTAACACCCGCCATAGAAATTATAAAATCCATCAGTCAACGCGATGAGCGATCAGTCTCCCGTCAGTCTGATCAAGGTCAGGGACAGAACTGATGCCAGACTGAACGAGACACCCTCGTCTAATGGGCTCTAGACGATCAAGCATTCTTGACAAGCTTCGCGTCGCGGGCTGGGAGGGGATCGTAAACCGCAGGTAATATGCATTTTTTTTATATTTACCAAAAATGCCTAATTTTGTAGTTTTATACCAGGGAGTCAGGCTAATCAGACGTAATTGATTGATAAATGACTTGATTCCCTGGTATAAACTACAAAATTAGGCATTTTTGCCAAATATTAAAAGAAATATTTGCATATTTTCTGCGGTTAACGATCACCTCCCAGCCCGCGACGCGAAGCTTGACAAGCATGCTTGATCGTCTAGAAAGCCCCTATGGGGGCGAACACACTATCGGACGCGTCCGCTGCCGCGGCTTATGGACAGTATGCACAGTCGTTTGGGACGTGGCTTGCCAGATCTCTATCGGACGTCCGAAGCCTCGAGGTCGCGTCCGCGGCTGACGTCCGGTAATGTGCACGGCTCAATAGAAATTCATTACACAGATCGCGCCCATAAGCCGCAGCTAACGGACGCGTCCGTTAGTGTGTTCGACATGATCAGTGAGCAGCTCTGATGCTACATAATTATATGCGTTGCATACATAAAACAAGTGTGCACACCAACGCTCCTACGTTGCGTCGATCGTGCGGACGTGGGACTAGTGTGTCTGTACCGTTACTATTATTTTGACGTTTGACAACCGCCGACGTTCACAAACGCAACTCTAGAAAAGCGATCCGCCATTGGGTTGCGCAAAAACGGCATCATTTGCCGCAAAGTGAACGCACCTCAAATAAAATACGTAATGGGGCGTTTACACTCTCGCGCGAGGCGCGAGGCGAGACGCGAAACCATACAGTAAACAAACGGAACAGAGGCAAAGCTTCTAACGGCGTACAAAATGTTTACCTACTTTGCTAGAAGCACTCTGTTCCGATTGTTTACCTAAATGGTTTCGCGTCTCGCCTCGCGCGAGAGTGTAAACGCCCTATAATGGTCCCTCCACGCGTTGGTCGCATCGCCTATGTCTCTCTCCCTCCTATACATTTTTCTGACTTCACAGTGGTGCCGACTCGCTTTCGCCTGCAATGTTGGCCAATAGTGGCCGTAACAAAGCTCCTGCGTTCAGCATAGACATTCTTTCCAATTGGATTGCTTTGCAATTGTCCTCCAACCAATCAAATAAGATAAATTTGGAAAGGAGCGAGCTGCGAGGCGCTAAAGCGTCCTGTTTGTCGTGAACTCGTTCGTCATCTGTCACTTTTTTGATATATTTTTCTTTCGAGTCCGGGGATTTGTGGTTTCGTGTATTGTAAATTCTATAAGCCAAAATAAAACATGGCTAAGCGTAAACATGACATCGATTTGGAATCTGAAGGCACCAGCATAAAAGTGACTGCGGAAAATAAACATTCTTTAGACTCGGATGAAGAGGATTTTGCCGCCGAAGAGGAGAAAAAAAATGTTATGCAAACGGATGATATTGAAGGAGAAGAAGACGGAGATATGGGGATAGAAGGAGAGGTTTGTGACATTTTTATATGACCATTATTTAATTGGTGTGAAATAACTTCAACTTCATTTTTAGATTACGATTACGCCTTTCAATATGAAAGAAGAGTTGGAAGAGGGTCATTTCGACCAGGCGGGGCATTACCACTGGAAGAAAGAAAAGGAGGTAAAAGATAGTTGGTTGGATAACATTGATTGGGTCAAGGTGAAAGGCAGACCGGAAGATAAGTACAAGGTGCACAAAGACGATGATTCAAAAGGGCTCGGGGATGAATCGAGCAGCGAAAGCGAAGACGAGGACGCCAAGAAGTTCAATTTGATAGATTCTTACACGGAAGTGGTCAAATTCATGAAACCAAAAGAGTCAATCGCAAAAACGATACAACGACTGGGTAATTACGATGTTTATCGATGATGACTTCAGAAGATTTTAACAATTCTTTGGTATTTTAGGTGGTAACAATGCTCGGCTATCGAGCGTGGAGAGGTGGAAACGTAAAAAAGCCGGTGTAGTCGATGAAGGAGCACAGCAAGTGACGAAACTGACTGAAATCGCCAACGAGATCTTAACAAGGACTGGCAACATGGACGTCTACCAAGAGACATTCGAGAAAATATCGTTAATTATCGAGAAACACAAAAAAAAAACACAACCGGACGAATTGGATATGTACGCGGACGATTTCGATTCGAAAGAAAAAGTAAAAGTCACAGGGGAACCAGGTTCGAGTGCTGCAGATTTACCAGCGGAAGACAAAGATGAACCAGTCGAAGATAAACTGATGTGGGAATTTAAATGGAAGAAAGAGGCGGATGCCGAAGTTCATGGACCGCATACGACGGAAGAAATGCTGAAATGGGTAACCGAGGGTTATTTTAAACAGGGCGTTTGGGTTAGAAAATGCGGTCAAGATAGCGATTTTTACACGTCCAATAGAATAGACTTTGATTTGTATTTATAATAAATGCACATTTATTATGACTAGTATTTTAATTTAGCTTTTGCCTCGATGAGAGCTGTAGAATTTCTCGTTCGATCGTATCCCTAGCCAGCGGCAGCAGTTCCACTCTCGTCAGGAAGTTGGCGATGGAGTGCAGAACGTAGATGAATAAAATTGTTAAGTGCATTATCACGTAATGCGATATAGATGTTCCAATTTCGAGCCAGCTTCCCGTGTTCTTTACGAAATAAAGGAAGTGAAGCGCCATGAAGTTTGAGAATATTAAGAATATTAGCATTATCTGCTTTACGGGCGCCTGAAAATAAATCATGATGTATAAAAAGCAGATTTAGATATTTTCTTGTATCGTTGCATTAAAAAATTAGCACGCACCTTCGTCAAGAAGTTAATCGTGTTGAACGTAACTGCGACGCATAGAAACGGTATCATAGTTTTACATAGTATCAACGGAGTGATGACAAACGGTGAAAACTTGGTGACGAAACAACGCACCCACTGAACCTCGAATGAATTCAGCGAAGCAATGTTGCCAGTTCCAAAGAAAGAAAGAATTATAAACAATAACTGAAAAACAACCGTCAAAGAAAATCTTCCCAGAAATGGTAAAAACTGAGAAGAATAAAAAGGATACAAATATGTATGATCTTTTGAAATCATTAGCGTTCAATGGTCTTTCATTTGTTTCTTCGCCAATCCACAATCGCTTTGTCATGATTAACTGTAAAATATATATTATGCATATTTAATATTATCATTTCAAAAAAAAGGTGGTTTCAAAAACCTACCGCTGAAAATGAAGACGAATTTCCATTCAGCAACCGATATTCGAATATAGCCCAAGCAAATAAGTTAGTATTTAACACAAGTAGGAACATTCCTTCATGGCTTACAGACAGTAACAAATATAATACTGAGAACGATGAATACAGCCCGGTTAACCTTGAAAGAATATATCTCGATCGAAACAGTGGCAATATTAATCCAATCACTGCAAAATTAATTAATTTTAATTATTACAAAATAAAAATGACTTACAATTTTTAAATTAGGTACAATTTTATACAATTTTTTTATACAAATTAGATATTTAAAAAAAATTAGGTACAATAGGCATACCAGCAGAAATCCACGATATCAATTGATTAACAGGTGTCAAACCATGTTTATTTTGTATAGACGAATCCACAGCGTAAATATTCAATATAGTTATGAATAAAATACTGATTTGGCAAAGTGACATAACAACATCTTTCCAGGGATATTTCTTCTTATAAAAATTAAGTAAAGTATCGTAATAAAAATTAGCCAAATTATTTATAATAATTAGAATACTTGACAACATCCTGAAAACACAAACCATTAATTAAAAATGTGTATTTTAATTGTGATGTTTTTATTGAAAATTACGCACAGTATTGTTATGTTGCTATTGTTTCCGATTACAGGAAGAAACACAAACATGGTTAATATTAAACAGGAAATGCACCACCAGTACATACTTTTTCGGATTTGTCTACTTTTATCCTTGTAAGACCAAATATTCCAGAAAATGATTCCGAAAAGTCCGAAGCTCAACGTCCATCGTTGAAAAAATGTGCTAACCTAAAAGTATAAAATGACGATATAAATAATTAAAATCATGCGTCTAATAAATTTAATAAAATTGCATACTAACCAAACTTTCTAATCCAATTAAGTATAGAATAATGTTTTTAAATAAATTTATATTACAATAATTCCCATAAGTTATGTATCGCAGCCATATTTTCCAAGCCGAGAACACATTCCACCACAAGAATAGAGGCAGAATGCAATAAACGTGATACATGATCGGAAATCGTTGCACTAAAAAAAAAGTGAATAAAATGAGAATTTAAAATCTATTTGAGATACCTTAATGAGACATACAAATATTTAGAGCCATTATAACAGCAGCAAGTGTGACGAAAAATACGTTCATAACAGATGCCTTCCTCTGAATATGGAGGAGTCGTGGGCTCGTCGAGTCTGCGTTTAGTGATATATTTAAAGCGTTTTTAAATGTAGCTTTTTGTGGCAACAGATATGTAATTAAACACACAATCCAACCGATATAAGCTAACGAAACGCTCATTAATAAAAATCTCTGGTAATAATTGTGATAATAGTTGATGCCTTTCAAGCTGAGCTCGATCGTTTCGTTGCTTAAAATTTCAAGCATTAAATGCTTGTCTTTTTCGAGCATTCTATCGGCAAGCTCTGTAATTTCCTCGATTTTGCCATCTGTTAGCAGTTCGAAAGGCTCGTAGAGAAATTGTAAAGCGTTCTCCTCAATGATTTCTCGCATTCTTTTGTAATGGCATATCATTTGTTTTGCATTTGTATAAACTGCTTTAACGATATCGGCGCTGGTCATATTTAGAAAATTCTTCGGAAGAACGCCCTAGAAAAGAAAAAGGAGATGTGAGCACTTAGATACAAAATAAAAGGACTAGATAAATTGACATACTAACTATCGAATTTCCTGGAATAACTGCTCCGATTAAGGTCGACATTAAAGGAGCGACATCGGCTTGATTTATATCAAAACGACGGTGCTCATAAACTTCGCTATTTAACTTTTTTCCTACGTTCGTTGGATTATTAATACCAGCTCCCCATGCAATTATCGGTGTTTGCGTTTCATGAGGATCACCTGCGCCGTGAGAGCCTTTATAAAATAAAAAAATAAACATCATAAGATAAATCGAGGGACATAAATCAACTGACAAAAGGTACTCCATACATACCCCAATCAGTCATCCCATGATCTGACGTAAAAATATAAGCAGTCTTCCCGTCGTTTTTGAAAAATGTTTCAATTTGTGTAACCGCAATAGGTACTTGGTTATCGAGGTATTCTAAGTTTAAATTAAAATCTCTGAAAATTATTAGAAAAGTTACTATAGGTTAAAAAAAGTTATACACGCTAGATTAGAAAGTTAGAAAAGTTACTATACTGTTACAAGGTAGTACAGGCTTCCAAACCACTATTCGGCACGCCTAGAAATCAAACGTTTCTTGTCTCACCGGGATCTCAAACCTATGCTCAAAAATCTGCTGTTTAATCCGAAATGGCGCTTTATAATATGCCTTTAGGTTATCCTATAACTATTCATAAATTGCTTCACTCTGTAGTCTGCAATTAAACCTAGGATAAAATTGGCAGATTCGGGAACAGGCAATCGGAAGAATATAAAGCTTGGGGAATTCGATAAAATCTATCCCCTATATTTCATGGTTCCTGCATAAACAGGCAACAAAGACCTCACATATGGATTAAAATTAGATTTCGGGTTTATATTTCAGAGATCATAACTCCTTTTATAGGTTAATTAAAAACTAGTCTTTTACACGACTGCCCAACAAAAAAGGAGTGTAATGTGTTAAGGGTTTCTATATATGTTTTCTGTTTCTTTATTCCACTATAACTTCTAAACGCTTGAACCGATTTAGAAGTGTGTGGTATTGTTAGAATCGTTATGTCATCCCGAGTGTCATGGCGTTATAAATATTTGTCTAAATGTCCAAATCTCCCAATATCGATTAATTAACTTGAATATATCGTGTTTCATGTCAAATGAAAGGTCTGAGTGAGTACATTCCGAAAATATATATCTGTGCCTCCTGTGACCGGTGATACAATTGAAAAATCACTACTTTACAGGACAGCCCAAACAATATTTAAAAAATTCTAGTTCATGAACGAAGTGGGTTAGGTTACATTTAAGTACCTTCTTTTGTAGATCGAAACATCCACTTTCATTCTGTTTTTATATTTTTGTGGTAAATATTATACTTTTGAAGTAATTCATGAAAAACTCGCAGTTGTACCCTTTTTAATTTCTAATATGTGATAAAATTACGTGATAAATGATACAAGTACAGTTAAATCATGTTGCACATTTATGTTGTCTTTGTGTAAAGTGATATACAAGAAGTGAAAAAATCCAATAACTAATAAGAATATGTTCAAAACACAATGTAGCTCAAACAAATGATAAAAATAATACTCCAAAGATTCGAATTTTTTACTTCAGTCTTCTATTTTCATATTTTACCTGAATTGTATCAGTTTGCTAAAATTCTAGTCTTTATAAAAATGTGTTAAATGATACAAGTCCAGTTATATCCTGCATTAAAATACCTATGTATGGTGGAAATGAATACAAGTTTTAGAAAAATACTTAACGTTTATTAAAGTCTTCAAAATTATGAAATTACTTACAAATAAGGCACAGTTTTATCAAAATTATAAGAAGTAAATAGAGATCTTTTTAAATGCAATTAGTCTTAAACTTAAATACTTAGAAATGACACAGATCAATCTTACGCAGCTATCACAATAATCAAAGTGAACCTACTCAGTACAAAACATAACAGCACAGCCATTGTGTGAATCCTTAAAAAAATCTAGAAAAATAATAAACATCAAAATTGCTAACACTTTAAAACTTACACAGTACAGTTAACAGCTGTTAACCTATCCTATAGGCAGTAATTCGACTCTATGAGTGAGGTAAAAGAATGAAGAGAACAAAGAAGTACGTAGGTACCTACTTAAATCAAAATAAAACCTTTAATAGGTCTTGGGAGTTAGATGAACATAACTATCATATCATAAAATTACTCATCATCAGAATCATCATCATTATCCGGAGCAGTGTCTTTGACATCATTCTTGCAGCTCAGACTTCTGTAAAACTCATGAGAGCTCTCATGAATAAAGCACAGCAAATCCAATAGATCCTTCTTCTTTTCGGTTGAAATAGTAATCTTGGAATGGTAGGCTTTCGGTACTGTATTTATTGTAATCATATCGTAAGCTTTACCCCGCTTAGAACAATCCATGTTCATGTACTCAACATTCTTGAATTCTTTTTTGTAAGAAAAACGGGACATGTTTTCTTTGGTATACAAAACAGATCGAACGTCGCACCACAGAAATTTTTCATTGTCTGTATTGGTTTTCCTGAGAGTATAACATTGTTTTGAAAAAATGTTGAAATCGTAGAACATATCACGAGTCATCTCGATAACAGTGAACTTCGCTGTTTTGTTTGAAGCTGTACGCACTAGCTGGTACCAATCTCTTGGCAAGTGAATATCCATACTCGTGTGCTTCTTCTTACGCTCAATCAACGCATGGTCGGTGTCAGCCTCCATGTGAGTATGACCGGGTACGAGAAATTTATGTTCAATAGATTGTAATTGAGGGGATAGTTTAGCCACTAGCATCAACATTGTTGTAACAATCGAATTCTTGTTTTGACCCGGGCAACTATCTGAGTACATGATCAGCTTCTTGGCGTTTGGGTTTAAATGCGGCAGTTGATTTATGATAAAATCGTATAGACATGAAGCTATGTCGTTCGCTCCTCTATTCCCTTCACACTCCGGCCACATGTAGCAAAACGCTTTGTTTGTTTTTAGATCATGTATGGTTAGATTGTACGTCCATAGCTGTCTCTTGTAAAATGCTACATTCGTTTGCAAGTGTGGGGTGGGCAAACATTGTTGCAAATCAAATGTTATTACCATTACATCATCGCATGTCTGAGCCAGGTGTTTATCTTTTTTCTTTTCTTCGTAAGCAGCCTTAAATGCTTCTTGGTGCTCTTCGAGTGCCTTCGTCAAATCTGCAGCCTGTGCCTCGGTTGCGTACTTAAGTTTCATATTTATGGAGTCACATTTAGAACAAGTATCTACTGATGGTTTTTTGAAAGACAAATTCATGGTATCAAATACCTTTTTGAAAATGGTTTTGCTGACTGGAGTTTCTGTCTTCAATTTGTACGAATTATAAAGAACTTGTAAGTTGAGTTCAGAATTCAAGAATTTCTTAGTCGTTTTGTTACGGCCGTAGTGGCTTTCTGTGCAAGGGAAACAGGCAATATGAGCTTTTATTTCCTTTAGTTTGAAATCAGGAATCGACTTACCGACTCGACGTTTACGTGGTGGAAGGTGACCGCCATTGTCCCGTAGTTTTTCGCAAATCGTTTGTAGAAATTTATGACTTTCGTCGAAAGTCTTCAAAAGACATCCTTTACAAATTTGATGTTTTGTTAGATCAGAACTTTGAACGAAGTATCTAAAGCTGACGTTGCGTTTTTTCTTTGGAGAAGACCTTGACGTTTTTTTTCCGCAAACTTCAATGCATTTCGCCATATAATCGATCCTACTTTCATAACCCAGACTTCCCTTATGTATCCTTCCCAGACTCCAATATGTATCGAAAAGATTTTTCCTTACATGCAATGGTAGCCTATCTTTGCACTTCTTACGACAGTTGTCTAGATCACGTAATTCACGACTTTTCTTAGTTTTTCCTGACTTTGTTGTGTATTCCAAGCCAGTGTTACGAAAAAGTTTTCTCTTTACTCTATCATGTCTTCTTTCTTTCTCACTTTTTCTTGTTTTTTTCTTTTTTCCGCCACTATTCATACCGCTATTTTTCCAGAAGGAATCAGCGTGAGCATTCTCTGATATGCTCGCATTATTTGGAGATGGTGTTTCAGGAACCGTAATATTATTTTCTGATGTAGCCGTTTTCTTTCTTCTCTTTTTAACCGGAGTTCTTTCGTCATTAGTGGATGAGGAAGATTCATCAGTACCGCAAATGTAATCATCACTGCTAGATGATCCAAAATCACCATCGGTTGATGAACCTGCATCTGTCAAATCATCTAACAGGTTTTCGGAAGCATTTACATTTGTTTTGTTCGTCTTATCGTTGTCAATAACCATTTCTGTTGAATTATCTGAAGATATTGGATTCTGGTGTTCGTTGATAGTAGGGACTGGACTTTCAATAGACTTTTCTGGCAGTGATCCTTCAATTGGTTCTCTTACTTCGTATCCGTAGCCGCATTCATTGGTATTATTATTTTGTTCTGTTCGTTTAATTTCAGCTTCGATGGGGTATTGAGAACTCATGTTTGCTGCGTCATTAGTGGCTAAATCCATTATTTTAGCTATTCGGGATTTCGGAAACGTCAACTGAAACAAAAATAAACGTCTGTACTGTAAGAAGGTACGTACTTACCGGTTTTAATTGAGCAATAATTGTAAGAAAACTCTTTAGAATCAGAGTACGGAAAAAATAATTATGTATCTCTAAACTACTGATAGTTAGTACTGATAGATAGTAAAAAAACATCAAAAGTAGGTTAACCAAAAAAGCGGAAAATCACTTTGAGTAGGTAGTCAATCGTGAATCAAATTAATAGGAACAAAATAGCAAAAGTAAAGATTAGTACCTTGACTATGTTTACATTACAATAGGTACCTACCTATCTATTTTGTGTCAAGTGATTTAATTCAATAATGAAACAAAAATCCAAAACTATGCAATTTCGTGTAAAATGATACATCTAACAACTTACGCGTCGATCCATGGCGACTTCGGACGTGACCAAGCTTCATAAAGGCCGCAGCGACACTAACGCCCGCGCATCTCCTACCCCGCGTCACGCCCTCACTTCGCCTCGCGCACCCCCGCCACTCTCGTCATGTTCGTACTTGTATCACATAGCACATCTAGTAATTAATAAAAAAAAACAAATCTGGTTTGAGTTTTAGATACAACTCAATTTATATTCGTTTACACATAAAAAATTCTTTGTGTCGAATGATGTAAGTCGAGATGCATCACTTATCACAAATCAGGCACAACTTTAGATTCGGATTAGTAGGTACATGTTGAGTTATACCCTAATCAGTATGGAGAAAAATTGGTGCAAAGTGATATAACTCTAAATATATCAATATTCACGATAAATATACTGAAAAATAAAGTGTGTAAATTAATATAATCTCTCTTATACCACGAGGCACAAAAAAAAATGTGTGAAGCAATGACCTAAAGGGGTTACGACTTGACTTATATCTAAATTCACGATATTTTTTCCGAAATTCTGTCAGTTATATCACTTGGCACCAAATTATCTCCGAAACTATAGCAGATAGAAGGACTTGAGTTGTACCAAAAAAATCGTATTTTTTTTCTGACAATTTCTATGTAAAAATCACAAAAAGGGTACAACTCGAGTTAAATCACCTTTCACAGGAGGCACAGATATGTATCTCTATGGATAAATACATAAACCACATATTTATTAAAAAAAACCATAATAAAAATAATTATTAATACAGTACTTAGTTCCCTTTTCGTAACGGCAGTCATGTGTTTTATTTCTTTTAATATATTTACTTGTTAACCCTTAGAAAGCCATCCATGGGAATGAAACTCTAGACGGCATGTTTTCAACCCTCAAAAATTTATTTGTGTTAAATTTGTTAGTGCACGCATACTAATGTATTAATGGTGGCTTATTCAATGAATGCGACTTTTTCCACATATAATTGCTTAATTGCATAGATACGGAGATCGGCCGCCTGCAAATTGTCACAACAGAAAACCACCGATCGATGGTATTGGCATTCCAGAAGTTAAATTTAAAAAAAATGTAAAACAGTATATTGCAAACGAAATGGAGAAGAGGAATTACCTAGATCCCGGTTTGTGCGTATGTCCGGCCGTATCCAGCCCCAATAAATGAAAAGCCAATATTATCCGATCCTCGTTCAATTGTTGGAATAGTCCATTATTTCGTTTAGCATTATCGAAGAACTGACGGACTTTATCAAACACCCATTTGTCGAGTTCAATGGTCGATGATTTTCCAGAAAAGTCTTCTTTTTCTAAATACACGTGGGAATAGACGTGGTTTGGTTTCGTGAAAATGTGGCAAATATCGGGACTGCCCCAGCACCAGGTGTAGCGGCTACGGTTGAAGACAGAGTCGAAATCTACGGGGTTTTCTTTCCATCCCTTGGCGACCGCCGATGGGTCTTCGTAAAAGCCGGCGATCAGTGCTACGTGACCAGGACGTGACTCGGTCGGTACCCTTGTGTTCGACATGCCCCATACTCCCTCGTTGTTCGCTATTGATCTGCAAACAGCGAATCATCCATGAAAACATATATCTGATATAAGCTTTGCAAAATTACCGAAAATCATACGTAACATTGGACCTACTTTAATTTAGGCGCATGTCCGCGAGACATAAACGATTCATATCGCAGCCCGTCCGCTATAAACAAAACAAGCCTTTTCGCCGGTGGTGTCGTCAGCGGATCGGCCGACTGTATCCCATGTATGATGGGAGATTTGAAGTATATATCGAATATAGCCACTAAAAAGATCAACTGTATAATGAACCCCCACAGCAAAATCATTTTCTAATAACGATGTTATTTATGAATCCCAAGAAAAACACGAAAAACTCCGGGAAATTGACGTTTGACATTACATCCCGCCATCTTCTTCTTCACTGACAGCCACTGACAGCGCTGATCATTAAACTGACAGATTGAAATGGCAAACATTTATCGGACGCGTCCGTAAGCCCTGTCTTACGGACGCGACTGAACATTATGCACAGTCGTTTGGGACACGGCTTGCAGATTTCTATCGGACGTCCGAAGCCTCAAGGTCACGTCCGCGACTGACGTCCGATAATGTGCACGGCTCAATAGAAATTCATTACACAGATAACCTTTAAGTTGCGTCTATAAGCCGCGGCTTACGGTCGCGTCCGATAATATGTTTGCCCCTTTAAGTTCACTAAATTCAGTGTTGCCACCAAGGTTTCTGCAAAATATGCTATGTAAATCCTGCAAAATATGCCAAAAACAGGTATGCTAACTTACTTCGGGGGGCGCCAGTTTTGCATGCGGCAATTTTGCACAAATGTCACTTTTGACAGTTCCAAATCTGTTGAGGGCAGATTTGCAGGAGGCAACCTTGCAGGAAGCAACCTTGCAGGCGGCAACCTTCAGTACAGTTTTTAAGTTTTTCTGTTAGGTTAGGTTTTTCTTTCCCTAAAATCGAAGTGACATTAATTACCGGCATCCTTGTAGTGGATGATTTTTATACATCAAACTAAACATTAAAAAAAATGTTTTAAGTTTTTCTGTTAGGTTAGGTTAGGTCATTTTGACATTTGCAAAACTGCCTTCTGCAAGATTGCCTTCTGCAAAACTGCCGCCTGCAAGAATGCCGTCTGCAAGATTGCCGTCTGCAAATTTGCCTTCTGCATGTTTGATGGGACCCACTTACTTCAGTGACAAATTATATGTCAATTTAATGCAACTAGGTGAAATGCAACTAGGTGACCCGATCCGACTTTGCACATGTACACAAATAAGTACCTACTAAAAGAGCTCAAGAAAGGACTTTTGCGTAAAACAATTACTGTAGTTCGAATGTATGTCATAAACACGATGTTCTAAGCTTTTTGGGGAAATACAAGGACATATTTCTAAACCACTGACTATTGCTGCCAAGTCACTCAACTACTTCGAAATATGAGAGAGCGTTAAAAAATAGGCCAGAAATATGCTAACTTTATTTTTTAAATGTCAACATAATTTTGAGTTACTATTTATCATGAAACAAAACACCAATACCTCCATCTTCATCAACAGCAGCTGATAAGGAAGGCTTAAAGCCAGAATCATAACTCTCTTTGGTACCTATACAATGTAGTACCTACATCGTCTGGAACAGTGTGAGAATAACTCCTGCTCTCTTTAGGCCAAATCTGATATACAAAATGGCATTCAGGGTCCTCATTCACAGCTGCCAGATAAAAATATCAATTCCCCGGCTCAAACATAAAATATAATCGCAATTTTTTCTTCAAAAATACTATCGCAGGCTATCAGCTCTTTCTTGAAATATTTGTTTATGGCCCATGCAAATTAAATAGAAGGCTTTAGCATGCTAATTTTTTAAGAAACAACACTCAGGCTCTCCTATACTTTTTTTCTATGTAAATCCATATAAGAAATAAGTAAACAACGAGGTTTAATGCTCATACAATTTTTAATTCCATTTATTATATTATGGAAAGCCAAATACAACACACAAAAATCATGAAAATGCTAAAAGCTCACAATGTCGTCAAAATAGCCTTAGAAGAAGAAAAAGCAACATAGCTTTTAAAATACGTTTTACATTTTGTTTATATATTTGAGATACAACTCTAAAATCACTGGTATAAAATGAAAACAAACATAACCACAGCAAAAAATAAAAGCATTCATGAATACTAATGACTGCATTGTTCCATTTCGCCCAACCAAGCAAGTAGGACTTAGGCGGACACTGTAGATGGGTAAATTAGCTTTATTCATCTTTCTTCGGCACGTAAGTTAGCACAATTCCAGAAAGCGGTGGTAGAGGTAAAGCATTTGAAGGTACCTCATGCCTGTGAATAAACGAAATATAGTATTCAGTATATTATTATTCTCATTCTAAAGGCGGGTGCCACGTCCCAAGCACCAAAACATCGTCGTATAATCAAAACTAAAGGTATAATAATTACGAATGTTTTAACTGTAAATGTTACAAGAATAGTTAGTTATAGGTCTAAAGTTTTTTTAAATAATCTTTTAAGAGATTAACAAGAAACATATCTAGGAATATCAATAAAAAAAGCCACACCGGCTTTATGATTACATATTCTGATTTTTAAAATAACATTCCTGTGTCTAAAAGTTAATCATTTGAAGTATCCTCTAAATAAAAAGGAAAATTTTCTAAATCCAAGGAAAAAAAAACGATAATTATATAAACACCTAATGAAATTTCGTAGAATGTTATTAAAAATCTTAGTACCTAAATACACTGAAATGTTTTCAATTCTTCTAAAACATTCGTCAACTTACTGATTTTGATATTAGATAGGCTACGCTTGGCAAAAAATGTTTTAAATACGTGAGAATAATATTATGATCCCAGCAAATCCATTTTTTATATTTTAGTATCGTCATTGATTTTATAGTGTAATAGATAACGCCATTCCATACTGCAAAATGGAAGTCGCAATTTAATACAAAAAACGGCAGGTAGATGGCCATCGTAGTTTTCAAACTCGATTTAATGCGCTTCCATCTTCAATAAACCAATATTTGGCCGATAGATGGCATTCAAACACATTATCGGACGCGTTCGTAAGCCGCGGCTTACGAACGTATGCACAGTCGTCCGATAATGTGCACGGCTCAATAGAAATTCACCTATTCAGTCGCGCCCATAAGCCGCGGCTGACGGATGCGTCCGATAGTGTTTGCCCCTTGATGAGATTGATTGAGCGCGTGCCGGCAGTCCGATACGCAAATCTATATTGCTAGAGATGTGTCTATTGTAGTTATCGATATAGTCAGTATCGTTTGCACAATAACAGATATTTTGGAAAAAGTAATGAAACTACATGTAGAACTAAAAATCTTTATATAAGTATTGATTATACTAACCCTGATATACCATGACAATATGCATCTACTAACATGGAAAAGCCAATACTTAACGCCAACTTCACTTTTTAACATAGGTACTGGTACATTAATTTCAACAAAATAGTATCGATATATAACAAAACCGAAACTTTATAATTATTAATGTACGACTTATTGAAACAAAGAAACGTTGAAACTATACTTTTCCTTTATCGAATAATCGCATTATTGATTAATTTTATAGCATTTATTAGCTATACTGGCTATTTTATTGTTTTTGTACTCGAACGTAGGTGATAAGCATTACGTTTCGTTGCGTTTGGGCGATAATATAGCAGACGTATCACGTACGTTCGTATGGTAGGACGGTAAAAGCTCATCCTGTAAAATAAATGGTTATACCAATAATTTAATCTCTGACAATGAGGTCGTTGGTGTAATGGTTTTAGTAATTAGAAAGATTGCGCATAAAAACACAATTTTCATGCTTAAAATGTAACCTCGTAGAAAGTCGTAGGTGCACGGAATTGCGTTTGCAAAAGAATTTTTTTAAAAACACTGTTTCACATTTCAAAATTATGGAAGGAGATCACTTTAAAAATGATGTATGTGTAAGGGTTTTATTTTTTTTATTGTATTTTAAGATTTTGGCCGTTTTAATAGACTCTTTTATTTGGCCGCGACCTTTACTCGTCTCAGAATTACGAATATATAATAATATGTTTTCCTATAAAATATTTATTACTTTTCTTACTAATTTGGAAAACGATAATTTCGAAAAATTGGTAAAAGTTGACGGTGTTACTAGTATACGGGCATATTTTTCAATTGATGACTGTACATCAAAGTAAACAAGATTTATTTTACTTTTTATCCGAAAATACATGATTTTAATATTATGAGGTTTTTGCTATAATTATTAATATTAGATGCTACTCTAGAGCTTTTATTGATATTACCTGCTGCTGTACTTATTATTAATATTTTTGTATACAAAAACCGAGTTGAAAATTCTTTATCACATTTTTCATTTAAGCATTGGATATCGAGGAAAAGCGATTTTACGTTCAAAATTTCAGTATACAGATCTTTACTCAGTAACGACCGCCCGCATTTAAAAAAGTTGTATATGACTTTTACTCATTTGTGTTTGACTTCAGTTCAGTTTTTTGTGTAAATTCCCCTTTTTTACAATTTTAAATACTTTAATTATGTTTATAAATAATTATTTACGTTGAACTATTTTAAAAAAAATAGCTGTAAACATTTATTCACAATTTTCCAATATTTTACAAATAACTAAGTGTGAATCACGAACTGAATGTGCTCTGCTTGTTTCTTTGTAAGGTAACAGATTTTCGTCAATATTTGTATTAGTAACATCTGTCAAATAATTTGTAATAGTTTTGTGTAATTTTTCGTGATATATTTTATAATAGTTTTTTCAGATATATTTAAACATCTGGTAGTAAATTGAATGAAATTTCTGAAGGGCAGACTAAGAAAACCGTTTTATTTAAATTTAATCCACCATATTTTTTTCTTAAAATTAGTAACTGCCTGTTATCTGTTAGGTGGTTTCCAGTGATCTGATCAGAGAATCTATTACACTGTATAAGATCGCTATTATGTATGTTTTAAGTGTCGTTAATTTACTTAACTAGTTAATTATTTTTAATTTTGTTAGTTTACTTTTAGTTTATTTATTTAAAAACAGATTTGCTAGGTCAAAAAAAACATTAATTTAAGCTAATTCCCCACTGAGCTACCGCGCGCATAAAAATACTAACACAAGAGAGACTAGCGCAACGACGGGACCCATAGGTACATTGTGAATGCATAATAACAGTAAAAAGAGTCAAGTTTCTTTATTTCCTATGTTATTATGACTCTTTGAGGAGAACATCCATAGCCTTGGACGTTTACACTTATTTTAGTGATGTAAAATTATGAAAGAAATGCAAAAAATGAAAGTGAAGCTAGCTGCCCAGTTATTGAGCCAGTCGGTGTTAGATGCTCTAATGTTTTGTCGCAATAAGATTAAACTGAAAGAATTTGCAAACTGTGAAGCAACTTCTGAATTCATTGCCATGTTCAATAATTTATTTGATCTGTTAAATACCAGAAATTTAAACTCTTACGGGTATAAACATGCAATTCTGCCCAGAAACCTTGAAAAAATACCAGCTCATAGAAAACGGTATTCAATACATAAAAAATCTTAAATTTGCTGATAATATTTTAGTTATCAACTCGCAAAGAAAAATTGGGTTTTTAGGATTCACACTTTGTCTACAATCACTGAAAAATCTTTAGAGCGATTTACTTCAGCAAAACCCTCCAAAAATGAGTTTAATATGTACATATAAGCTTGGTGTTAGAGTTATTTTTTGGTGCAGTTAGATCAATGGGGGGCTTTAATAATAATCCTTCCGCAAAACAGTTTGGGGCAGCATATACAAAATTACTCGTCGACGCCGAATTTAAAGCCGCTGAAGGAAACTGAATTCCGTTAGAGAATATACCTACCTATTCTAAACTTTACACAAAAATCCCAGTATGTTGATACGATTAATAATTCTCTTGCAAAATATAGAACGTTGGAACACTTAAAAAAAATAACGCATGCCGAAGAAGTTATTTACCATATATCGGGGTTTGTTGTAAAACATTTACAAAGGTATCTAGTCTGTGAAGACTGTTTATCAGCGTTAAATGGCCCCAAGAAAAGTTCATTGACATCGACTAAAGACAAAGGAGGCCTAATTTAGCCGAGTGATGATGTATATTTCATTTGTAAACTATGTAAAAAAAAATTGCGTAAATTTTTAGTATATACTCATACTAGTAAAATTAACAACCGAGATGTGCATACAATGATACGAGACGTGATATTGCATGGTATGCACTTATCAAATTACCAAAATATTTTATGTTGTGTAAATGAACATCAACTCGATTTCAGTTTTTTTGAAGATCTTAAATATCTTCTAATAAAATCGATCTGCGAAAACTATCTCAAGCTAAGAATCCATTTTGAAATGAAGAACGCTGTAGTAGAAAAGAGCGCCAGAATTTTTTATAATAAATTAGTGCTATTTAATGGTCATTAGCGCACCCAAACTATTGTAGTAATAAATAATATTACGAGAATCTGACATTGTTTAAATGTGACAAAAATAAAGATTTTTTAAAATAAAAAACATTTTTTTAATTATATTTTTTAATATACTTTATATTTATTACTTTTATTTTGAAATCTAATTTTATCAAGTTTCATGTCGATAGTATTTGTAACTGGCGTATAATATTACGAGATATAATATTACTGACATTGTTTAGTTTTGATAAAAATAAAGTTTTTGTTTAATAAAAACTTATTTTTATATAATTTATTTTTTACTATACCTTATATTGATAATACTTTTATTTTTAATATAATTAAATCATGAATCATACCGATAGTATTTGTAACTGCAATTAATATTACGAGAATCTGACATTGTTTAGTTGTGACAAAAATAAGTTTTTTTTTAATAAAAGACTTATGTATTTTTAAACTATTTTTTTTAAATCTGCTTTACATTTAATAATTTCATTTTTATTCTAATTTATTCAAGAATCATATCGATAGTATTTGTAACAGTGTATCCCTAGTCACGCACACTAAACATCTTTAGAAACTCACACCAACAAAAAACGGACAGCCTTTTACGCAAATGCGCCGTTCTTGATTATTGGTCTGAGGATCACGTGATAATGAAACTACGCCGCACTGTGACTTCCGTTTTTAACAAGTTGCTAAAATAACGCGTTATGCGAAACTGTTTTACCGGTCGTTGAATAAACGATTTATTTATAACACAATATCACTGTAAAACCCAATAATCTATGATTATATCGTAACACTAACCGCATGACAGTTTATTTTTTAGCAAAGTTACCCTTTCTGTCAATAATCCATTCCTTACGATTACACAAAAAGTACGAGTTTGAAAACAAGTTAATCTTTAAGTAAGCAAATTTTTAATGACATACGAAATAGGCCGGTGTTCAGGAATTCGAATAACCGGTAATTTGAGGTCGAGTTATAAAGACGGAAAATTAGTTATTACTAATAACCGGTTATTCTATAAAAAGCGTGCTCAACCCTCAAATATCTTTACAGCCGAAAATAACACGCCATCTATTATTTTCTTTCTTGAACATGTGATTTGTCACGTAGAAGGAAATGCAATAGATAGCGCTAATAATTGAATGCTAATTTCGTTGAAACTGCTTGAATTATTGGGTTTTTAGAATCAATCGATCCTTTATAATTAAAACTTAATTATCAATGTTAATACGTCAGCACTACCAGCGCCATCTGCGTAGTGACGGCGAGAAATATGCTGCCATTTGCTTGTATGGGATGGCGTTATCTATTACACTATAAAATCAATGGTATCGTTAATAACCGCTGGATGTGTAAAACTGTATTCAGACCTGCCAATATTTAAATACAAGCCAACAGCCCTTGTTTTACGAATACGCCTCGTACATAGATGGATTGATAAACATTATTTAACTTTCTCCTCCAAGAATTAATTAATTAAGAAAAACGCCTGACATCAAAAATTTACTCAATTTTGACTTGAAAATGGAGAGCAATTTTGCTTCTCTAATATTTAAGTAAATTTTATTAAAAATGGTTGGTCCGATCCCGTACACCGATTGCTCCGACCGCACCAGCACGGCTCACCGGCCGCAGAACGTTGTCTTGTCTTGATGGGTATGAGTGCATGCTCTGATTAGTTCGAAAGATCACATAAATGCATGGAAGGATCAGGATTTTCAGACATCAGAATAGGTCTCAAACAGAGCGTACCGCTCGCTTTTGTAAGGTAAATGCCCTCAGGCGATCCGCCGTGCATGCCCACATCTCCGTTTCGTACATCAAAAGAGAGTGGACATAAGCAAAATGACATTACCGTAAGGTTTCGTAGGTGAAGGCGGAGCAAAGCAAAGCATGCGCGATTAAGCTTGTTGCGCAGCATATTATTCTATGATTATCCCAACATAATCTAGAATCCAGAGTAAACCAGAGGAATTTAATGCTAGTCACTGATGAAATTAGTTGACCATCGCTCATTACATTTGAAATGGAGTTAGCAACGATTCAGGGACGATATTGCATAATTTGCATTTTGTCGACGTTGACAGGGTGTCCGCTTGCAGAAAACCTTGCAAATAGATAGGCAGCACCGGAAACAGAGGTTTCCAGTTCCGATTAGGAAGATGCATCGACGACGATGCTGATCTTCGGCGAACATGTAGAGCTAATATACGTTCAGAAAAATGGGCAGGATATTTACAAAAACAAAACAGGCAAAAACTTGTGGAACGCCAACTGATGCAATACGGGGGTCTGATTTGGAGGGACTGCTGCCGATGAGTCGTATGAATTCAGTTCACCAGGAAGGATCTCATTGAAGGGACATTCAAGAATGACAAAGATGTTCGTTTCACTCACCCTCGTTCAATTCCTTGAAGCAAATAATTGTCACTCATTGCTTGTATTGTGAGTGCAGCCGGTACATCTCCAAATGACGTAGTATCGACTATGATATTGGTTCTTGACGGATTATAGACGATCATCATACCCGGATTGCCAGCCTTCAACCTGAAAAAATATTGAAAAATAATTTCCAGAATCTCAAATACTGCCGGTTTCTGCCCTCGCAGTTTCTGCCCATACTTACGAAATCCTTTATCAGCGGAAAAGAGGAGAAAACAAATATTTAAAATGAAAGTTTTAATAAATATTAAATTTTTCGGCTTACCTAGTAAAGGCGAAGACTGTCTCGTTGTGTAGAGTACGGATTTGAAGGCTGCCATAAAGTGCACTCGGTTTCTCCCTTAACTTGAGAAGTTCCTCATAAGCCCTATGCTTCTATCGAAAGAAAAATATAATAATTAGCAAAAGCAACATCTCTAAGAACTAGAATAATAAAATAGTGAAGGATTATACCGTTTGCGTTTGATTCTCCCCCTTGGAAGTGATCTGATTAAGCGTGACAATCGGAACTCCAGGCAGTAACTGCACAATTAGGTTCAGTTCGCTAATTCTGTCGGATGGACGGCCAGAATGCTGAAAGAAAATAATGTTTTCCACCATTTTTTATTTTATGATGTTGATACATGGTGTTCTAGACGGTACGACAAACCTTTCAAGGGTAACTCCTTATGTAAAACTGAACAAAAAAATATTAAAAACCTTCCTTTGACTGTTTTTTCCCTCAAAAATTGGAGTTTTTTTTACCTCAGATTATACATGAAAAATTAAAAGTCATTTACATCTATTTTTGATTTAGTCTTTCGAATTCTTTAACCCGTTGAGTATGAGTCAACCAAATCTGGTCGCGAAACAATTATCCGTTGAGTACGAGTCGACCAAATCTGGTCGCGCGTTTTTTTCACTTCTTTGACATTCTCATATTTATTCATAATTATCTAATTGTTTTACAAAATGATATTTCAATATTCTATATTCGAAATTTCAATGCAATCATTGTGCAGTTGTTCTTTTTATGATTGGTGTAGTAGTTTCGTAGTTATAGTACTTTAAGGTCGATGTCGCCGAAAATCCTGCAAAAGAGACAGATGCATCCATGAAAATACCCATTTACTCCAAGGGTTAACTTTTGAATATTCTCTTTTGTAGTTACAATCGAACTGTCTTGCCCAGTTTCACGTATAGCCGTTAGTTTTAAGTTACCGCAATGTTGAAGGGGGTGAATCAGTATGAGCAAATAAGCAAGTTTTGATAAAAAATGTGGGAAAAACAAAAAGAATGTTTTTTCAAAATACTTTTCTTTTTCTTGAAAAATAGTATAAAAAGCGTTGAGCACGATGCGCTTTGTCGCTGTAGGTAAAATATAGGTAATATTGTTTATTAGCGATATTTTACTTATCACTAGATGGCGAAGCGCGCTGAATGCTTCTTAAACTTTTTATCATAAAATAAAAATTCCAAATTTGAAAAAAAAAAAAAAACATTTTTATTTAAAAAAAAATAAAAGTTGCTTACTTGCTCTTACTAATTCACCCTCTTCAAGGATGGAGGTAACTAAAAATTCAACCAGTAGAGTTATCTCTTGAAAGAGTTGTTGTGCTGTCCCGAACATGTATTTGTATAAGAATGTAACTTCAATACTTACGCGCCATGCAGGCCACAATTCACTTAATGATAATGGATTTTTCAGAGAGTCTACAATCGCTCGGACCATCAATTTAGGGTCCTCGTGGAACTTAGCCAAATCGGGCGTGCTCGGAATATCGATCGGAAGGCAGTCCGTACCGTTCACTCGATACGATTCGGCCGAATTCAGATCTATTAGATCATCCATTGTGAACACACCTGCAAACAATCATCGTATTTTAACATTCGCTTTGGATCACAAAGGCGAGATGATTCTTTACCTTCCCCTCCTGAATGATCTTGGAGCACTGCCCTCCAGTGCGTTAAAATATCACCGAGTCCCGGTTGGTGCGTTGTTTTACCGTGCGAATAGAATACGTACTCCGTGTGAACGGCTCCAAGATTTCTGCTCATGCTCTCGTCGGAAAATGTCGGGTCAACGAGGAGATGCTTCGCTTTAGATAAACGAACGCCCGCAAAACCCAAGGAAGTCCAGTGCTCGATGACTTTGTCGAATTCCTTGACGACGTCCGGATTGCGGAAGTTTAAATCTGCGGTCGAAGAATTGAACTGGCGGAGATAGAATTGTTTTCTTGTTTCAGAATATTGCCAAGCGGATCCGTTTACGAGCGACAGCTAAAATATAAAAAGAAGCAGTTAAGACACTCAGTCCTACTTATAGTGATTTAATTTGAACAATAATACCGACCCAATTGCTCGGTGGTATCTTCTCCCCGGTTGAGCTGATGTCCTTTGGATCAGCCCAAATGAAATAATCCTTAAAAGGTTCTTCTTTTTTCTCGCTCTTTATGAACCACTCGCTTGTTTTCTGCACACAATTAGCAGTCAACTCGATGATCAACCTGTATTGAAAATATTTCAGAGTAAATAAGAGAAATTAAATTATTCTTTATGGAAATGATAATATACCTGATTCCTCTCTCTTTAAACTTCTCAGCGAGCGCCTTGAAACTGTTCGATTTGATTTCGTCCGGCTCTAATACGGATTGGTAGCTGTCTGCACCGCTGTCTGGTATGAAAACACCCTTGATTTCCATCTCTTCTATGAGTGGAAGATCTCTTTCCAGAGAGATGAAATCCTTGTCCTGCGGTTCGAGGAGTGGTCCTTGTTCCCACCTATGGACAACGATTCAGTCAAGCGAAACTTCCATATTTAAACCACTGAAAGCAAATGAGGAGCCGAGTAAATTACCATGTTTTGGGGGCCGGGGCAGCGCATTTGGGAGCGCAAATGACGATTGCGACAGCTCCGGCGAGCATCAGTAGCCAAAGACTCCAGAACAGGATGAACATGGTCCAGCGTAGCTTTATCCAGAACGGATCGTTCGCATATTTCATCAGTTCCTCCTTTGTAAGTCCAGAAAACGCCTGCGAGAAAAGGTAGTATAAAAATCATTTTACAACCTCAGAATGTGATACCGTAGGAATTAGTGAACAAATTATAAATAAATTCACTGCATTCAACATTCAACTTTATAAAAACATATAGAAATAAATAAACAGCGATAAGTAAAACCTGACGATATCGGTGCAAATCTTAGTTTTTCTCTCATTTTAACCAAAACCTAAGTTTTCACAGTTAATTAATCCCATCCATTAAAAAAAAAAAAAAACAACCCTAACAAAGACTGGTTTCTTGAGGAATAATATATATTATTTGCCATACTAAAAAAAACGAATGTATTTGCAGAAAAAAAAGTGACGCATGGAAAACGCATGATGAAATTTCGTATAGCCAAAATATTTAAAAAATCCAGGCATTTTTGTGATTTAAAAAAACAATAATTTTTCAGTTTTAGCTGAAGCTGCTTTAATCGACCGAAACAGAAACCAAAAAACACGTCTGTTTCATTGTTTTTTTTCTTTGGTCGGCCTCTAATAGCGGGCAGGCACCGCACAAATTACAAAAATAGCTCCGATGAAAAATGCTCATTCTATTTTGGAAGAGGAAGCGGGAGAAGGCAGACAAAAATACATTTTCTTTGTTTTGTTTCACTGGTTATTCTTTGGAAAATGTTTAATAAATATCAATTTCGTTGAAAATGTTATATTAAATTTATATTAAGGTAATATTAGAAAAAGTGTAATAATGGAAAGCATTGCAAACACTGTAAAATTCTTGACTAGCTTTAGATTTTTGCTGACTGCAATTTGGAACACAGCTGCGTAAAGTGAACTCGGCTAATTGCTTAAAGATTAACTGCTTTCACCAATGACTGTTCCATTCCACTTTAATTGCAAAGTATACAGTAGTTGTGGGCGCCGCAACGCTGGTAAATATGGTTACACTGATTTAGTTCGGCAGCTAAAATCTTTCATTTAGCAAATTACAACAAGCCGCTGGAAATATGTAAAAACTAGTGTTGCTGAATGGCAATTTGGCCAAGTACCAAATATAAGCTATTTGGATTTTACAAAAATCCATCTTCTAACCTACCTATCAAGTACTTCATAATTTACCTAAGAAATCACAATAAAGAAAGAATTTTGACACCTTAGAATGAGCGCGCGCTTGATGTGCCTCACAAGTATGGATTGGAAAAAATCTCTTTTTTGCTCTTTTCTTCTTCTTAAAATATTGGATTTAGAATTATTATTTATGTAAATAAAAGCCGTTGTACGTCCTAAAATAAGGTAGGTGTTCGGCCTGCCGAACTTTGGGCAGAAATTCAACTATTCGGTATTCGTATGCCGAATACCTCTTTAAAGATTTTGGTCTTTCCAGAAAAATAAACAACTCTTTCCTAGAAAAAATATCTAAAACCGCGATTTGCGCATCTCAAATTCTATGGCTTCGAAGGGGGAGTGAATGGGTTGTAAGGTGAACGCTCACATGTGGCAAGACACTGTTGTCCTAAACCTACCACAGCCGGTCGTTAGTCCGGAATCCACTGCTCACCCCCCAGAAGTGTAAAAAATATTATTATGATGGGCCCGACTCCGGTCGGTGAATTCCATGGCAGCTCCGTATGTATTTTATTTATTAGTTGCCAAATATTCGGTGCAACACTACTAGAAACGTAGTGCACACATTTGAAGTTGCATGAACATGCATACATACCTGAAGTTGTACTATCAATCAGATGAGAGATTTAAGAAGTTCTGAAGTCTTTTGATGAACAAGAACCTCAAACCATGATAAGAATTATTGAAAAAGAAAATGTCCCGCAAAACTTACTGTTTCTTTTTTATACGAATGAAGACAAATTATAATTCTTATCAACAAACTGGCTGTTGTAGGATTTACATTTTCAAGGCTTAGAAAAGTTTGACCGATATCTAGATTACCAATTCCATCATCAGCTTTTTCATCTAGATATATAATGCCTTCACAAGAGGATATAATGCTATTATTTTGTAAAATTATAAAAAAGTGCCTATTTCTCCTCGGACCTCGAAGGCATAGAGTAATAAACTTCTTGCAGTGGACTTCCAGTGTCGGAAAATAAAAATATTTCCGTTAATCCTTATGATGGACAATATTGGGGCTTCATAAGATGGTATAGGAAATAGAAGGAACCTCATAAAGAAATACAAAAGAATGGAGATACAAAAACTATCCATTTATGCAACTACCGAAAATCAACTTTCCGCTGCCGCCGTTGATGACTTTTTAGTCAGAGTACATAGGTACCAGTTAACAAAATGTAAAATTTATTTATATTATTTATTTGCTACGAACAATAACAATTACAGCAGACGAGTTATGATATTCGGTAAACATTATTATAAATCGTGCAGGAGAAACAAATTAAACCCATAGTCATTGGTTCATCGGATACCTAACTGAGCGAAAACACCCGTATTAAGGGATGCAGATATTTTACTTAGTATATTTTGCTTTTCCGCGAGCTGACTGGTATGATATTAAATGTAAAAAAGTTGTAAACATTCACACTTGTATAATAATTACACACACACACACACACACACTGAATTATTCGGACGTACACTTACACATTAGAAAATAAATTATGATTATTACCTAACACTAATACATAATAGTACATAAATACAATAAATACATATTTACATATATACATACATACGACGTGTGGCAATTAAATTCCGAGAACTTCTAAATAAAACACAGGCCAATCCAGTTAACAACTAAACTTTATTACCGGCCTTCACAGTAGTCCCCTCCTAACTCAGAACAACGTTTCCAACGTTTCTCCCATGATTGGAAGCAGCCCTAATAGTCCTCTAAAGAAAGGTCTTTCAAGACCACGGTCACAGCCTCCTGGACGGCCTCTACGGTGCTATGGTGGGTTCCTTTGAGGTGACTCTTCATTTTAGGGAACAAGAAGAAGTCACTGGGGGCCAAGTCAGGGTTGTAGGGTGGATGCGGTTAGTTAGTTAGTTAGTTAGTTTGTCTGGGCTTTTTCCCGCACTTGACCTCTTGATTGGGCCGTTGTGCGTGGCTCATGTTTCTATTTATGTTACTCCAGCCAACCCAGGCTGTCCCAGAAGGTTAGCAGCCTGTTTGGGTTGCTACAGGCCTCCGGGACAGATGCTGGAGATTGTAGTATTCTTGCCCGTTGCTCTGCCACGCTCCTGCATTCCATGAGCACATGCTGTGGCGTTTCTTCTTCCTCCATGCATCCTCTGCATAGAGGGCTGTCTGTCACACCTATGGTAAACAGGTGTTTGTTTAGGGGACAGTGGCCTGTCATAGTACCTATGACTTTACGGATTTTGTCCCTTTTTAATCTGGTGAGGTTGCGGGCAAGTTTTTTGGATGCTTCCGGAACCGCGTTCTTTGTTTGCCTGCATCCTGCGTTCTTTTTCCATTCTGTAAGGTGGGTTTCTTCGGTGTTCCTGCGTAGCCATGTTTTTATTTGGGCCTGGGGAATGGGCATCAAGGGTTCCGGTCCATATAATATTTCCTTTGATCCCCTTTTGGCCAGTTCGTCTGCCGCGTCGTTTCCCAGTGAGTCGCTGTGCCCTTTAATCCATTGCAGGGTCACTCTATTTGACCCTGCAATGGATTGGAGCGCATTGTGGCATTCCAGTACAAGGACAGAGGTTATAGTATTTTTTGCTAGCGCTTGTAGCACGGAGGCACTGTCGGAGACAAATTTCAAGCTTAGGTCTCCGACATCTTTGGCTGCAACTGCTTGTGCTGCTCTGGTGATGCCAATGCATTCTGCTTGGAAGATCGTATTTAGGTTGCCTAGGGTAGTTGATATTTTGATGTTTAGATCATTTGAGAAGACGCCGGCTCCGGTACCTTGAGTGGTTTTGGAGCCATCTGTGTATATCCTTACTTCATTTGTGGTGCGGGTGGATGCGGTAACGTTGGGATACTTTTTTTCGCCAAATATTCCCTCACAACCAAGGAGGAATGAGCCGGCGTGTTGTCATGGTGCAAGAGCCAGCCGTCTTGGTGCAAGAGCCAGTCGAATTGTTTCTTTATTTATATTTAACTGGTATGATAACGCACGAAGGGTTAGGCGACGGTCAGACATGACTAGCTCTCGAAGACGGTCGACATTTGCGTCTGTCGTGTGAGAATGGGCGCTCCTGACTGCGGATGGTCATCCAACGATTAACGACTATTTTTGAACCATTTTGCTCATTCAAACACACGTGATTGTGACTGACACTTATCTCCATACACCTGCCGTAATTTTCGTAGGATTACTGCAGGTTTTTCAGCAGTTATGACAAAACAATTGAATCACAGCACATTGCTTGAAAACTGAGTCAGTCATTTCTGCGACCGACTTAAAAAACATGTCTCCGAATAACACCCGTAAAAACGAACCAGACGTGCTATTACCACAAAATCTTCACTGCGACTGAGTGGAAAGACCCATCTAACCAGGCGCATGCGCACCAGTCAGGCAGTGTTGCCGGTTCGCACGCCGCAACTAAATTCTCGGAATTTAATTGCCACACCTCGTATATACACATACATACATATTATTATGCATAACTGATTGACTGCCCGTAATGCATAAAATTCCTTGAACTTCTTTTCTTCGGAAGATATTAATATCTGCATTTAATTTATGCTTAATTTATGTGAAGTTTCATTTTTATGGTTCGGTTAAGGTTTAGAAAGGTGCGGCAGGGGGGGGGGGTTATTACATTACTATCCCCCCCCCCACCCTCGTCGGAAACCAACAGGGAGGGTGGGGGGGGGGTTATTATATTACTTCACCGGAAACCAACAAGCGTCGATGGCGGGGGGGGCGGGGGGCGGGGAGGGGTTATTTTATCTCACAACCCCCCCCCCCCCCTTCCCGGAATCCAAAAAAAAAAGTATAAAAGTAGTAGGTACCTACCTAAATAAAATGAAGCGTCGAATAAAATGCTTCCACGTTCAAATGTCCATTAGATGGGGTAGACGTATTTTATTGCGTCGATTAAAGCTAAAAAAGGGTCCTTCTTCTCACGTACTACAGCCTAGCGCCGCAGGCGATTTTTTTTTTCGAATTTCGCGGCGAAATTCGAAAAAAAAAATCGCCTGCGGTGTTAATTTAGACACGTCGCTTCGTCTTCTATAAATTAAGGCTGTGTTAAACACGTCTCTACTACCATTATTTGTTATAGCGCCGCAGGCGATTTTTTTTTTCGAATTTCGCCGCGAAATTCGAAAAAAAAAATCGCCTGCGGTGTTAATTTAGACACGTCGCTTCGTCTTCTATAAATTAAGGCTGTGTTAAACACGTCTCTACTACCATTATTTGTTATAGCGCCGCAGGCGATTTTTTTTTTTCGAATTTCCAAGAAATTTTTCGAGATCCAAGAAAACGCAGAAAATCAACATTTTCTGTGCACCAAAAAGTTGACGTTTCGCGCAAATCGCCGCGCGGATGTATGAAAAATACATGCTGGCAACGCTATATCGCACGTCAATCGCAAGTCGGCGAATAAAGGATGATTATTTTCAATAACTGGTAACACCGTATAAGTGACTAGATATCGCTTGTCAGCGCCATTCGGGGCTGAGTTTGCTTGTTTGTATGGGAATTTTCCGACGTTTAAAAATTAATATAAAAAAAAGTACTTACTTCCGACGAAAACTTTTTATGTAGAAAAGTTCGTAAGACCCTAAACTACATGCTCAGTCTACCAGCGAGATCGTAAGATTGCCGCACCTTTCTAAACCTGACCCTATGGTTCACCCAATATTATGTAGGAAAACTAGAACTACAAAAGATGGAAACATTAAATTACTGGTAAAAAAATATAATTATAAAATTAGGTTAATTAATTATAAAAGTAGGCAGGGGTTTCTCATTTGGCCGCACTTGGAGACACCTATAAACACCTAACTAATCTACAGTCATCGGCAAAGGAGAAATGGCTGAGAAACCCTAGTCTAGAAATATTGTGGCATTGCCGCATACCTATGTGATTTACTTCTTGTGGGCGTATTGTTTAGAAAAATATCCATAACGAGACTTAAAATAGATACCTGTTTCGCTCCTTCGATTTCAATCTTAGCATCGCCATTCAAATGATCTCCAGAGATGAACCTAACTTCCGACATGTTGATTCCTTTAGCTTCGTCTTCTTTTGCCAGCAGCTTTTCAGCTGCACCGTCGTTCCGGTCGACTCCCGCCTTTTTATTCAGACTCGACGTCGACTTCTTCACATCTACAAAACGGACCAAGGATTGAGATCAAACGAACTGGCTCGTTTAAAAGGAGCAATGGGGCAGATCAAATTTTGCTCGCGAGGTAACGACATAATGGGGCTTAATAGCAGGGGGCAGATTCCTCGGCTCGCTTCAACGAAACCAATTACCAGATTAGCGCGGCGTCGAAACGAGAATCTGACGAAATCTTACCAGCAGTTTCGGGGATCGATTTGTACGTGGCGAGGGGCTCATCCTCGCCTTTTATCGTCCCCCCGTCGATATTCAGCTTTTTGGATTCCGACATTTCGATCCCGGTAAAGCAACTTTGCTTTTAACACGCTTGACACCGCCCTTCCGAGCAAAAGCTAAATTCGCGAAATTAGCACAAGCGAAAAAAGTGCCCCACTTCCGCGGGCCAGTTTTGACAACTTATTTGTAGTGATTGCCGATAGGCGCTGTAGCAGCTACTGCGTGGTGACTGCGTTTCACTGTGCAGGGGCGAACACACTCTCGGACGCGTCCGCTGCCGCGGCTTATGGACAGTATGCACAGTCGTTTGGGACGTGGCTTGCCAGATCTCTATCGGACGTCCGAAGTCTCGAGGTCGCGTCCGCGACTGACGTCCGATAATGTGCACGGTTCAATAGAAATTCATTATAGGGCGTTTACACTCTCGCGCGAGACGCGAGGCGAGACGCAAAACCATATCAGTAAACAAATGGAACAGAGGCAAAGCTTCTAACGAGCGTACAAAATGTTTACCTACTTTCTAAAAGCTTTGCCTCTGTTCCGTTTGTTTACTCACATGGTTTTGCGTCTCGCCTCGCGCCTCGCGCGAGAGTGTAAACGCCCCATTACACAGATCGCGCCCATAAGCCGCGGCTAACGGACGCGTCCGATAGTGTGTTCGCCCCTTTACTGTACGCGCCACTACGTGTTACTGCGTCACGGCGTATAGAGTAAGGCAAACGAGCCACCGGCCACAGCCAGTAGCGGCCAGGGACAAGCTGATAACCTTTTTCATACATTTTGTAGGGACTCGCCGCACTCCAATAACCGCCACTCGCTACTGTAGTGTCCACGACTCAAGACTTTTGGCTGACACGGGCCACACTATATAATTCAACTTTTACCTACAGCAGTATATTATAATGAGGTATTTATTTCATCGTCTGAAGTAATGACCTATTGGATTAATTACGGGACGAGAAACAAAAAACGGATTTTATTTAGCGTCTATTTTGCAATAACCGGTTAACATAAAGGTATTACAATAGCTCGTTAATTTTTGCCCATCCCTACCTGACGGTTTATGTCAATTCAAGTCAATTGTCAAATGATCAGTGTGTCAAATGTCGAAGCGGTTTTTTGGCGGTGGTGTTCGTAGGCTATTTGGAACATTTTATTGGAATTTTATAATGGGGACTAGAAGTATAGGCACCAACAGCGACGATGCGTAAGTTAAGATATCATGTAATCTAGGTATCTAACCGGGATGGCAGTGAGAAAAATAGTTGTTGCAGCTTTTAACGTTGTTCTAAATTTGTTTAAATCTAACGTTTACATATCTAAAATCGCTAACTCTATGTCCATTTACAGAGGTGGCGCGAAACTGATTTATCCAGCAGCGAACCGTAACAAGGAACCCATATTGGAATTATTGAAAAAAGTATTAATCAACAAAAAGAGCACGTTTTTAGAAGTATCATCGGGATCCGGTCAGCATATAGCGCACTTTGCGCCACATTTTCTCCAAATAAAATTCCAACCTTCAGAATGCGAAGATGACTTACTCAAGAGTATAAATATTTACGCGGCTCAATGCTCATCACAAAACATAAAAGAGGGTGTCTTCATAGATATAACGCAAGATTTATCTAGATTTGGATTTGAGCCAAACTCCATCGATTACATTTACAACGCTAATATGATGCACATAGCGCCGTTTGAATGTACTGTGGGATTATTCGAAAACGCCGGCAAATATTTGAAAGAGAATGGAACGCTTATCACTTACGGTCCATATGCAGTAAATGGGATATTAACGCCGCAGAGCAATGTCGACTTCAACAGATCTCTTAAACAGCGAGATCCGAGCTGGGGAATCCGCGATATTTCCCAATTAAATGAACTTGCTTCCTCAAACGGGATCTCTCTTCATGACAGCGTTGATTTACCAGCCAATAACAAGTGCTTAATATGGATTAAAACATCATCGAATAAATAAAAGACCAAAGCATATTTATTTTATTTATTAATTCCATATTTGTCTGGCGGGCATAATATACAGTCTGGAAAAAATACATAATCTTTATATACCCTCGTACTCTCATTATCGAGTCGAAATTAATTGCAAAATATATTACGACAGAATCCCTAGTTGCTAGAACTTATAAAATAAATTGATGATAAAGTTAGCGCCGTAGAGGGCATTTGAAAGGCAAACAAGCGAATCAGCTCATTTTTATGTGTCAAGATATATTTGCTACGAATAGTTCTAAATCCTGCGGAAAGAGATATGTTTAAAAAGCCATTTTATTATTATGGTTCGTTCTACTAGCTTAAAATATTTACAATTCTGAACAAAATCGAAAGAATGTCTGTCAGCGATAACAACTTTGAACCCATTGCAAAATTCTGTCCGCATCTTCCAAAGTGTTCGCACAGAATTTTGAATAGTGTCATCTCATTTTTATATTCTTTCATCTACATGTCATATCAATAATAAAATTTTCATATGTTTTACAAAATTTATAATACAATTTTTAAAATTTAACTGAGAATTCTGTGACGCTTATTACGATGCGTTCATTTCGAAGAATTCATTATTAAAATATCTATATACAGTTTTTAATATTGTCTACACAATAAAATAGAAGTAAATAATGCCGGTAGCTACCAACGGTGGGATTTATGTAGATACTGGGCCCGATAGCGTTTCTTTGTGAACTAAAACTAAAATTAGTCCAAGCGAACGAGACAGAACAATACGTTAGAGCGGAATATGAAACGAACGTCGTCGATAAATACTACCTGACGAACTTACACTCGTCCGAATAAATTCGAGCATATTTCATGCGGTGTAAGATATGACCTTGGCGGGCAGTTTTAATGCGAAAAAGTGACAACCGGTTATCTCACATTCCGCTCTAGCGTATTGCCCTGTCTCGTTCACACGGACTAATTCCCGATTTAGTTCTAGAAGAAACGCAATCGAGCCCAATATACGCTTTAATAATTTAATTAGCAATTAATTAAAAATTCATTTCATGTAATATTCTACTAAAAAGGCGAAAAAATAAGGTTTTTATTCCTCGAAGTCATTCATGATCACAATAACCCCCTAAATGACATATAATTTTAATCTCCTTAAAGGCTACAAATATTATCTTTACTCATTCCTGTGTCTAAAATTTGTCATTCTATCACTTTCTAAATATATTTCGCTAAAATTAAAATGAAATATGGATAATGACACCGGTCAAAAAAGCATAGTAAATAATAATTATAATTTGTAATATCAAAACGTGTTTGTATAATAATGGGCCCGATTGACGCGATTCAAACGTTGACTAAGAAAACTTTCATAATATGCCTGATTTTACGTACCTAATTGTTATAAAATTTATGCAATTTATAAAATACTCTTTGATTATCCCAGTATCGTAAAAATGAAAACATTACAAAAATTATTAATTACAGTGTACTCCAATGGCGATTCATATTTGATACACTGGGCTCGATTGCGTTTCTTCGTGAACTAAAATAGGAAATTAGTTCATGCAAACGAGGACAGGGCATTACATTACAGTGGAATGTGTAACGAAATAACGCTTTAAACTACTCGCCGAAAACAAAATGGCTGAATCTAAGATTGCACGAAATGTATGCAACCTTATTCGGACAGCTGCTCTATACTATCGACGGGTAGTTTTGGTGCGGGAAAATCGACGATCGTTCGTTTCATATTCCGCTCTAACGTATTGCTCCATCCCTTTCGCATGAATTAATTTTCATTTTAGTTTAAGAAGAAACGCAATCGGGCCCATTATTATACAAACACGTTTTGATATAACAAATTATAATTATTATTTACTATGCTTTTTTGACCGGTGTCATTATCCATATTTCATTTTAATTTTAGCGAAATATATTTAGAAAGTGATAGAATGAAAAATTTTAGTCAGAGGAATGAGTAAAGATAATATTTGCAGCCTTTAAGGAGATTAAAATTATATGTCATTTAGCGGGTTATTGTGATCATGAATGACTTCGAGGAATAAAAACCTTATTTTTTCGCCTTTTTAGTAGAATATTATACAAAGTTTAATATGGCTACCTTCATTGAAATGAATTTTTAATTAATTGCTATAAAGTTACTTTTATCAAATACGTATAAAATAAAATATCAGTATGTACAACAAGAAAATAATACTTGAGTCACTTTGCTATTGAAAGACGAGATTTTAAAAATAAAACACTTAAAAATTGACTGACATGATAAAACAGAAGAAAATTCAGACTTTTTAATCACACTTCATTTTGTTCGCTTTTCACAGACAAAAATCTGTCTAGATTCTACCTCAATATACGACGATTGCTCGGCTTCAATATGAAGTCTCAAATAGATTACCTCCGTTTACTATATGGAATGTTTTCTTAATTCTACTTTCTTAATACTACTAATTCTCGTTTCTACACTACCATTCAAGCAATTACCGATGTTCAACCGCATCTTATTTGTCGGTAGACGCAACCACTACGCAACGACACTAGAGACACAGTAAATATATTACCTAAAGCAGTATAGAAACTAGGTCCATTTGTTGAAATAAATACTTATGTTCCATTGGAGCGCTAGGGTTGTCACTCTTTATTTTTTGTAAAAATGAAAAGTTATTTTTAATCTTTATATATAAAAATGAATGTTTGTCTGTATGTCCGCTATGGACTACTAAACCGCTCGACCGATTTTGATGAAATTTTGAGGGAAACTTTAGATTAGGTTGGAGATGGTCCCTGTGAAGCTTGGTGCCGATCGGACCAAAGGAAAAATTTAGTGTCCTCAATAAAACCAATATTTTTCTTTTTTTAAAGCGGCGAATTTGAATTTCGAATGCGACCGCGAAGACAGGAGTGAGTTTGATGTTTTCAAGGTAGGTTGTTTTTTAAATGAATTTTTAAAATAATACGTGCTAGCGTAATAATACGCGTAATACATACAACTAAACTATCTTTGGACAGCTCATCTGTCAGAATTACAGAAGTCACATTTTTTTCAAAATGAACAAAAGAGCTGCAATGTCACATTTTTTTCAAAATGAACAAAATCAATAAAATGACTCAAAATGAATTGAATATTTGTGTAATGTCTTTCCTTCAAATTTATTTTAGTTGTTGGCGTAGCAACGCGCGCAGGGTACAGCTAGTTATTAATAAAATCACTTATTTGGCGGCACAGTTTCGATGACGATGCATTTTTATGGCATTATCATGACCTGATTTTACAGCTAGGATCGGCTCCTGACGAGGATGCCCTACTCTTCCACGGTCAACAGCACACACACAATTTTGTATACGAATTCAATTATGATAGCCCATTCTTAATTTTACCATGACATGGCTGCTGCACCCAGGGTTGGCTCTCGATGAGGGGACTTCTCAACGGTCAACAGCACTGAAACGAAATTTTGTATCTGCATTCAATTATGATAGCCCATTCTATGTTTCACTGCAATAGGGCTGCTGCACCAAGGGTTGGCTTCCAACAAGGGGACTCCTCAACGGTCAACAGCACAGACACGAAATTCTGTATAGCATTCAATTACGATAGCCCGTTCTAATTTCCACTACAACATGGCTGCTGCACCCAGGGTTCCGGCTCCCGACGAGGGGACTTCTCAACGGTTAACAGCACATTATGATAGCATGGTCTAAGTTTCAATGCAATAGGGCTGCTGCGCCCAAGGTTGGCTTTCAACGAGGGGACTCCTCAACCGTCAACAGCACAAACACGAAATGCGGTATATCATTTAATTAAGATAGCACGTTCTAAGTTCCACTAAGTTCCATCATCAGACCCTGGTTATTACTTCTAAAGTACTTATGAAGACGAGTTAAACGAGCCCAAACTACATGCCGTTGCAAAGTTCCTATTACCACTTTGTAACCTTATCATCAGTCCCTGGGCACCACACATGCTTATAGTGTTTGGACAAGACAAATCAAACGAGCCCAAACACGACAGGTTTATCGCGTGTAGTTTACAGATTCATATGGCCACCTTCCGTCTCCATCATCAGACACTAAGTACCACACAAGGTTATGGTTTTTATCAAGACAAATTAAACGAGCCCAAACACGTCAGGTTTATCGTATGTAGTTTAGGAGTTCATATGGCCACCTTCCGTCTCCATCATAAGACCCTGGGTACCACACAAGGTTATAGTTTTTGCCAAGACAAATCAAACGAGCCCAAACACGACAGGTTTATCGTGTGTAGTTTAGGAGTCCGACTTGCCGAATGCACCCCCCCTCCGCGGCCATTGCCCCCTGAGTGCCGGCTGAATTTAGCGCCGCGCGCGGCATGCAGCCCGTAACCCGGTTTTTGTTATTTTTTTGTATATATTCCAACTAATATATAATATTGCATACGAAATCGAAGACTATCGCGCGTGTATTACACTATGAATAAGATAAAAGATGTCAGGGGTATACTGCCCTGGATGACGGCGGTTGCAACATCGCCGAGAAGTCGGGTGCTACAAACGTCACGCGTAAATTCATTTTTATCTTATTCATAATGTTGCAGTTTTTTACAAGGTTACTTGATAATGCATTTTCATGATGTATGATGTACTACATGATGTACTTCATGTTTATATCATAAATCATTCGCCTAGAATAATAGTATTGGTGACTAAGACACTTTTTTCTAGACACCTAAATGTCGAAAAAAGTCGATTCCTTACATATAATTAATCCTCGAGATTTATTGAGGCTATTAGGTACATAATAAAAAAATAACCATGCCGGACTTCTCACCCAGCATCACAAATAATCAAAGGCACAAAGGTGAACCACTCGATCTCAAACTTTGCAAGTCAAAAAGTGCAATTACCGCGCCACGCTATTGGTAGATTTTACAGCTCGGTGATTGGTTTGTTCATTGAGAAGCGAAAATAATACTACTTATTATATGACTAACTCATAAATGACTTATGGACTACTATTTTGGGGAAATGCTGCAACCAGTAAAAGAATATTTCTTTTGCAAAAGAGAGCACTGCGCAGCATGTATCAGGTAACGACTAGGACCTCATGCAAAGAATATTTCAGCAAGGCAAGGGTAATGACTATGTATTCGGCGTTCATATACCAGTGTTTAATGTATGCTAGACAGCACCTCGCAGAAACTGCAATTAATGCAGACATTCACTCGCATCATATCCGCGGTAGCTCCCTTTTATGCGTACCCCGAATACGACTGGCAAAAGTACAGAAAAGCTACTTGTACCTTAGCATTAAATTCTATAATCTACTCCCTATGAAAATTTAAACAGCTGGAGAACATAAAATTTAAAAAAAACATCAAGGAGATGCTGATAGGCCACCCTTTCTATAATCTGGCCGAATTTGAGGGCCATGATTTTTCAAATATTGTGCTCATTTAAATTACTTAAAAAAGTAGAGCCTTATTGTTTGATTATTTTATATGGTCTTATAACGTCTGCATAACGTCTGCATAACGTAGATTTAATTTGATTATTTAACATTTTACTGACAATTTGAATATTACGATGAATAATTTTACTACGTATCTTTTCGAATTACTAACTACTTCAAATATTATGCTTCTATTTCGATTATTTATATTTTTAGTTTGACAATCTAGTAGTTAATTCTTGACTACCTATAATGTATGTTCAGTAAAGAGTAGTAACGAAACTTACTACCTACCTAACCCAATTATTTTGACACGTCCAAGAGCGGTCTTTAGCCGTCAATTGGACACGACGAAAATGTAATGTATGTAATGTATACCTACTCTGATGAGTTTTGTAAGAGCTATAATCGCTTGCAAATGACCGTGCGAACACTGGCACTAAAGGTCGGGGTGGTAGTGAATATTTTAAAGCTTATTTTCCCAGTTTGTAAAAGGAATTTAATCTGGTCTATTATTGATGCTGATCAAGAAATTCAGAGTCTGGCGAAGATTATGCGATGGGTGGGTGCAATCGAATTGCAGTTATTTCCCCAATTATAAACCTTCTCCATTTACTAGAGTCGATCATAAAATGCACAAAAAATGCAATCTGGCTTATTTACAATTGAACGAAGCTAGCCTGGCGGGAATATTTCTACAATTACAAAAACGGAAACAATCGATGTGATTTACGGTTAAGTCGCCTTTATTTTTACAGGTTTAAAATTTATGTCTCAAATTGATATTCTCACAGATTATCATTCGAAAGAAGTCTGGCTAATGTAAAAGGTCGCGGAACGCACCTGGCGGGATTTAGAAATTAGACAAAAAATCAAACTCATTGCTCTTATATTCAGTCTTCAAATTGTTGTACAGGATAATTGATCCTGTGATTTCACGAAAAAAACACATCTGGCTAAGAAGCCTCGCCAGTATCTACTGAAGTGTGTGGCAATGCGCAGTGTTTTATGCGCGTAATTCGTTTAGTGCGTGTCTTTCTAGACAAGAATTAAAAGAGATTGGCAAGGATTTGGCGATCGCAAATCACAGCCAGATGTTATCCCAAGCCATCGTTATCTTAAGTATCATCTGACAAATTGTCAAGTCTGGGGAAAATTGGGCCATTTAAATACGATGTGGGTCAAGCTGTGTCGCATTGTGGTCAAGCTGTCAAGCAATTCTTAACCTATGCGAGCTAATCGATTTGAAAATGTTTATTGGTAATCGTAGCCGACAGCGGAACGGAATGGAGCTGAATGAATGAATTGTGCCAAATAAATGCATATGCCAATTCATTAAGGGGGGAGGGGCTGGTTTAGACGGCCAAAAAAACATGTTTTTCATGTTTTTTTTTAAAATTTAGAGTTGATATTCATGAATCTATTCATGAATTTTTTACCTCTGGAATAGCTGATAGTCAGTTTTCAGTTTTGCGCCGTTGATTTAAAAAACCTACTTGACGGATCGAGTTGTTCCAAAAAAAGTTAAAAGTTTATTAAGATCTCTCTCTACTATATAAACAAAAAAAAAACAAAAAAGTGGTTAAAAAAATATATATTTTACTAATTAAACACAACATTTTGAGGCGAAAATCGATTTTATTTCTTTAAATCCTTGAAAAGTTATAAAAATTATAACTTTTAGTTATTTCATCCACAAAATACTTTATGTAAAAATTAATGTCTTTGTTTATTTTGTTGTTTCAGGCAAAATTACGCTCGCTATTACCGGCCCAAGCAGATACCGTCATTTCTGCAGTGGCAGAAACATTTGCAATTAAATATCTCATAAATATATATTTTTTACTATTACAACCAATATTTTTATCTTTCGAATGTTAATCAAACTGATATAAAAGATTCATGTTCAGATTTCAACTTTAAGTTATAAAACCAATATGACAAACATATTTTTTTGGCCATGTAAACCCTCTTAATTCTCCAGATGGGGATGGGAAAGCTCCCCCCTTAAACTAACAGATGGGGATACGGTTTGAAAATGAACCTCTACCTCTAGACTGGTGACATTCAGCAGACCACTAACAATGAATATGATAAATGACTAAAATGCGGACAATGGAAACCAATTAAATTACAATAGTTTAAATCACACGGTATTACAGTTTTAAGATGGAAAACGCTATTATAGTAACAGATATCACGATGAAGAAGACGTGCACAGCGTTGGTTTTAGTGATATTGTGTATAGTAATAAAAAGAAATATGGACGGGATGACCCCGAGTCAAATTGTCATCAATTTTATTAAGAGTGTGATACAACCATTTGCGGCCGAGACACCAGAAGATGCAAAGCTATCGGTAACGCAGCTGATTTCGAAATACGGCTATCCAGTTGAGACACATAACGTTGTAACCGATGATGGTTACAAGTTGGGGTTATTCCGCATTCCTCCGAAAAGTGGAAGAGGAGAGCCGGTATTTTTAATGCATGGTTTTATGGGTTCGACTGACGATTTCATAACGGCGGGGCCTGGTGTGGGACTCGGGTATATACTGGCAGATGCCGGTTACGACGTATGGCTCGGAAACATGCGGGGAGGCAAACATTCATTGAACCACACTAGATTTGTATCCTCTGAATTGAAATACTGGGATTTTTGCATCGATGAATTAGCATTGCGCGACCTGCCAGCGATGCTGGACTATGTCCTTATGAAGACTAAGCGTTCAGAGTTGTACTACATTGGGCATTCGGTAGGGACGCTCGTCATCAATATGTTATGCTCCAGAAAACCAGAATACAACGAGAAGATAAAGCTAGCTGTACTGCTATCGCCCATTGCGTCGACCAAGTATATGACGAGTACAGTTATGAAACTTTTTAGACTACTTGCACGCGTGACACATACATTCTCGACCGCCATAGGTTAGTCATTATTATTTATTTAACTTGACGTCCCATAAAATAAGACATTTGTTTTAAATTTCAGGCGATGGAGAAGTTTTATTAAACGCATCAAGAGCCATATCAATGATTCTACAAATGTTATGCGACGAAAACAGTCGAACTATCAACCTCTGCTTGGAATTAATCTATCTCGCGGACGGTGAAGACAGACAGCAGATCAACACAACCAATCTACCAGTCTTCTTTGGGCATTATCCGACGGGTTGTTCGTCGAAGCAATTGAATCATTTAGTCCAGATGCACTCGTCGGACAGAATAGCCAACTATGACTACGGCGCACACCAAAATCTGAACCTTTACGGGAGATCGTCTCCTCCGGAATATTCGATAAAGAACTTCACCGCTCCGGTGATGCTGGTACATGGAATGAACGACCAGCTAACCCCGCCGAAAGACGTTGAAAGGCTGCGCAAGTCTCTCCCGAATGTTGTCAAACATTATATATCGCCATATGCTAAGTTTAACCACATAGACTTTCTATGGGCGACGGATGTTAAGAAGCACGTATATGATGAGGTTTTAAAGACAATGCAGTTATACTGACGTTTATAAGGAAGTATATTTAATTTATTACTTAATTATCATCGTACTTCATTCTACTTCAAATTCAAATTAGAAGATTGCAGTTCTGCAGCGGTAGTTAATTTTATTATTTCAATAACCTGAACTTTAATCCCTCCATTCAATATAAACTATACACGAATGCGCAATTATATATCACTAGCTGCGCCCAGCGGTTTCACCCGCGTGGTGATGGAAAATTGTGATAATGATGATAGAAAACCATATATCTTTATAAATTATAGCCTATGTGTTATTCTGATGTGTAAGCTATATTATTGTAAAGTTTCATCAAAATCCATTCAGTAGTTTTTGCGTGAAAGAGTAACAAACATCCATACATACATACACACTTTCGCGCTTATAATATTAGTAGGATTCGACTGCGCTATTAATGGGTAAGTGCTTGCAAGGATAAATTAATTAATACGACTTAAAGATTGGAGAGTACTTTACGATAGAAAATTAACATTTAACTCTAAGATACTCGTAGATACAGTAGCCAAATTCGCTTTCACAGTCATTGGATTCGTATTGAGAAACTCCAAATAATTTTTAAGTTCCCAACCAGTTTGATTACTCTTTATTGCACTATAATGCAAATAGAAATAAACTAGAAACGATTATGGAGCCCGCAAGGGAGGCCATTTTGCAGATCGAAAAAGTCCAGAAGAAGTTTGTTAGGCTTCTGTAGTTAAAACAGTTTGGTTATATACTGGTTATCCCCAAATCTACGTGACGCATGGTCGGATTAAAGTAAAAAAAAGTTCCCAACCAGTTCGATTACTATATAATGCAATTAGAAGCAAACTCGAAACTAATTGCATTATATGGAGCCCGCATCATATGGAGTCTTACATATTGCATATCGAATAAGTCCAGAAGATATTTGTTAGGCATCTGTAGTTAAAAGTGATTAAATCGTTGTTATCGTGAAATCTACATGACGCATGGTCGGATACAATAGTTTGGCACAGCGGAAGTCGTTCCTGTTGCTGTTCTAATTCCTGTTGTTCCTGTTGCTAATTTATAGTCTGTTCCTGTTGCTAATTTATAGTTCCTGTTGCTAATATATAATAAGTCTGTTCCTGTTGCTAATTTAAGGGCCAAATAGAGAATACGGAATTCCCTTCCCGGATAAATAAGCGAGCTAGAAGCAATTATTTGTTTGCTCTAGAAGCGACAAAAGCAACATATGAGAAAAAATCTCCGCTGAACAAAACTGTTACCTTGCTGAATGTCCTGTGTAGGCAGGACACCGAGATGGACATCTTTCATGCCACAAAATTAAATAGAATTTTAACTATGATGTTCTTGTTTTTTTTTTAAATTTTAGCTAATCACGTAGTTACCTACCTAAACATCCAGCTACACAGTTTGTTACATATTGTAAATATTTTTTTTTTAAATGTACACCTGAGTTTTATTTATTATTTTAAGTGTGCTTTAATTGTATTATATTTGTATTGCACAGGTATATTTTTGTAATCACGTAACCTCAGTTTATAATTATTTTCTATGTGTCTGTAAATAATGCAATATGTAAATAATTATGTAATGCAATCATATTAAATGAGTATAGTGAAATGGGGTGATCCGTAATGATCCTCGCATAATTTGTTTAAAATAAAATAAATGAAATTAATCGCACCAACTACCTACCTAAGTCTAAATATTTCCGCGGGGCGTTTGGTACAGCATCATGAATATTTTAACCTCTAAGGCGTCTTGTGCCGTCTAACTATAGTTACTGAATTTAAAGGAATGCTGATAACAAATTACCTTCGTTTGGGTGAAATGATATGCTGTGTTCAACGCATAGATCACTTGGAAGAATTCTAAACAAACCTAAACCTGAAAAAAATACCACTTACAAGAATAAGAGGTACGTGGAAGCATAGCTACTATATAATCAATTAGAAGTTATCATTTATAAGAAGTACCTACTGAAGAACTACTTTAAAACACCAAGTGAGTCATCTAAGTACAAAACATCTGAGTCAACACAAGGCATTTTGGAGAAAAGTTAATTTTTCTGTTGTATTTTTTTTTTCATGTAGTGCCAGCCATAAACATTGAAAATGATAAAGTGATAAAGCTTTGTAAAATATACATAAAATAGCTAAAATAACTGCAATATGGCATTAATTTTAATAAGAGGTCATTATATTTGTTCCAAATACCATTTTCAAACCAAACATAATATGGAATACAGTAGATTTTATTTTAAATAAAGATTATGTGTTGATAGAGCTTCGTTTAAACTTTCGGATGACACTGTTAACTGAATTTGACGTTAACGTCAGATGGTCGTAGCCATCTTGGTATCTAGATGACTCGGGTTGAGCTAATAAAACACGTCGTTTAAATTTAATATTCACGAAAATATATCTCGAGGTAAAGATTACCATAAAAAATTGTATATCCAGAAAATATAATAAAACGAAATAAAGATGAACGTTACTATTCTATTGGTGCAATAATTGGGCGATAGATTCGGGTATATCTCAACAACATGACGAAAGTTTTTTTTTGCAGAAAAATTTAGCTGTTTATTTGCATACATGATTATAAAATTATCCAGTCTTACACAGGCCTAATATCGTCTTTAATTTTTAGGTGTTTAAAAAAAGGAAATGCGTGATTCAAATTAGCTGCCTGGGTCCATGGGCGATAATTTACATCTACAAGTCAGTTTTGTAGCTCAATACGGAAAATATGCACCTAAGTTTTATAAAACAAATTCCAAGACAGGCTAAAAAAGAAGTGGAGCAAGTATGCCAGGCAAGTTATTTTTACCAAAGCCCGCGTCGCCTGGAAAGGCGCGAGCGCGATGAGCGAGACAAACGTAAGTCTCGCTCTCACCCTGTGCAACCCTAATCAGTTCACGAAGGTCTGAGCGAGACTCGTATCGCTTATCTCGCTCATCTTCCCAAAATGTAGTATCGTTTATCTTCCCAAATGCATTTCTATACTAATAATAAAGCTGAAGAGTTTGTTTGTTTAAACGCCCTAATCTCTGGAACTACCAGTCGGACTTGAAAAATTCATTTTGCATTTGATAGCCCAATTCGTGAAAAGGGTTATAGGATGATTAACATCACCGACCAACGACCCTTAGGAGCCGAGCAAAAAGAACGCTTAATGAAAACTAAGTAATACCGCGGGCGGGCGTTGCGAAGCAGTAGGTCGGGGGGCGAGGGCGGCCGTCCGATGGGAACCGAGCATTACCGAGAAGAGCATACCTTATCTAGATCAGGCTGCGGCGAAAACAAATATATTGTAATACCACACGAAAATATTGTTTATGCTGAGGTAGTACTCTAAAATATTTATAAATAATCCGATTTTTAAAAAAATATACGGCGGGTGAAACCGCGGTGCACAGCTACCGAATAAAAGGAAACGATCGCGAAAGACAGCCTCTGGGTACGTTTCGTTGGCGGTGCGCCCGGACGTCCGTTTCGCCCCGTGACGCTTCCAACTTTTCGATGAATTTAAATGAAGTTGGCTTAATTTTCTGCCCTGACGACGTGCGCGCGGCTCGGTCGGCGAGTTGTCTCCTCCGCGGGCACGCGCGCGACCTCTCGCTGCAATTTTTACTCTACGCCCGCGCAGCTTTAATTCAAATCGTCACCGGGCCACTGCCACTCCGCCCCGACCTCGCCAATTCTCCGTTTCAATTATTCAAGCGGGTAACCTATTTTTCAACCGGGATGAGAGTTAAATCTTTCAAGACGGTCTCTGGAGCATCGCCAGCACGTTTTCCGTTGGCAAAACTGCCACCTTTCGTTTTCATTTATATTTCAGTCGAGATTCTAACGGAATGGTAGCTACTAGGGCAGGATGATAAGTACCGCTACGCCTCGAATCCTCAGTTGGTCTAGGGGTGACGCAAAGTATTCTTTCCTACTGACTAGCTCAGAAGAATGCGCATCGGTCATTGCTGCATTCCCGCTCACCTCAACCGAATACATGTCCACCCTTCTCCTCAGTGCGACTGCGGTCACGGGTCATGCGTTTTGCACTCTGGACCATCTCTTCTTTAATTGTCCCATTGTTAATAACTATCCTAACTTCATTTCGTACCTCTTAAATCTCAAAATTCAGCTCCCTATTAGTATAGACTTTTTATTATCTCTTAACTCCCCCAACGTCTACAAAATCATCTGTAAATTTATTAAACTCAACAGTATGTCCCTTTAATAATAATTATTGAATGTTCCTCCATAGAGTTTTTGTGTTAAACGTATATATGTATTTCACTATATCTTAAATTATTATTCGATTTTGAGTTCCCGACGGAGTGATGTTTTACTTGTTTCAGTGACGTCCACTAACATAAATAAGTTTCCTCCTATTTCAACGGCACACTTGGCAGAAATCACCCTCTTTGGGTGGAGCCATCAAATCAAAGAAGAAGAAGAAGAAGACTAGCTCAGAGTACCAACCAAATGATTAGTACTCTGAGCTAGTCAGAATACCAAATTAATTAAAGAAGTCAGTAATTTGGTTGGTACTCTGACTACACGCAGGACAATGTGGCTTTAGAATAATAGCAGTCCAGCTCATTACGCGCGAGTAATAAGAAGATATTTGAATCAAGCTTATCCACAGAGGTGGATTGGTCAATTGGGTCCTATTTTATGGTTTTCCCGGTCTCCGGATTTAAATGCCCTGGATTATTTTTACTGGGTTTGCATAAAGGAGAAGGTTTATGCACAACCAATAAATAATAATGAATTAGGACACCATATCAACGAATGCACAACAAATAAATATCGCTGGCAGTGCAAGACATATAAAAAAAGATGCCACGCTTGCATTCGACTCAGTGGCAGACAATTTGAACATATTCTGTGATTTTCTTTTTTTTTATTTACTTTTAATTCCTACTTATTGAAATTATTTCACAATAAGCACTTTTAGCAGTAAAATAGCAAAATATATTTTTCTAAAGCAACACCAGGCAAATCTTCATTATAATTACATAGTATAAAATGAAGTCGAGATTTATTAATGTCTGTTTATCCGCCTTATTCTTTTTAACCACTAATGGATTTTGATGAGGTTTTCACTATTAGAAAGAGCAAAAAACAAGGCAGGTTTTAGTATATAATTTGTAAATAATGATAGTGTTTTTAAAAAACCATTAAAATGAACGCCATCTGTCGAGCAAAATTCTCTACCACCCTGATGTCAAACATCGAAGCGGCTTTTTGGCGGTGGTGTTCGTAGGCTATTTGGAATATTTTATTATAATTTTATGATGGGGACTATAAGTATAGACACCAACAGCGACGATGCTAAGTTACAATATATAGAAACAGTATATGTAATTTAGGTGTCTAACCTACTGTTCGCGGCGAGGAAAATAGTTGCCGCTTTAAACGTTTATCTATCTATGTTTAAATCTAATGTTTATCTATCTAAAAACGCTAACTATATGTCTTGATTTTCAGAGGCGGCGCGAAACTGATTTATCCAGCGGCGAACCTTAACAAGGAAGTGTTAGAAGTGTTGCCCATATTGCCCATATTGGAAATGTTGACTATATTGGAAGACCATATTGGAAGTGTTGCCATATTGCCCATATTGAAAAGTATTAATCAACAAAAAAAGCACGTTTCTAGAGATATCATCAAAATCCGGTCAGCATATAGCGCACTTTGTGCCTCATTTTCTCCAAATAACATTCCAACCTTGAGAATGTGAAGACGACTTACTCAAAAGTATAAATATATATGCGGCCCAATGCTCATCACAAAACATAAAAGAGGGCGTCTTCCTCGATATGACACAAGATAACTAGATTTGGATTTGAACCAAACTCCATCGACTACATTTACAACGCTAATATGATGCACATAGCGCCGTTTGAATGCGCTATGCGATTATTCAAAAACGCCAGCAAATATTTGAAAGATAAGGGAACGCTCATCGCATACGGTCCATACGTTGTTAACGGGATATTAACGCCGCAGAGCAATGCCGACTACAACAGATCTCTTAAATCGCAAGATCCGAGCTGGGGAATCCGCGATATTTCACAATTAAATGAACTCGCTTGCTCAACCGGGATCACTCTTCACGACAGCGTCGATTTACCAGCCAAAAAACATCATCGAATAAATAAAAGACCAAAGCATATTTATTTTATTTATTAATTCCATATTTGTCTGGCGGGCATAATATAAACAGTCTGGAAAAAATACATAATCTTTATATACCCTCGTACTCTCATTATCGAGTCGAAATTAATTGCAAAATATATTACGATAGAATCCCTAGTTGCTAGAACTTATAAAATAAAATTGATGATAACGATAGCGCCGTAGAGGGCATTCGAAAGGAAAACAAGCGAATCAGCTCATTTTTATGCGTCAAGATATATTTGCTACGAATAGTTTTATATCCCGCGGAAAGAGATATGTTTAAAAAGCCATTTTATTATTATCATTCGTTCTAGTAGCTTAAAATATTTACAATTCTGAACACGATCGAGAGAATGTCTGTCAGCGATAACAACTTTGAACCCATTGCAGAATTCTGTGCGCATCTTCCAAAGTGTTACGCACAGAATTTTGAATAGTATCATCTCATTTTTATATTCTTTCATGTACATATCATATCAATAATAAAATTTTCTTATGTTTTACAAAATTTATAATACAACTTTTAAAATTTAACTGAGAATTCTGTGACGCTTATTACGATGCGTTCGTCTCGAAGAATTCATTATTAAAATATCTATGTACAGTTTTTAATATTGTCTACACGATAAAATAGAAGTAAATAATGCCGATAGCTACCAACGGTGGGATTTATGTAAATAATATACGCTTTAATAATTTAACTTGCAATTAATTTAAAATTCATTTCAATGAAGGTAGCCATATTAAACTTTGTACAATATTCTACTAAAAAGGCGACAAAACAATGTTTTATTCCTCGAAGGCATTCGTGATCACAATAACCCGCTAAATGACGTATAATTTTAATCTCCTTAAAGGCTGCAAATATTATCTTTATTCCTTAGGCACTAAGGCATTCTCCTCTGTCTAAGATGTGTCATTCTATCACTTTCTAAATATATTTCGCTGAAATAAAAATGAAATATGACACCGGGTCAAAATAGCATAGTACATAATTATTATTATTTGTTATATCAACACCTGTTTGTATAATAATGGGCCCGATTGTATTTCGTCTTAAACTAAACCGAAAATGAATACATGCGAAAGGGACAGAGCGATACGTTACAGCGGAATATGAAGTGAACGATAGTGGATTTTCCCGCACCAAAACTACCTGTCGAAAGTATAGCTACATGAATAAGTTTGAACACATTTCGTGCGATCTTAAATTAAGCCGTTTTATTTTCGGTGTGTAGTTTAAAGTAGAAAAAGTGACAAGTGTTCGTTACACATTCCACTCTAATGTAATGCCCTGTCCTCGTTTGCATGAACTAATTTCCTATTTTAGTTCACGAAGAAACGCAATCGAGCCCAGTGTATCAAATATGAATCGCCATTGGAGTACACTGTAATTAATTAATTTTGTAATGTTTTCATTTTTACGATACTGGGATTATTAAAGAGTATTTTTTAAATTGCTTAAAATTTATAACAATTAGGTACGTAAAATCAGGCATATTATGAAAGTTTTCTTAGTCAAAGTTTGAATCGCATCTTAGTAATAAATAAAGTTACTTTTATCAAATACGTATAAAATAAAATATCAGTATGTACAACAAGAAAATAATACTTGAGTCCCTTTGCTAACGAAAGACGAGATGTTAAAAATAAAACACTTAAAAAATAGACTGACATGATAAAACAGAAGAAAATTCAGACTTTTTAATCACACTTCATTTTGTTCGCTTTTCACAGACAAAAATCTGTCTAGATTCTACCTCAATATACGACGATTGCTCGGCTTCAATATGAAGTCTCAAATAGATTACCTACGTTTACTATATGGAATGTTTTCTTAATGCCACTACACTATCGTTCAAGTAATTACCGATGTTCAACCGCATCGTATTTGTCGGAAGACGCATCCGTTACGCAACGACACTAGAGATCAGTCTGAACGAAATTGACACAATTCACAAACGCACCGCCTGGCCATCAGCGGGTGATGGAGCCGTAGACGGTGACACTGTCCTTGCTTCATATGTAGGTTTTTTTCACTTTTTGTAAAGTCCCGCACTTTAAATCTTTGTCTAAGGATTCGTTGGAGTTTTTTATGTCGAGGGAGCGCTCTTTGCCGAGTTCATGATGGAGATTGTCTTGTTTCGTCACCGGCGCAACATTTGCAACTAGATTCACTGTTTTATTTCTCGGCGGCAGATACACTGACGGATTAGCATTGAGAGGTGTTTCTAAGGGGCTCAGCCTGCAACAAAATAAAGCATTATTAGAAAATGGAGACGTACATATATGGACACTGCAAATCTAGATGAAGAAAACTAATTTCATGTTATATGAAATGGCACCAAGCACGTATCGGGGGGGGGGGGGGGGGGGGGGGGAGGAGTGGGGGGGTTAATTGGGATTTATTCCCATCCCCGAAATCCGGCGTATTTTCATTTTATTGTATGGGCTGCAATTCAAGTTTTGTGGGTGTCGCATATGTTTTTTAAATTAATGTCGTCTGCCCTCCCCCCAGAACCTAAAGGCACTACAAGAATAACATGAAATTCAAGGAATAATGCAGCTGTACATAACATAAATATTTAGCTGTCTATACTGAGGAGCAACTATACTTTACATGGCCAAGTCCCTGAAAAGCATGTTTAGTTAACGAAATATGAACTGGCAAGATAGAGAATACACCTAATTATTGACTGCTGATAATAACCTATTTTCCCTTTATATATCTATAGGTACTTGGCTATGTAATTGCCTTTGTTTTACACTGGATATTTTGATCTTGGATTAATTCGGTCTGAATTGGAATTACAAATTTTAATTCAAAGCCATATAATTAAAAAAAAAAATCATTTGCCTTTCTGTTGTTTGTTATTATATTACTCGGATATTTTCTTAAGAGGCCGTGGCAGCCAAAAGCTATATGAAACATAATTTTGTGGCCTGGTTGTGAGACCACGAAAAAGAATTTTAATACAATTAGGCCGGATTTTAAGAACCCGGTCCTTAACCTTTCGGACGCCAGTCATTCCAAGCAAAATTTTCGTAGCCCTCGAAATTTTGCTTGTAGAAGGAAGTTATTTTATTATAGTAATCTAATTTTTACTTTATAAAAAAATATTAATTTGATAATTTATTATATTATAATTGAAAAGCCAAATCAACTTTATTAGACTACGAGCGAAGCCGAAATCGTCATTCGTAATTGGCCACTGCCAACTTGTCGCCGCGGTATACCTATACATTTTTATGTATATATCGAAAGCGGGCGGGCGCGTGGCATTGCAAAAATACCTAAATTTTTAGCCGCGTCAACTCGGAAGGGATCCTTAAGTGCGATCATGGAACTGTTGTTATTTTCGAATATGGGGTCCTGTGCCGGATTTATCTATTATTTCTTGTTGCGGTCTGGCACAACAGTTAAGGCAAACGTGTACTGCCAAGAGCAAGGTCACTCGCTCTTCGCCACTGCTTCTGCACGACAATGTAAAGCCGCACACTTCGATGCAAGTCGCAAAGTTGCAGGAGTTGCGACTGCAGACTCTCTAACCCACCGTACTCGCCAGACCTAGCTCGGAAAGATTTCGGAATTTGGATAACTTTTTACAGTGGACAAAAACTAACTCCTAAGACGCAGTGAAAAACGCCTTCAAAGCATTTTCTGATTCCAGTCCACGAGAGTTTTATAGCAGAGGCATTAACCAACTTCTATTAAAATAGCAACTCTGCATATATAATAGAGATCAATAGGTATTTAAACTAATTAAATATATATTTTTCTTACAAAACTGGTCTAAAATTTCCTTTATAGGTAAGGGCTTATAGTTTGAATACATCGTGTTGATCCATTAGTATTCTGTATCACTTCAGCTTGTATGGGTGGCACGGCTGAATTTAACAATAACGATCAAGATTTATAATACAAGTTCAGTGGAGCCGTGCAAGGATCAGTGTTGGGCCCTACACTGTTCAACTTATTCATAGCGGATCTGAAAGAAGGTATAATATCAAGTGTGAGTTTCTTTGCTAAACTAAACTGTTTGAAAATCCTACAATAGTGAATCTCAGCAAAGACCTAGGTCAAAATCTTGAGTGGTCCACAACACGGTTGATGAAGCTAATTGCAGACAAATGCACGATCCTTAACATCGGCAAGTACAACCCCAAACATCAGTATATCTAGGCCCAGCGCCGTTACAGTGTCACGAAGCAAAAGGACCTGGGCATAACGATAGTGAATGATCTGAAGTGGGGTGAACATATTATGCATATCTAGAAAAAGGCCAACTCAATTATGTACATCATCTGTAAATCATTCCACTATATCACACTAGCCTAATTTTTGTCATTATACAAAACCTACATCAGACCAACGTTAGAGTTTAAATTCTAAATCTGGAATCCTTACTTTGCAAAAGACGAGGATATCCTCAAGAAAGTCCAGCGCCCAAGATGCCCTTGGGTTTTAAAAAGCTGGAATACCCAGAAAAGACTCGGCAGATTGCAACTGCCCACAATCAAGAATCCGTCGGATCAGGGGTAACGTCACTGAGACGTACAAGATCCTCAACGCATTCTCTTACATAAATGCAGAGCTATTTCTTAAACTGTATAAAACATATGTTCGCCCTTTATTGGAGTATGCTTTTCTGATTTGGAATCCGTACTTTAGGAAGGATGCAGAACTTTTGGAGCGTGTGCAAAGGCGGGCCACAAAAATAGTCCCACAGCTCAAACAACAAGACTACGAACGCCGACTTGAAGCACTCGGACTCAGCAGCCTAGAGGAGCGTCGACAACGAGGAGATCTTATTGAGACATATAAGATCCTCAATAATTACTGCGACGTACCAAAGCTCAAGGAAATATTTATAAGGAATACCAATACACAGCTTAGAGGGCACTGCTTAAAGTTGAATCGTCCAGGATTTAATTCTAACCCGAGGAAACATTTCTTGGTGAACAGAGTTGTGGACTCTTTGAATGAACTACCGCAGGAGGTCATTTGTGCTAAAAGTGTGAACGGATTTAAAAACCAATTGAACAAATATATATATAAAAAAAAAAGTTAAAAAAAGTTAAATGCATGCATCAGCTTAAGCTGCTAATGCTATAAAATAATATTAATAATAATAATAATATGTCATAATTCCCCTGAGTTGTCTTCAATATTTAAGCGGAACCACAGGCATCATCTGTGAGCCATCATTCCACACCAGCCCCAGGGAAAACTTCCTAGCCAACTGGAAGGTGGACCAGTAGAACAGTTTACCTGCTGAAAGGGTTGAAGTTTGTTGTGTTAACGTATTTAAAAATAGACTAGACGTACATTAAAAAAAATATTATAAATAAACTCAGTGTTAAATTCAGGCGTATCAGCAATTATGATGCCTGTCTGTAAAAAAATAATGTTTTAGGACGGATTAACAAAATTGGATTGTTTAGAAGTAATGATATTCAATGTTACCTGTTGAGATGGTTGTGTTGCTCGTTGAACGGTGACGTGTCGGCAAAAAACGGATGCCGAAATCTTCTTGAAAATAAATATCCTATTACGAAACCAACTAAAAGGGTTACGAGACAAGAGGCCACCACTGCTATGTATAGAGAATGCGCAGTGTAGATTACATTATCCGCTCGGTTTACCGTTAATGAATCTGAAAAAAAAACAAAAATAATTGAATAAAGCCATTTTTTTATATGAGTTCATACACTTGGTATAGTTAGATTGAACTTAGACGACATCACTTCAGTTTCATAGCTAGCAAAAGTACTATAGATATAGACAATGTTCGTTGAAATAGATAAAAAAATATCACAGCCAAACATAGTATTGCCATCATAAAAAAGGTTTAAATAAATCAACAAAAAGATAAAACTCAATTTTGAATTCCACTTATTTATAGAGATTATTTTTGTTTAAATTATTGTAAAAATAAATATCCACTAGGATTCCTAACAACATCAAAATAATATAAAATAATAGAAGAGAAAATTGCAAATAGCAAATAAAATAAAAAATAAAATAATTATCTACATTAAAGTATATAATACAAGTGAAGATATTTTGTTAAAATAATTTAAATTATCAGATATTTGAATTTAAATTATCACATCATTTTTTTCACAGAGCTAACAATACCTAGATAATAATCAAAATTACAAATATGCAAAAAAATTATAAATAATAATAATAGTCAATCGCCAATAATTCAAATTAAAATAAAACAATAATATAATAATCAATATAAAGATATAGATAGTCTAGAAAACTAGGAACAATAAAGATAGTTTAGAAAACTAGGAAAATTCAATATTGTAAAAATCCTTAAGTCATAAATCGGGATTTTGAGTAGAATACTATGTAACCTAACCTAGCTAATGTTTTTGATCATAGTGGCAACTTATAAAAGAGATTGATTGACAAAGAAAGCAATTTTAAAACCTTACCCATTCGCGCTTTGCAAAGATGCAATCGTCTTTGTTTATCGTATTATGCAAATGAATATCTGACTTTGTTGAAGTAGTTGCATATGTTTTAGTATACATACGCAGTGTTCCTAGTTATGAAACCAGATTTGATGAAGTACTACTTGCAAGATGTCAATGAAAATATTGTGAAAAAAATCACAACTGCTTGTTTTGGTGAGCGAAATATACTCATACAACTTGCCTTCATTCCCCAGAATATGAGGCCATAACTAAATATGGAATGGAAATAGGTAAAGTAAACAGATTTGGCAACCTTAAAGCCGCATAACGATTAAATTTATTTTTTGGCAGATGTGGGGCTGCTTAATTTTCCAGTCAGTTTTATAAGTGAGTTGGCAATTGCAGACTGCTATCAATTGCAAACAATAATGGGCATCACTTTGCAGATGGGACAAAAAAGTGCAAAGATATTATTACGTTTCATACCTGGCTCATGTTTTGTGATGGAATTGCTGTCCGATATGACATTCGTCCCAACTAGTTCGATGACAATTTCGTTTCCGAGGTCGTTGTTTCCTTCGATCTTTAAGGTCTCGTCCTGTTCGATGGTGGGGGGATCTTTGGAAGTGCTCCCTACGGTTCCGTGAATGGGGGATTTCAGCTGCCAGTCTCTGTTTGACGGCGAAGGTACCCTATTACAGATATCCGTATTGCCTTTCTCGACATTTTGCAAAAACCGTTCCGGGTTAGGAAATTGGCGATTTCCGACCCAAGCGCATTGGTGCATTTTGGTATCCCAGGCGCAGTGGGGATCTTGCAGTGACACACAATCCCTAAAAGAAACACAGAAAATTAGATTATGATTTTCAATACATCAATACTGAATATATGTACGTAATATATATTTTATACAAACCTGCAAGACGAAAGATTATTGCAATGATGCAATGGAACCGTTTTGATGATCTCTCCCGAAATTATAATTAGTCTTTCAGTAGATATTGCGACGTGAAGTTGTTTGACGGGAGTACCGGACGGTAGAACCTGAGACTCTGATATGACGACGGTTCTCACGGGGGCTCGATGTTGTTCGTCTATCGTTTTATCGAAGTCGCCTTCCGTAGAGGCAGCGTTGATCGCTTTAATCACACGCCCGTCGTCCGTTCCGATGTATAATACGTCGAATCTATTTCCGCTCATTGCCTGAACTTGAGGATGCACCGTTATTGAAGAAAAGCGGTATTGCAGGCTAACACGGACAATGAGCGGTTTGGCTAGGAATGAAGGCACTACTTGATCCATCAGCGAGTGGGTCTTGACAAAGTTGACGACGGCGTCGGGTAGCAATCGGCTGTCCTCTACGCACGAGCCGGGTCTTGGATTCGGAACCTAAAGATGAAATAATTGAATTTATTTTCATGACGAAATTTTTTGAAGGGATGACTGCTAAGGAGCTATCCTTAAAATATATTGAGAGGGGAGGAGGGTAGATGATGGTGATGATAAAATGGGGGGAGGGGATAATGTATCAGGCAGCTACCCCCAATTAGTCCTAATGGGGGGGGGGGGGGGGCGGAACCAAATGACGAAGTGTGACAAGCAGGGAAGAGGTTCTATAAAATATGATATTTTGCATTTCAGGCCCAGAATGAAATTGCCAAAATTTTAGTTGCATCGGGGGAAACAGCTGTTGTTAAAATGAAAAGGACCAATTGCCTCAATAACAAGTATTTTTATTATGCCTCAGTCCTGATATATCTTAGTCAATGCTTTGAAATGTAGGTACCATACTTACCCCATACACAAGTGATCATAAAAATCAAAAGTCAGCTTGAATCGCTGCTACATTTTTGGCCAAGCAAAAATTTAAAAGCCTGTTGCTATACAAATGTTGCAGTAGATATATTGCCTCTTTCAATTAAAAAAAAGGTCCAACAATACTTGGATGAACTGTCATATAATACCTATAATAGTAGAGTAACTAAGTGAAGATAGAGCGGTTTTTGAAATAAACTAAATATAATTTTTTTAAAAGTATTTATAGGAAAAAGGCATATGGATCTACAGTTTGCGCGCGAACTCCGAAGAATTGGGGGCTGGGAAAGCAGCCGGATTACGCCGCCCCCGACCGTCGCCTCATACCCCGCACTCTCCCAGTACTAGTACTGGGAGAGTACTAGTACTGGGAGAGTACTAGTACTGGGAGAGTACTAGTAATGGGAGAGTACTAAGTACTGGGAGAGTACTAAGTACTGAGAGAGTACTAGTACTGAAAGAGTACTAGTACTGGGAGAGTACTAGTACTGGGAAAGTACTAGTACTGGGAGAGTAATAGTACTGGGAGAGTACTAGTACTAGGAGAGCGCGGGGTGTGGAGCGACGATCGGGGGGCAGCGTAATCCGCCCTCTTCGCCAGCTCCCGATTCTTCGGAGCTCGTGCGCGGACTGTATGTGGATATCGCGAAGATCTTGCTTGGGTAACACTGGGGGTTCGGAGTGCTAGTGTGATGCAATATTGGAGGGAAGGGGTCAAGCAGATATAAAGTGACAAGGAGAAAAGGGGTCAAAACAGACCAAAAAAGTGTGACGATTGGACATAATACCTAATCTTATGTTCACATTCACATACCTTATCTTCTTCCACTGGCAACCAATTAGCGTTGATCGTTTCTTGCGACTTGAAATTTCCTTCAAATGTCGCCAGAATATCGCGCATAGAAAATGCGCAAATAGCTGAACCGCCAATCGCATTTACAGGGGTTGTTAATACGGTGTAAACAATATCACTTCTCACTCCACCGTCGCCGTACATTCCAGAAATTAATTCGGTTACAGATTCTGGAATACAATTAATTTTGCATTTAAAAATATGAAAAATACGCCTATTTAAATTAAAAGAATGCAATTTCAAACTTACGAATTTCATCGAAGTAGAATGGATATTCCCCAGGCATTGAGCAGTTAAGTCTCGCTTTCAAGAATGTCGTCCATCGATCGCCAAACTGATGCGGACCGCCTTTATCATTTAAGCAGACGCGGGCAACTCTCGAGTAAACAGACTAAAAGACAGAAATAATAAAATAAGCCATCGGCTACACCACCTTTGCATAATAATGTTTAAATAGGTGACAAACCTTTCCGCAATTCATGTACTCAACGGCAGTTTCTCTATAGAAGAAAAACACAAAGTCATTATTGGAAATGGCTCCGACAAACGAAGGATCATTGAGTTGGCGAAGATCCGAACGCTCCGTTCGCTGCGGCTTGCGATATATCAAAGGGTCAATGCCGGAGAAATCGGCAACTGTCGCAGTGTACATCTGTCCATCTATTAGAGAAAAAAAACGTCATTTGAAAAAAATCTCATGGGGGTATTTCCAAGCTATAATATTTTATTTTTATTCTCCAAGCAACCTTACAGACTATACCTAATCGATTACATTGTTACATTGTTTGGAATCAAGAAACTGACTATATTAAAAATAATATTATATATTTACAAAAAAAACCTCCTAGAAACTAAAAAAAAAAGAAATACAAAAATGAAACTAAAAAACTTTGAGGCTGGATGACAGAAATATGTCTACCTCTGGCGCGGTCGACATTAGGGCATTTAAACGCCGTCAGGCCTTTGATATTCATGTCATCCGAATTACATTGATGCAAGAGAATAGCTCCACTAATAGTAGGTACATGTGATCATGCGCGAACATAGTTATCAGGCACGAAGAAACCAATTTGGACTACTATGAGCAAGATACCAACTCTTCCGTTAAGTATGCCGTGAACGTTTAATATCGAATGCATCTCTTACGAAGAAAATCGTACTCAACCATACCACAAAAAAAGGATACAAGAGTGGATAGTACCCGTACTGCTTGGAGTACAGAAACCATAGAAACTGATTCTGTACTTTCTCCAGCATCAAAACGTAAATATCCCCTTGTAGTTTGTAAATGGCAGAATCGTCTCGCAGCCTGCTTCTCAATACCGAGCCATATAGCAAACTGATAGCTTTCGCATCGCCGAACCACTTCGAGTTGCGTATTACAAACCCGAGCAGCCCAAACGATGAGCTAGCAAGAGCAGTCATGTGACTAGGGAGTGTGCAATGGCCGTTGAACTCAACTCCGAGATCGGTTACCTCCGTCACCAGACGAATTTGCCTTTTTGAAAGTGAGCAGTCGTGCATTAAGAGGACGACCATCCTGCTCTGAAAGTAGAGAGAAGACGACATTGTGAAAGACACTTCAGCTATATAGGCCATTTATATCCCGCTGGAGAGTGTCACAAGCCTGCCCGCTGCCGGTCCTTAGAAACATCGTGAGCAAACTGTAGACTGGATGCTGTCGTGAATATCACTGATGCTGGATGACAAGATTAAAGAGAAGTGGATCCGAATTTGATCCTTCGGTAACACCAGACTGAGTGTAATACGAGGTTGATATAAAACCATCTTATTGAAGGAACTGCTGACAGTCTCTAAGTACTACTTATATCATCGTTGAGGTACTTACTGACAAATATGGCGGTTGAGTTATGGTCAGGATCGCAGGGGCAAACTCCGGTGCCGTCGAACTCGTTGAATTGCGGCTTTGCGCCGGGCGCGGTCGGGGGCGAGTACCGCCGACAGAGGGGCTTGTAAGCGTTGGTTCCGCAGACTAGACGCTCCCCGCTGCCGCCCTCGTAGCGGGCCGCCACGCGGGGGTAGTTCTGGCAATCGTCCACCGACTTGCCCTTCAGCTGGCACATCTCCTGGTATGCGTAGGTCGCCTGCCATTCTAGACGCTGTAACAACAACAATATATATATATATTGTAGGATTGAATTGCTTATTAGAGAAAAAATATGTAACTGGGGTAAAACAATAGCAATGTTTCCTAAAATCAGTCCATTATCGGCAAAATTATTTCATCGGTTGTTCAATATGCATTTTTTTCCAAACACATAATTTTAACATTCTTTATTAGAAATTCAATAATTATCGAAGTATCAACAGCAAAAATTTTAACACGCTGTGAAGAAGTTCTAGTTAGTTTTAATGCCGCCTAACTTACCACACTGATGCTTGTTCTAAAGCAGACATACCATTGTTATGAAATCAAAGAGTAGTGCCCGACGTTTCGGCGATGTTGCAACCGCCGTTGTCTAGGGTATACTGCCCTGGACAACGACGGTTGCAACATCGCCGAAACGTCGGGCGCTACAAACGTCACGCGTAAATTCGTTTTTATCTTATTCATAATGTTGCAGTTTTTTACAAGGTTACTTGATAATGTATTTTCTAAATGATGTACATCATTCATGTTAATATCATAAATCATTCGCCCAGAATAATAATAATTTGTGGCTAAGACACTTTTTTCTCCCAAATATCGAAATATGTCGTTTTATTTCATATAATTAATCCTCGAGATTTATTGATGCTATTAGATAATAAAAAAATAATCATGTGGGATTTCTCACCCAGCATCTCGAATAATCAAAGGTTCAAAGGCGAACCACTCGATCTCAAACTTTGCAAGTCAAAAAGTGCAATTAGCGCGCCACGCTATTGTTAGATTTTACAGCTCGGTGATTGGTTTGTTTATTGAGAAATGAAAATAATACTACTTATTATGCTCCGACGAGTTTTGTTTGAGCTATAATCGCTTGCAAATGAGCGCGCTAACACTTACACAATTCGTCGGGGAGGTAGTGAATAATTTAAAGACATTTTCCCAGTTTGTAAAAGCAGTTAAATCTGGCCTATTATTGATTCTGATCAAGAAATTCCGAGTCTGGCGAAGATTATGCAATGGGTGGATAGGCGGTAGGTGCAATCGAAATGTACGTATTTCCCAGCTATAAATCTTTTCCATTCACTAGAGTCAATCATTAAATGCACAAAAAATGCAATCTGGCCTATTTACAACTGAACAAAGCTAGTCTGGCGGGAATATTTCTACAATTATAAAAAAGAAAAAAATCGATGGGACTTACCGATAAGTCGTCCTTATTTTTACAGGTTTAAAACTTATAACACAAATTGATATTCTCTCTCACATGAAAGTCTGGCTACTTCAAAAAGCCGCGGAATTCGTCTGGCGGAATTTAGAAATTAGACAAAAATACAAACTAATTGCTCCCATTTTTAGTATTCAAATTTTTGTACAGGATAATTGATCCTATGATTTCACAAAAAAACACATCTGGCTAATCTTCATAATAAGTGAAGCCTCGCTAGTATCTACTGAAGTTTGTGGCAGTGCGCAGTGTTTTATGCGCGTAATTCGTTGAATGCGCCTCAGCATCGTTTAGTGCGCGTCATTTTGACGAGAATTAAAAGTCTGGCAAGGATTTGGCGATCGCAGGTGATAAAAAAAACTACTTGACGGATGGAGTTGTTCCAAAAAAAGTTGAAAGATTATTAAATTGTATTCTACATAAACTAAAAAAAACGAAAAAAATCTTTTTATATTTTTTTTTTCTACTTAAATACAAAATTTTGGGGTGAACGTCGTTTTGATTTCTTTAAATCCTTGAAAAGGTATAAAGATGATAACTTTTTTTTTTTTTTAAGTTCATCCACAAAATACATAGGTAAAAATGTATATCTTAGTTATTTTTTTTGTTTCAGAAAAAATTACCCTCGCTATTACCGGCGCAAGCAGATACCGTCATTTCTGCAGCGGTAGAAACATTTGCAATTAAATATCTCAAAAGTAGTTTTTTTTATCGTTACAGAACATATTTTTATCTTTCGAATGTTAATCAAACTAATATAAAAGAATCATTATCAGATTTCAACTTTAAGTTCAAAAAAACAACATGAAAATCGTGTTTTTTTTTTGGTCGTCTAAACCAAGCTACCCCCTACGGTTTTAAAACGACACTACCATAGACTGAGGACATTCAGGAGACGACTATAAAAGTCAAGATTAGGAAATACTGAGAAAACGACAAACGCAACAATTTAGCATATTCTCCTTCCGCAAACTAGCAATGTGATTCCATGTACCAGCATTCACCGCTCCGGTGATGCTGGTACATGGAATGAACGACCATATAACCCCACCGAAAGACGTTGAAAGGCTGCACAAGTCTCTCCCGAATGTTGTCAAACATTATTTATCGCCATATGCTAAGTTTAACCACATAGACTTTCTATGGGCGACGGATGTTAAGAAGCACGTATATGATGAGGTTTTAAAGACAATGCAGTTATACTGACGTTTATAAGGAAGTTTATTTAATTTATTATTTAATTATCGTTGTAGTTCATTCTGCTTCGAATTCGAATATATTTATTTATTTATTTAAGAATTAAACATTGAATTTGCTTACAAATGACAAAACCTTAACCTTTTGCTTATTTGATTCTGTTACCCCGCTGGGACTAGCCCGTTCTAGGGTGAACAGGACAATTCGAAGATTGCAATTCTTTAGCGGTGGTTAATTTTATCATTTCAATAAGTTAATCATTTCGATAACACTGTTAACTGAATTTGACCATCTTAGTTTCTATGACTCAGGTCTAGCGAATAAAACACGTTGTTTAAATTTAATATTCACGAAAATATATCTCGAGATAAAGATTACCATACAAAATAAAAATATATCCAGAAAAAATATTTGAACGAAGTAAGGTCGTGCCGTTAGTCCAACTATTGGGCGATAGATTTGTGTATAGCTCAAAAACATGACGAAAAAAATTTTTTTTTAAATTTATTTTCCGAAAAATATAACTTTTTATTTGCACACATGATTATAAAATTATCCAGCCTTATCCAGTTTTACCCAGGCCTAATCTAGTAAATTCTCTTCAGGCGTTTAAGAATAGGAAATGCGTGATGGAAATTAGCTACATGGGTCATAATTTACATGTACAAACCAGTTTTGTAGTTTGCTACGAGAAATTTGCATCTAAGTTTTATGAAACAAAAATTCCATTCAACTGGCTGTATTGCACTTAAGAACAATAAAAGCCACTTTGTCAAAAAAGCCAATTTCATTTTGTCATTAATTCTCGCGCGATCTTTTGCGTTAAAAATGAACAAAAAACTATTCAAACCGGAGCTAGAGAAATCGTTTTCAGTGTCTCAAAATGGTACATTTTGAGGTTATATTTTGTATGACATTACGTATAGTTTGGCCACAAATTGCTGGTACCAACTTGACTCAATCGTAGTCAAAATTAATGATTATTTAAAGGAGGCATGACTAACGTTTTTTCTTTTTCTTTCAAGCTCACAATAATTCAAACGTAGATGTTACGTGATAGAATTAGTAAAGGAGCAGAAACACTAGTCTGAGTACAATACGCCTCTTGGGAGACGGTACTGAGACATATCCCTAGATTATTTAGTCTTACTATTCAAACATTGCTGTGTTGCAATATAAATATTCTTCCCCAAAACGTAGGGTCTACTCTTTCTGGCCAGACTGTACAACCAGTGAACTCGTCTTGCGATGGGGATTACACGGAAATAATAAAAGGGGATTTCCAATAATTAAAAAAAAAAACGGTCACAATAAATTTTAATACGAAGTGGGTCAAGCTGTGTCGATATCAGAGAGCTAATGGGCCCTTGCTGACGTAGACCCATTTGTTCCGGGTTGGTCACACTCACGGGTCAACACCTACCCGGCGGCCATGAAGTGCGAGCCCAGGTAGGACTCTGGCTTTGGGACTAGTTTCCCCTATGAGTCAATCTTTTGGTGCTCCTGGACGGTCTGCGCACCGTGCGACGTAAGCCAATCGATTGTGCATTCTGAATAACAGTCGGGGGAGTCTGGAAGCAGTACTGTTTCCTATAGAGCGGGGGTGGTTGCTGACCTTACGGCGACTGCTCTTGAAACGACCATCGGCTACTCGATCCCGGGTGGAACAGCCGGGCAAAGGATGCCGTGGTCCGCGATAGATTCGGTTTACACCGTTTCACCGCTTCGTAAGGGAGAGGACCTAGCAAGCGACCTCGAACTCGTAACCAGCCGTGAGAACGGAGTAATCTGGTCGCAATTGGAAGTAAGGGCGTGAGTGTAAGCCCGCTGGGTAACATGCCTGGCCATCTCGCGGATAAGGCGTTGGCCTCTTACGGGCATGTGGCGGAACTTGACGGTGGACTATTTTGTCCGAGTCTTCTGCGTTCACTTCACGGGAGATAGAACGACCAATCGTTAAAACTACCCGAGGTGACGGGTTCGCCCGTTGTAGTTGACGGCTCTATTTGTGTCGATATCATTCGCAATGCTATGAAGCTGCGTACCTATGCGAACTATGCGGTTTGGAAATGTTAATCGGGAATCACAGCCGACAGCCGAACGAATAGAGCTGAATAAATGAATTCTGCCAAATAAATGCATTAGCGAAATTGGACGCCATCCGAATCACATTACTACGCACAATAATAAATATGCTACCACTGTATTAAAATAACAAACTGGGATACAAATTTAAAACGAAAGTCGATCATAGACTGTTGATATCCAGGAGACTGTAGTAATAGGTCAAGATAAGCAAATGCTGAAAAAAATATAAAAGCAACAATTACATTATTGTTCTCAAAACATCGCGATCAATATAGGTTGATCAATAGCAGGTTTTCCTTCCTCAAACTAGTAATGATTATGATAAATCACTAAAACGCGGATATGGAAACCAATTAAATAGCACTAATTTAAATCACAGGGTATTGCAGTTTTAAGATGGAAAACGCTATTATAATAACGGATATCGCGATGGAGAAGACGTGCGTAACGTTGGTTTTAGTGCTATTGTGTACAGTGATACAGAAAAATGTGAACGGGATGACCCCGAGCCGAATTGCCATCAATTTTATTAAGAGTGTGATACAACCATTTGCGGCCGAGACACCAGAAGATGCAAAGCTATCGATAACGCAGCTGATTTCAAAATACGGTTATCCAGTTGAGACACATAACGTTGTTACCGATGATGGTTACAAGTTGAGGTTATTCCGCATTCCTCCGAAGGCTGGAAGAGGAGAGCCGGTATTTTTGATGCATGGTTTTATGGGTTCGGCTGGCGATTTCATAGCGGCGGGGCCTGGCGTTGGACTCGGGTATATACTGGCAGATGCCGGTTACGACGTTTGGCTCGGAAACATGCGGGGAAGCAAATATTCATTGAAACACACTAGATTACTACCCTCTCAATTGAAATACTGGGATTTTTGCACCGATGAATTAGCATTGCGCGACCTGCCAGCGATGCTGGACTATGTCCTTATGAAGACTAAGAGTTCGCAGTTGTTCTACATTGGGCATTCGGTAGGGACGCTCGTCATCAATATGTTATGCTCCAGAAAACCACAATACAATAAGAAGATAAAGCTAGCTGTACTGCTGGCGCCCGTTGGGTGGACAAAGTATATCAAGAGCACAGTTATGAAACTTTTTATACTACTTGCAGGCGTGACACATACATTCTCGACCGCCATAGGTAAGTTATTATTATTTATTTAACTTGACGTCTCATAGAATAAAAAAATGTTTTAAATTTCAGGCGATGGAGATGTTTTATTAAACGCATCAAGAGCTATATCAATGATTCTACAAATGTTATGCGACGAAAATAGTCCAACTATAAACCTCTGCTTGGAATTAATCTATCTCGCGGACGGCCAAGACAGAAAGCAGATCAACACAACCAATCTACCAGTCTTCTTCGGACATTATCCGACGGGTTGTTCGTCGAAGCAATTGAATCATTTAGTCCAGATGCACTGGTCGGACAGAATAGCCAGCTATGACTACGGCACATACCGAAACCTGAACCTCTACGGGAGATCGTCTCCTCCAGAATATTCGATGAAGAACTTCACCGCGCCGGTGATGCTGGTGCATGGAATGAACGACCAGCTAACCCCGCCGAGAGACGTTGAAAGGCTGCACAGGTCTCTCCAGAATGTTGTCAAAGACTATATATCGCCATATGCTAAGTTTAACCACATAGATTTTCTATGGGCGACGGATGTTAAGAAGCACGTATATGATGAGGTTTTAAAGACAATGCAGTTATACTGACGCTTATAAGAAAGTATACTTAATTTAATATTTAATTATCATTCCACTTCGAATTCAAATTGAAGATTCTTTAGCGGTGGTTAATTTTATCATTTCAATAAGCTGAACTTTAGTCCCTCTAAATGTTCAATATAAGCTAGACACGAATGTGCAACTATATATCATAGAAGTAAACTAGAAACGATTATGGCGAGCCCGCGCCGGAAGTCCTATTTATGTATTGCAGATCGAAAAAGTCTAGAAGAAATTTGTTAGGCTTCTGTAGTTAAAAGAGTTAGTTATCCCCAAATCTACTAGACTGAATTTCTTCTGGGCACGGTCGGATTAAATAGTTTGGCACAGCGGATGCACATTGGTAATTTAAGGGCCAAGTAGACAATTTGGAATTCCCTTCCCGGATTGATCTATTTCTACCGAATCAGCGAGCTAGAAGCCATTATTTGTTTGCTCAAGAAGCGACAAAAACAACACACGGGAAAGCATCTCCGCTAAACAAAGCTGTGCCTTGCTGAACGTCCTGTGTGGGCAGGGCATCCGGATGGACATCTTTCATGCCACAAAATTAAATAGAATTTTAACTATGACGTTCTTGTATTTAAAAAAAAATTATTAGCTAATCAAGTAGTTACCTACCTAAACAGCCAGCTACACAGTTTTTTACATATTCGACTATGTATTCGTAAATGTACACGTTTTTTAAAATTAATTCAAATGTACTTTTAATTGTATATGTATTGCACAGTTATATTTTTATAATCACGTAACCTCTAGTTTATAATTAGTTTTTAAGTATCTTCTTAAATGCAATCTGTAAATAATTATGTAATGTAATATTATTAAATGTGAAGAGTGTAATGGGGTGACCCATAATGATCGTCGCATAATTTGTTTAAAATAAAATAAATGAAATTTATCGCACCAAATACCTACTTGCGAGAAAAAAATCTAAATATTTACGCAAGGTGTTTGGTACATCATCATAAATATTTAAACATCTAAGGCGTCGTATGTCGTCTAACCATAGTTATTGAATTTAAAGGAATTCTGATAACAAACTGCCTTCGTTTGGGTGAAATGATATGCTGGGCTCAACGCATAGATCAATTGGAAGAAATCTAAACAAGCCTAGGACTGACAAAATAACCACTTACCAGAATAAGAGGTATGTGGAAGCATAGCTACTGCTATATTATCAATTAGTAGTTATAAATTAAAAGAAGTACCTACTACTTAAGAACTACTTCAAAACACGAAGTGAGGCATTTAAGCACAAAACATCTAACACAAGGCATTTTCGAGAAAAGCTATTTTTTCTGTTGTATTTTTTTCATGTAGTGTCAACTAAAAACATTGAACATGATAAAGTGATAAAGCTTTGAATACATATAAATAAAATAGCTAAAATAACTGCAATAAAGCATTAATTTTAATAAGAGATCATAAATAATATAAAGTACAATATTTATATTATACTGACCGATATAGAATACAGTAGATTTTGTTTCAAACAAAGATTATGTGCTAATAAAGCATCCTTTAAACTATCGGATAACACTGTTAACTAGTTGGCCTTAGCCATCTTGTGTCTAGATAACTCAGGTAGAGCTAATAAAACACGTCGTTTAAATTTAATATTCATCTCGAGATAAAGATTACCATAAAAAATATTCAGAAAAAATAAACGAATGAAAATAAGGTGAACTATTCCATTGGTGTAACTATTGGGCAATAGATTTAAGTATATCTCAAAAACAACATGGCGGAAAAATATTTTTTATATCTCAAAAACAACATGGCGGAAAGTATTATTTATTTGCATACGTGATTAACAAATTATGCAGCCTAATCCAGTCTTACCCAGGCCTAATATAGCCAATCGTCTTTAGGCGTTTAAGAATAGGAAATGCGTGATGGAAATTAGCTCCATAGGTCTATGGGCAATAATCTACATCTAACAACCAGTTCTGGAGCTTAATAAGGTAAATATGCAACTAAGTTTTATGAAATTGGTCTCCAACTAGCTGTATCTCACTTACAAACAAAAAAAAACAAGACATGCTAAAAAAAAGAAGTGGAGCGAGTATGCCATGCATGGTATTTTTAGCAAAATCCTCGTCACTTCGGAAGGCGCGAGCGCGATGAGCGAGACAAACGTAAGTCTCGCTCACACACTTTGCATCCCTAATCAGTTCACGAAGGCATGAGCGAGACTCGGGTCGTTTATCTTCCCAAATGCATTTCTATACTAATAATAAAGCTGAAGAGTTCGTTTGTTTAAACGCCCTAATCTCGGAAACTACCATTCGGATTTGAAAAAATCATTTCGCATTTGATAGCCCAATTCGTTAATAAGGTTATATGATATTTAACATCAACGACCAACGACTCTTAGGAGCCGAGCAAAAACAACGCTTAGCGAAAACTAAGAATACCGCGGGCGGGCGTTGCGAAGCAGTAGGTCGGGGGCTGAGGCGGCCGCCCGATGGGAACCGAGCATTACCGAGAAGAGCCGAAATGTGCATGCCTTATCTAGATCTGGTTGCGGCGAAAACAAGTATACAATAATACCGCACCAAAATATTGTTTATGTTGTATTGGTTATAAGTACCTACTCTAAAATATTTATAAATAATTTGATTTCTTTTAAATTATACGGCGGGTGAAACTGCGGTGCACAGCTAGTCCCGAATAAAAGGAAACGATCGTGAAAGACACCTCTGGATACGTTTCGTTGGCGGTGCGCCCGGACGTCCGTTTCGCCCCGTGACGCTTCCAACTTTTCGATGAATTTAAATGAAGTTGGCTTAATTTTCTGCCCTGACGACGTGCGCGCGGCTCGGTCGGCGAGTTGTCTCCTCCGCGGGCACGCGCGCGACCTCTCGCTGCAATTTTTACTCTACGCCCGCGCAGCTTTAATTCAAATCGTCACCGGGCCACTGCCACTCCGCCCCGACCTCGCCAATTCCCCGTTTCAATTATTCAAGCGGGTAATTCCGCCCCGCATTTACAGGAGCCACATGCAGCGGAACCCTATTTTTCAACCGGGATGAGAGTTAAATCTTTCAAGACGGTCTCTGGAGCATCGCCAGCACGTTTTCCGTTGGCAAAACTGCCACCTTTCGTTTTTATTTATATTTCAGTCGAGATTCTAACGGAATGGTCGCTACTACGGCGGGATGATAAGTACCGCCTCGAAGCGTCAGTTCCTCTAGGCGTGGCGCAAAGTATTCCTTCATACTGACTAGCTCAGAGTACCTGCCAAACGGGGCACCCACCCTCGTGGCCTCTAACCGCATCCGGCCGTTCCTTCCATAGCATTTTATAGTCTTCTTTATTTATTTATTGTTCCGGAAACATACAGCGCTTCATTAATTAATACAAATAATCTTGGTACAATGTTTCACTGGCCGATTAATTGTTTCCTACAGTCTTATAGTATTTCCTCATACGATAAAATAATGAATTGAATTACATTAAATTACTATCGCACTACATTATATTTTAGTCGCAGATTTGATAATTTTATTTTATTTTTATTTTTTTTATTTTATTATTTTTAAGGAAACATACAGCTGTTACAATAAATTTGTTACAGAATTATTAAGTTAAAAAAATAAAGCTAATTACATGTTTCCACTTAAACATTCATAATTTAAACACAACAATATTTTTTTTTTGAATAATTAACTAACACTCATAGGGACAGGTGGGAACTGGGAAGAAAGGAGTCATAATAAGTAAATAAAATTTTATGTAAATACACGTTCCATAATATAGACATACATATTATTTAAAGATATTCTTGAATAAATATTATTTATAATATATTATATATTGCGATTACAATGATAAATCAATACCATCATTAATAATTGCTTTCTTAAGAGCGAATGATGACGTATTGAATACGTCAATATCGCCGAGCTGCGTATTACAAATTTTACATACCCTATACATGAAACAGTTTTGTGCATAATTAGTACTAACCTGCGGAAGGTGGAATAACTCCGTTTGGCGAGTGAGTCGCGATGGTACACGGAAAGATATCATTCCAAGAAGATCAGAACAATCAATATAACCTGCCAATATTTTATGGAAAAACACCACGTCTGCGCATTTTCTTCTTGATTGTAAGGATTGAAGCCCATGAAAAGCAGCTGCTTCGTTGTGATTGGGAAAGGACAAGAAGTTATGACAAATGTGTTATGAACAGCCTCGCTAAATTTAGGTTGGTTTATATATTTTGAAATCCACCGTTTTATGTGGTAATCAAATGGTATCTAACAGTTTTCGGCGTAGCTAGTGCAGACACGAGGGACTTTAAACGTACAAGGAGAGCGGATTATTCGCGGCGGTACGAATTTTGTTGATCTGGACCTGGACGGTTTGAGATCTGAGTTTAGTGAGTTGGTCCACTGCCGGGAACATATACACATTCGATGTGCAGGTGGTATTGACCGGTGAAGGTCACCTCGCCGGTCAATACGACCTGCGCATCGCATGTGTATATGTCATAGGACATCTGTCCGGGCACAGACATCGGACACAGTATACCGATTGTATAGTAGACGCACTCTCGAGCGACATGGCGTTGCGGGGATATGGTGCGAAGGAAGTGATCCACAGAAGGAAGTGTATTAGTTTTAGTTTACAGCCAATAATTTAGGTACTCGTACTAAATGAAAACAGTTCGATCCGACTAGACATTTACATTGTTGTGGCTACATTTACAAGTTTTGTTAAAATTAATGGTAATGTAGGTCTATTTGTTTAAGTGTATTTGTAAAAACATTTGTTTATGACTGTTTTTTACCTAAATAAAAAATAAAAAATAAAAAAAAGAATCATCGCATCGAAGCTTCTCCTGTGTAACCAACCTTCAAATAACAACCTGGTCCGAGCAAACGGTTGACAGAGCCCCAGTTGGGCTCTCGCGCTCAGAGTCGCTTGCCGAAACCATTGATTTTATAGTGTAATAGATAGCACCATCTCATACAAGAAAATGGCAGCATATTTCTCGACGTCACTACGCAGATGGCACTGGTAGTGCTGACGTCGAAAAGTATAGGAATTTATTTGGATATCTATATTAACATTGATAATTAAGTTTTAATTATAAAGGATCGATTGATTCTAAAAACCCAATAATTCAAGCAGTTTCAACGAAATTAGCATTCAATTATTAGCGCTATCTATTGCATTTCCTTCTACGCTACAAATCACATGTTCAATGAAGATAATAATAGATGGCGTGCTATTTCAGGCATTGCCTTTCCAACAATTAGCGCGCGCTTCAGACGGGTCGCTTGGAGCCGAAAGCAGACAGGTGTGCTATAGATGTTTATACCGTATATTGATGGAGATGCGAGAAATAGGGAGTGACCACGCGCTCGCCAATCGACTAGTCGATTACGGATAGCACTCACTCGACTCGACATTGTAAATTGTTGTACATTGTAATTGTTGACATTGTAACAGTTTACTGACATACACGCTCAATTACGTCGTCTTCTCGTAAGGATGTCAACCAACGTCGCTCCGCCTCCCATAATTTCTTGCGCAGGAAAGAGAAGATATGAGTGCTGTGCGGCGATGCTGTATTTTGCCATCTCATAGATGAATAAAAACACTCCCTGTCAGTGGCGGCGACAAAAATCTAGTGTAGTAAAGAGAAGCTTAAAATTATTTTTTAAAACATAAGAAATATATATACATTTATAAAAATGTTTATTGGTTTGTAACCATTTGACCCCAATATGCCATAAAGGTAAGAAATAAAAAAAATAGTTCATGATGTTTTAAACGTGTTTATTTTAATCACATTTTAGAATATCTACAAAATAATATTCTAATTAAAGCTCTTATAAGGCCGCCATTATTTTTTTGTCGAAAATTATTCAAATCAACAAATTATATCTACTCGATCTTCAGTGTTCACGATAAAATAGGACAAGCAATGTAGTTTTATATGATTGGATGTATGCCTAAGGTTTATTTTAGTGGAAAATACAAAGGTACAGGAAGATGTAATTTTGATAACAGAAATACAATTCTGTTCTCAAAAATTACAGCTTCCATTGAGCAATAATAACTAAAACCTCAGACGTAGGTAGAATCATAGAATCTGGTCTAAGCGCAGTCAGCTAGTATTCGACTAGACTGTATTCAGATCGCCCGCTTGGAGGATCCAAACCCTTAAGTATCCGTTATTGCCCTTTTAAAAGAGTGAGCTTGTTGTATAGTTGCCTCTTGGTTTGTTTTACATTTGACTTACAAACTAAATATTTTATCCGTATATCGACATATTTTTGGATAACGGCCCTTAGCAGATGAAGCAAATGATTACTGCACGGTTCCTGCTCAAATAAATGGGCATGAAGGATCGTGAAAATATCGGATCCGATGAATAATTTTAACGTTTTTGTAACCATATTTATAGGATCGCGATCGGATTTATTACTTTTGTCAAAATTAACCCTTACTACTGATTCTGCGGCATTACAAATTCGGATTACATCATTTGATGGATAGATAAGTCTACTTCTGTCTTTAAACACAATAAATAAATGAGCTTGTTTAGGTGTGTTTGCGACTAATGCTCCCAAGCAATCAGTGCAATTTAGTCTAGATAGTAAATATCTAACAACATACCCGGCAACGTATGCCACAACATGTTGTGAAAATACTGAATGGAAACCGGCAGGTAAACTCAGATCTTCCTCCTTCAAATTGCTCATGAATTGTTCGTCGACCATATCCACTTGTGATCCTGATCTATAACCCTTCGTTGTCAAGTTAATATGCTCAGTTGACGACGAACACGTTAACAAAGTTATGTGTTCCAGAGGAGCACAGTTTCCCCTGAAATTCTCTTTTAACTCCATGTGAACCAAGAGCTTTTTGTAAGTTGCCATAAATTGCAGGGCCGATGGATTATTGTTGAACCCGCCGTGGGACCGTACTACTGAAAAAAATATCTCTAAGTGGTCTTGGCTTAACTTGTACATTGGTAAAAAATCCAATGTTTTTTCTTGTTTAACGAGCTCGTTGTACAATCCTTTCATGCTGTCTATGCACACGCACAATCCAAGGAAACCTACTTTATTTCTGGTATTCATGATCGGTGTTTCATTGTCCATCAAAACTAGATGTTCCAAATAAGTTTTTGCATTATCCATGAACGTTAGATACTTCGTTTCGTTTTTCTCATTGATTGGTGCTTTAAAGTCAATGCCAGGAAACTTTCTTGAATTAAGAATGTCAGTCAGATTGTTCATTGTGTTGATGAAATTCACTGTTGGTTGTGAGTGAGCAAAATTAAGTATACGTAATTTTTTGTCGCAAAATTCAATAGCGTTCGCAACACTGGCACTTAACAGCTGTACTGCTAGCTTTACTTTCATTATTTGATTTTGAAAGTTGATGTGTTGTGTCGATAATTTATTTCCCTAGTGAAAATTTTCATTTAGTTGGAGCGTGTTTAATTCTTCAAAATATTGCCATTTGATTAGGCCGCCGTTATTATCTCTAAGAACCTTTTTACTTTGTAATGTATTTCTGACCAGTTTCACCATGTGACATGGGTCAAAAAATACAAAAACTGGTTCTTTTGTTGCAGGATGTTCGAAATAGGTTTTTAGTTGACGTTGGTAGTTAAACGAACAGCCAAGCTCTTGAGCCATGGCTATATTTGCTGGGCAACCATCAAATGTCATAGATACAACTACCACGCCTACATCGTGGCAATTACAAAGGCATATCCTTACTAGATTGGCTCTTTGCTCACCTGTTACGCCGATTACCAGAAAATATCCTACTGGAATTTTCCACTGCTCGTTAATGGCAACTAAAAGGAACACCAGAGCTTGTTTGCATGGTGCATTGAAACTCCGGTAACATCAAACCCAGCACCAAAATCTACATATCCTTGGACTGCATTACCGTCAAATTCCTTTAATTGTCGAATCGACATCTCGTCTATTACCAAATTGCATAGAATTTTCTTGTCAGAAGACTTGACCTTTTGATCAAGTGCTTTAAAAGCTTCTGCAGTGAAACCTGGCGTGGCGTTTATGCATTGGTACCATTTTCTTATGGTGCTTGTATGTGGTAGACATGTGTTAAAGGTACTACGTACGTAAGAGTAGGCCTTTGGAGAATAGAAATGGAGGGTTAGCGCAAATGTACGCAGTTCAGGTGGATATTCTCTCCCTTTATGAGTCATCCTTTTCAAAAGAGCTGCTGTAGAAAGCCGGCACACTTCCAGAATATCCACTTGTTCTTGGTTGATCAGTCTTTTTTGCTTCAGTTCTTTTAATACCTTAGATAAATTGTCAACTTTCTTTTTCAAACGCCGATTAGCAGCGTGTAGTGCCTTGCCCCGCATACGTCGGCGTTTTGCAATGTCTTTTAAACGGATAATTTCTGTTTTTAACTTTCGTTTCCTTGGAGTGTCGTGTACCAGTCCTGAATTGGAAAGCCCTGCAACCTCCGACTGTTGACCGGAAAATGGAGATTGTTGTAGAAAAAGCGAAGGTACAGCGTCGTTTGTTAATCTACGGATTCCATTTTTGGTTTCATACATGTTTGAATCCGGAAAATGTACTGAACAGATTCTACTCCAAAAGTTTGGTTCCCAATTGGTCTTCTTTACAGCATCAATCTACTTCATCATATTTGTTTTGTCTTTTGGAAACCTAAAAGTAAGGTAAGTTTCTAAGTTAATAATAATAATATTATTAAAATTATTTTTTGGTCGGTTTTTAATATAACGTATTCGCACCACCGTATCACGTCGAATCCAACGACACCTCATACTTACGTCAAAACCCGTCAAGACGTTCGTTCTCTACGTTCAGACACTCATACATGCATAATATCAGCATATAAAGGTACGCCCTAAAAACATCTACGCTCCATCTGAAGCAATTGGATAAACCTATGTGAGTGGTCCAAAAAGGAATCCCTTATTGGCCTTATTATGCATTATTTATCATATTCCATATATACTCTATACTTATATTAACATAAGATTTTTTTACCATTACTACCTATAATTAAAAAAAGTGATTTGTCAATTTTTATAAAAAAATATTATCGATTATCGATTTCGCTTTTAAAATATCTCGATTCTCGATTAGTGAACACCAATTGCGACCGATTGCGGTCGAGCAAGACGAAGGGTGGGGCAGTGTGTTCCTCATCCGCTTTGCATCCGCTTACGTCGCGCTCCTCGCTTCACCCCCGTAATGGATAACTTTTATTTGGTTGAAAAGTAATTCAAAATTGCTTATCGATGATATGTGACACTAGATTTGTGTTTTGTGTGTTTTCTAGTATCATTTTTACAATGATCGATTGCACATTTAACCATCTTTCTTCTTAAAAACAATAAAAATGCTCTACAAATTCCCAACTATATCACTTCACAAGCGCTCGCGAACGACTGCGGGCCTTAGCCGGGCGGTCGATGAATTGTTCACACCCGTGTCTACTGTTCACGCTCGCGCGCTCGCGCTCTATTTTATTATTAATACTCTAACGGCACGCGCTTAGGGGCAAACAAAGGGGCAAACACATTATTGGACGCGTCCGTCAGCCGCGGCTTATGCCTGTGGCTTATGCACGCGATCTGTGTAATGAATTTCTATTGAGCGGTGCACATTATAGGACGTCAGTCGCGGACGACTAGGCACACGTTCGTAAGCCGCGGCTTACGGACGCGTCCGATAATATGTTTGAACGCCATCTATCGGCCAAATATTGGTTTATTGAAGATGGAAGCGCATTAAATCGAGTTTGAAAACTACGATGGCCATCTACCTGCCGTTTTTTGTATTAAATTGCGACTTCCATTTTGCAGTATGGAATGGCGTTATCTATTACACTATAAAATCAATGCCGAAACGTAACTTTTAAAAGGCGTACCGCGACTTTATCGGGGCGGAAAGCAACTTTCGCACCGCCAACTAAGATCGGGAAACTTGAGCAATCATTTACGGCGCAGCGGATGGAAGAGCTCCTCGAGAAGTGTGCCCGCGCCGCGCCTTTGTGTCTTTGACTCGCTCCGGAAAATGATAAACGGAAGCGCGGCGGTTATTCAAAAGCGCGGGAGATGGATGAGGACGTATTTCGTGCGACTCGTGGCGCGGACGGCCTGGGATTTAGATTTACACGAGTACCGAGATAAAGCAGTGTTCCAAAGCTCGAGCTTTTACCAGCCCCGGATTTAGGGGGGAGGGGGGGGGGGGCAAATCGGGGTACCTGCCCTGGCCGGCAATTTAAGGGGGAGCCGAATTCGTGTTTGAAAAAAACTTGTTTCACTTGAGCACTAAGCATCCAGAGTGCTTCGAACTATCGGTTTATTTGATTTTAGAACGCATCCTAAGTTGATTTTTGAACGCGTGCGCAGTGTGGATGATGTCTTTGCCGCGGGTATTCCCGTTGCGTCTAAAAAGAAATCCTCCCCATGACAGAAAAGGACGGGGCTACACGAGCGGAGCCGAATAGGCCCGAACGACGAATGGTATTTATCTGACTGATTAGATGAGCCAGTAATTCGCATTGATTTTCTTCGATAAGAACTACTCTTTTAAACGTGCCACGATACTTATTAGTTTATGTGGTTACATATTCTGTCGTGGAAAGGAAAGCTCGACGAGTAAAGCTGTACACTGAGAAAAATATAACACTGTAATACATGAAAAAACGCATGTTTATAAGGGATTACGTATATAACATTTGCTGTGGTTCGTCACGATAAACATGACGCGTAACGGTATAGTTACCATGTCACGAGCATAATAACTACACCCCACATTCATTACGGCGCACAACGAGATGTTGCTTTTACCATGACATTATGTTATTACATACGTAAGGTTATAGTCAGTTACAAGAATCATGTTGAAGCTACATTATACCGTTATTTTCGTATTAACCGTACGGAGCATACTGAAACATATTTATAATCGCGTAATAGTTCCAACAAAATTCCTTGCAATTCAAAAAATTTACGAATGAAACATCATTATTCTGTATAAAACCGTAATAACAAAACGACACTGTAGGAAGTATTGCAATATTTTTGTCAGTGTAGCAAGATTAGGTAGTATAATTTGCTGGGACCTAAGGATTGAAGGTTGGTTTACTAGCTTATGCATTTTTACATTGTTTGTATGTATTCTATATTAATGCCAAATAAGGAAAAGTTATTACAAATTAGGTAAAAAAGAGTGCAAATTTATTTAAGGGTTCATTACCCGGTCACAAAAAATCCCACTCCGTATATTTGTCTCGCGTGTTTAAAAAAAACATCAATACAAATACTGGAGGAGAGGGGCACCAATGTTTTGTTCCAGCTCCAGTTTTTTCTCCAGCTCGGATAAATCGTAGATCCGGAGATGGCTTTTACCCTTCAGATTTCGCGGGTTACTCATTGCAGATAACAGTGTCAGCCTGTACTTTTATGTAGCCCCTGAACGGGCTATTTATTTATTTTGCGACAATCACAGGACAGAGAGTGAGCACGACCGAAATATCCGACGCTCGTATTTCACTCGCCGCGCGCGCACTTTTTGACTGCCGCTTTGTCTGGCGGAAAAAAGTTTTTGGGCAAAATCGCAGCCGAACCCGACGATTTATAGCGGCCCAGTTTTGAGCGTTATTTAGAGGAGGTATTTAGTACGAACGGGTGCGGGTGCTGCTACATTGTCACAATCAGTAAAATGAGGATTGGCGAGATCGGGCCCGGATATTATTACACGACTGCCCAACAAAAAAGGAGTGTAATGTGGTCAGGGTTCATCTATGTATGTTTTCCGTTTCTTTATTCCACTATAACTTCTAAACGCTCGAACCGATTTAGAATTATTTGGTATTGTTAGAACTGTTATGTCACCCCGAGTGTCATAAGGTACCTTACTGTCAACATATCAATTAAGTAGTTGTCTAAATGTCCAAATCTCCAAATGTCAACAAATTAACATAAATATATCGTGTTTAGTGTCAATGAAAGGTCTGCTTGAGTACATTCTGAAAATATGTATGTATATGTATGGATACATACATAAACCACAAATATTTCATAAAAAATAATTATAAACACAGTAGTTAACTTTTTGTGACGACAGTCGTGTTTTTTATTCCTTTTAATATATTATAAAATTGAAGACTATCGCGGTTGTTTGACATTATAAATAGGATAGAAAACGAATTTACCGCGTGAAATTTGTAGGACCCGACGTTTCGGTGACGTTGCAGCCGCCGTTGTCTAGGGTAGACTAAAGAGCTGTCAGTCCGTTGTTTTGCGGGTAGGCCGCAAACCGCTGCCGCCACTGCGTAGGTTATAACGGTGGTGGGGGGCCGGGCTCGGAGCGCGGGAATTTTTAAAATCCGTCTTGCACACAACACTCACTGTATCCTGTTTTACGTCTTTGCGTTCGGCGTTCGGCGGCGGGAACATTTTAAGAAGAGGGTTCCACGTAGAAGAGAGTTTGTAGCCGTCATCTCTATTGAAGTTCGGAGTTCTTCTTATTTCAATGGCTTCCCGGATCATGCGAGGAAAGTAGAATTGTTCCTTGGATAGAACAATGGGATTTTGAAACTGCATCCAGTGGTTACTTCCGCTATCCAATATATGTTCGCAGATCGCCGATTTTTCTCGCTGAACGTTTTTAACAGCTTTGATGTGTTCTGTCAGTCGCGTGGCTATGGGCCGTTTCGTTTGTCCAACGTAGGCTAGACCGCAGCTGCATTCGACTTTATACACACCCGGGGTTTGCAGTGGTATTACATCCTTTACAGGCCTCAAAAATCGAGCTATATTTTGGGTCGGTTTGAAGATCGTTTTTATATCGAATCTGTTTAGCATCTTACTTATTCGATCAGTCACGCCCTTGACGTATGGTAAGAATGCTCTTGATCTGCTCGGTTTTTGAGTTTCGTCCGTATTAGATCGTGTGCGTGTCTCGTGATATTTTCCGTATCCATTTTTCCTAAGGACATCATTGACATGTTCCATCTCCTTCGGAAAATGCTCAGTGTCGCATAGATCGCGTGCTCGATTCACGAGCGACGTTTGCACTGAACGTAGATGGTAGGGATGATGGTGTGAGCTTGCATGCAAATATCTGTCCGTATGTGTGGGCTTCCGATATACCGTATGTCCGAGAGTATTGTCACTTCTCCTCGTCACTTTGACATCCAAAAATGGTAGGGAGCCGTCCTTCTCTACTTCATAGGTGAAACTGATTTTTGGGTGTATGGAGTTTAGATGACCCAGGAATTCTTTCACCGTTTGAATGTTGCCTTTCAGGATGCAGAAGGTATCATCCACGTAGCGAAGCCAGAGAATGGGTTTAATTTTGGAGGTTTTTATGGCTAATTCCTCAAAATATTCCATATATAGGTCACTAACTATCGGCGATACGGGGCATCCCATTGCTACTCCGTCGATTTGTTTGTAATAATCGCCGTTCCATAGAAAGTAGCAGGATGTCAGGCAATGTTGAAGCATGTCGGCGTAGCTAATAGGGAGGTCCTCAGACCTTAGTTTATCTCTCACCACCGTAAGACACTCCGAAATGGGCAAATTCGTAAATAAAGATTCGACGTCAAAGCTCACCATTATTTCGTCTTCGGCCAGTTTTAAGCTTCTAATAATGCTTACGAAATGTCGCGAGTCTTTCACGTAAGACGTCGTTTTGCCCGTAAGCGGTTGGAGGACACCAGCCAAGTGTTTTGACAGAGGATATGTGGGGCTGTCGATTTGGCTCACAATCGGTCTCAATGGTGCATTATCCCAGTGGCGGTCTCTTCATATAAGCCGAAAAGCCGGGCTTGCCTATTCTTCGTAATTAACAATTAAATAAATTAATAACACAATTCGTAAAAAAAAACAATTAAATAAATTAATTTGCTATCTAACGAGTGCTATCTAGCGGACGGAGCTCGCTCCACGCGACAAAATTCGTTATGGCCGCGCGTCGATAAAGCAGCGTGCGATTGCAGCTGTGTACCGACGTGTCCTCTCGCTCGCTCGCACATGTGGGCTTTCAATGTGGCTTTCAAAATCAGTGTACCTCTCGCTCTAACCAGTGGCAAATTACGCAAAACAATTATAAGTATATAGAGGATTTTACTATGGAAACCAAAGCCGTGCTTGCCCATGAAGGTGACAGCGAACGTGTCAAATGTCGCAATGTGAGACGATGAGCGCGAACTTCACTTGACTGTAGTTAGTGTAGGTTTGTGCGACTGACATCACGGTATTTTTTATTGTGGAATTTCAATTCATTTGTGGTTTTTAGTGCCTGATAAACAATGGAGGAAATTGTCCCTTGTGGTGAGTTATGTGTACGACTTTTAATCGGCGAAGACAAAGTAAAATCTTTGAGTTTTGAGCAAAAGAAGTTACTAATTTCTGGACCTAAACCTACACCCGATTTGTGTATTTCTCAGACAAGTAAATCGCATAAAAGACAATTTAATAGATCAGTGTACAAAACTCACTGGGTAGTTGGATGCTCACATGTCAATAAATTGTTTTGTTACTGTTGTATTTTTTTTTCAAACGACTTAAATGTTTGGAATTCGTCCGGTTATGATGATCTAAATAATTTAGCCGGCGCGATAAAAAGACACATGAATTCGCAAAAACACATGAATGCGGTTATTTCGTTTAGTAATTTTGGTAAACAACGAATTGAGACATCTTTATCTCGGCAGTTAAATGATGAAATTTTGAAGCACAATATTCGCGTTGATCAAAATCGTAGTGTTTTTCAGAGATTAGTGGATATTGTTTGTCATTTAGCTCAACAAGAACTTCCATTCAGAGGTCACGATGAGTCCAAAACTTCGTTGAATAAGGGAAATTTTTTAGAACTCGTATCACTTCTTTCGAAATACGATATCGTTTTAGAAAAACACATGCAGCTTCAACAGTCTGATAAGCGTGGACCGAGTTATTTGTCTAATAAAATTCAAAATGATATTATTCATTCCGTAGCGGTTGTTATGAAAACTCGCATTGAATTTGAAATCAAAACAACAAAATTTGTTTCAATTATTATTGACGAAACTCCCGATATCAGTCACAAAGAACAATTATGCCTGATTCTTCGATATTATTTTGGAAACGACATTCATGACCGTTTTTTGGGGTTCGTTAATGTATCTGAAAGTCGTATAGCAGACACACTGTGTAATATTATTTTAGAATTGCTAAATAAACAGGAGTGTACCGCAAAATTAGTAGCACAGAGCTATGATGGCGCTAGTGTTATGTCGGGTGTTAGAAACGGAGTGCAATCAAAAATAAAAGATGTTTGTCCACAAGCAATTTACATTTGGTGCAATGCACACATTTTAGCCCTGGTGTTGTCTAAATCATGCAACAGAATTGGAGAAATCAGTTCGTTTTTTTCAACACTACAGTCTTTGTGTAATTTTTTTAGCCACAGTACAAAACGATCTGCCTTTTACGATACTCATTGTAGCAAAAAATTAACTCTTGCCCCCGCTACGCGTTGGGCGTATATCTCGCGAACTGTAAACACAGTTTTTGTGCAAAAAAATAATCTTATTACATTGTTTTCTGACATATGTGACAACCCTCAGGACTGGGACGGGGATACGGTTTTAGCAGCGGAGAATTTTGAAAACTCGTTGCGATCATTCCATTTAATTTTTTTTCTCCTTGTTTTCCACCGAATTTTTGAAAAAACTGATAGCTTGTGCAATATCCTTCAAAAATCACAAGTCGATGTAGGTTATTGTAGCAATAAAATAAAGGAATTTCAGACTTGGTTACGTGTTGAATTTCAATCAGAATTTGATCTCCTTTATGAAAACATTCTGCAAAATAACTCAGCTCCTCGTTTGAGACGTAACGTACGCTGTGCTTATACTGAATATAAGCGACTTTTTGTCCAGGTAATTGACAACATATTCTGCGAGATTGAGGATCGATATTCGGAAATTTTCAAATTGAAATTTTTCCAACTCTTCAACAACAAACTATACGAGAAATACCGTTTAGATTTTCCTACAGAGGCATTAGATTCATTATTTGATATTTAAGCAAACCATTTTGACAAACAAGTTTTAAAGAACCAATTGATTTGTTTGTACTCCTCTCCTGAATTGAAAGATTGCAATGTTTTTGAACTAATTGTTTTCATTAGTCAGAATAGCCTCGAAGACGCCTTTCCCCAATTGTTGAAGTTAGCGTATCTTGTCGTAACTATTCCTGCTACAAGTGCTTCCGCGGAACGTGCATTCTCATCTCTTAAACGTATTCATACTTACCTAAGAAATACACAGGGTCAGGAACGTCTATCTGAGTTATCAATGGTTGCTATTGAAAAACAGTTGTTAATAGAATTAAAGCGTTCGCCATCATTTTACTCAGACGTAATAAACTCATTTTTGAAAAAGGATAGACGCTTCGATTTAGAATATAAATAAGCTAGTTAAAGCTATGTACCTAGCACCTAATTACTTTTTGTTCCCTTTTTTTATAAAAAAGTCTTACAGCTCATACAAGCAAGGGTCAACTTCTTAACTCGATGTCACTCGCTCAAGCAAATAAAACGGTTTTTATTAAAGCCACCGGAGGTATTCGACTGCTGATAAGTGTATGTTAAATTCTGTCTAGCAGTAGTATGCCTTCAGTGTGCTTTATTGAATCTACGACACAAGCAGTAAATTTCAAATTGAAGATTGAAGAGGAAAGAGGTACTACTTTTTGTTACTATAAAAAAACACAAAAAGGTATGTCGGGCTTGCCCCATTCACCAACCCCGGGCACGCCACTGCATTATCCTTATGGATTTTAGGTAAGCCATATAATTTCGGTGGCTGTACGTTACGTGGTTTAGTGAGATAAGCTATTTCTGGGAGTGAAGTGACAGATTTATCGATTAAAACTCTCGTTTGCCTGGTAATTCTGCTCGTGGGATTGTAATTCACCTTCTCGTAAGTGTTGGCGTCTTCTAAGAGCGTCCCAATTTTCCGCTCGTACTTTAATATATTGTCTGTCGTGCAAACCAATTTTTTTTTTGTCAAGTTGATTTTGAGCTACAGTAGAACCTTGATTTCCCGGCACTCTTTTATCCTGCACCTTCTGTTAAGCGTAAGTCTTTACTGTCTTCATCATGGCTTCGACGTATTGCCACGGTATACAACCTGTGGCATCTGGTATACTATGGCATTGCACTCCCCCCGTGGCGCGGCGCGAAAACTACCGACACGAATTTTCTTCGTCATTTTTAAAAATGTAATTCTGTTTTATTACCAGACAAACCCTGAAGAAACCAATTATGTATGCATGTGTACTGCGCTTTTGTGAAAACTTTCATTAAAATTATAATACAGTTTTTTATTAAAATTATACGCAGTTGAATTTCCGTGCACACATTACAAATATTTGCAATCGTGCTAGCAAAATGGTCGGTTTTGTTATTCGCATATGCAAACAGTTTAATAATATTCATGTAATGTTTCTACTATATAATTGTTTAGTCCGTAGCATACTTGAATATAACTCGGTCATCTGGTGTACAAGTGAAAACAAATACATTCAGATGGTAGAGCGTATTCAAAGAAAATTTTTAAGATATATTTATTACAGAAAATACAATATTTATCCATACTTATTTACGTCCGATTTTGTGCTAGGAATGGTAGGATACAACAGTCTTATAACGCGTCGATATATTTCACTAATTATATTTGCATATAAATTAATTCAAGGAACTATTTATTTGCCAGAGATACTATGTAAGTTTGAAATGTACGTACCGGTAAATTACACAGCGAGGAGATCGCATCTATTGTTTATGTGCCGTACCACCGTACAAATATTTTTGTAGACAGGCCAGTGGGTAGGGTTATAGCTCTTCTTAATTCCTTACAATCAGAAATAGACATCTTTTGTATATCCCTTTGGCAGCTAAAAAGGCAACTACCTGCTATCTCACGTTTATCATAATCGTTTTATATTTTTATGTTTTTTTCTTTTTCAATGTTAGCATTAATTTAGTTATGTAAGTCATTTATTTTTAGACTTACACTCTAGCTTTAGTTACAAAAAAGTAATGACATCTATGACAGAACAGTTGCAATACATAATAAATTCGATATGTTCGGTTTATTTCTCCTTTATTTCGTTCTAATGTTGATTTATTTTAAGTATTTTTTTATGTAAATCTTGCAATACGGGACTGTAAAACAAAACTGTCGAGGTTTTATTTCTAGAAATGTGTTAGTTTATATAACCGGGATTTAGGCATTATTTCAGAAATTTAGAATGTAATGAAAATAATAACTATATAAAATATCTTTATTTTTTCATTCTATCAATCGACACTTCTATTTTATAATATTTATTTTGAGGAATTTCTAAAGAAAGATGGTTTATTCAATGTAAAAAAAAATCCTACTTAATGTGACGTCTAAATTAGTAAAAAAAGTTATTAAAAAAATTACCAGCGCATACTAAAGATGTAAATTTAATTATGTGCCGAATATCTAATTAGTGATAGTGATATGTGATATCTAATTAGTTGTCCATGTGCACGAAATCGACCTCCAGCGTATTTGAAGAAAAAGAGCTAAATTTGAGAAAGATTTACTAGTTTAAAAATTCCAAACAAAAATTTAAAAAAAAACCTAAATATTACTAATTATGCCAATTATCGCATACAATGTATCTTTTACACGACTGCCCAAAAGGAGTGTTATATGTTCAGGATTTATTTATGTATATTTTCCGTTTCTTTCTTCCACCATAACTTCTAAACGCTTGAACCGATTTAGAATTGTGTCGTGTAGTTAGAAACGTTTTGTCCCCACGAGTGTCATAGGATACGTGCAGCGACACCTTGCTCTCATATAAGGAGAAAATAGTCTTTAATATAAATCGCCGTGTCTCGCGGTGCGTGTTGACATTCATCATTTGACAGTTTAGTTTTTTTCCATTCTTCCTCTTCGTGGCCGTCAGGAATAGATCCAGTTGGCCTAGTAACGAAGAGAAATATTTGGAATATTAATGTAGCAAAATAAAGTATACAAAGTGTTTAATTATTATACTCCACAAAATATTACCGACTTTTAAATAACCGTTTTATTCCAATCCAAAATTTCGGAAAATTATAAAACTACGAAATTGTACCGGAAAAAAACCGGTATGTATTAATGATGAGACCCTGGAAGTTTATTCCACCATAACTTCTAAACGCTAGAATCGATTTAGAATTGTGTCATTGTTAGAATCGTTATGTCACACCGAGTATCATAGGTACCTACTTTAACTGTCCAAATATCAGGTAAGTACTTCTCTAAATGTCAAAATGTCAATAAATTACCATAAATATATCGTGTTTAGTGTTAAATGAAAGGTCTGATTGAGTAAGTTCCAGAAATATACATGTATCTATATTGATAAACACATAAACCACAAATATTTCATTAAAGAACGAAATAAACGTAAGTATAAATACAACAGTTCATTTTCTGTGACGGCAGTCGTTTTTTAAAATTCTTTTTAATATATTTACTTGTTGAAACTATATGACTATATTATGGAATGTGTATTCCATTTTAATTACTCATTATGACTCACTCCTCCCTTCCCACCTCCCCCTATGTGTGTTTATTTTCAGAAAAAAAAACGAAATGTTTAAGTGGAAACATGTAATTAGCTTTGTCTTTGAAATGTATTAATTTATATCTTATGTATTGAAATAGCTGTATGTTTCCTAAATAATAATAAAATGAAAATAAAATAAAACCTTGTCTGCAACGCAGGTGCTTCATTTCTGACATGTTTATTGAGACTCCTGCTATTACATCTGGCTAAACTACGCATATTTTTATTGAGTTGTTTGTTATTGAACGGCTGAAGCAGAGGCTGTGGTGCGGCCATCACCGCTCGAGGCAAAACTCCGCGACTCGTTCCTAAATCATCGTGTTTATTCAGCGCCTGCTGACAGAGGCCGAGGATAGCCGACGGCTCTGGCTGGCTGGCCGGCCACAGATTGTTTATTGGCCCATTCATTCAGACGCGGACAACCAAAAGCCGAGCGCGCTCTCCTGGAAATATGGACAATTATTGTGTGCGGGCGGCGATGCGAAAAGAAAATCACGATGCCTATTGTGAAATTATTATTGTCATCGCTTCCGTGTCGTCACCGACTGAAATGTATGGAAAATGTTTTCAAAGCGGTATTGATTTCGTTTGGATGTCAACATGACTCCAATGGCATCATGATAATATGGCATCAATCAGCCGACTTCGCACAATGACGAAAATCCATTGAAAAGTAGAAATGCGAGAAGATAAAACAATTATATTGAAAGCTTCTATTACAGGTACTAGCATTGGTTATATATGGTATTAGATAAATCAACTCCATAGTATGATTTAGCAACCCTTCTGCGCCAGCGAAATGCAAGTAGCGCTGATAGCATTGACGGCGAAACTAATAGTAATTTAGTTGACCATCTTAACATTAATAATGCAAGGTTTTTTAAGAACGCTTGATCGATTATAAAAACCCAATTCTTTAAACAATGATATTAATAATAACATTCAATTATTAGTTTTATCTATCGTATTAATGATATAGGCTGATTACATCACCGAAACAATACGGATAGATAGAATGACATCTATTAGTCTGCGTTAACTTTAAAGTGCGTAATTATAACGTTTTGAAACCTGTATACCAAATTAAACATTGACATATATAATATGTAAATAGTATTAAAATAAATTAATAGTTTTAAAAAAAACACTAAAAACACGCTATTATAAATGCACGTAAAAACCAAAAAAGGTTTGTTATAACCTTGAAACCTGCTCGTGTTCAAAGTTCTTTACGTGACCGTTCTCACATATGCAAACATGACTATGATACGATATTCCATCATGGAATGCCAGTTCCTGTCTTCCGGCTTCATCATCAGACCTTGAAACTTAATCGTGGTCAAAGTTCATTACAAGACTTTTTTAACAAGTCCAAACACAGCTATGATACAATGTTCCATCATGAAGTTCCAGTTCATATCCTCCGACTCCATCATCAGATCAGTTCGACAGTACCATATTATTCTATTGTCATCAGAACTACATACAGCTGCCAATTTTCATGACGCTACGATCCTTGGAAGATGGTTAAATTAGTTAACTTAGATTCCATTACATAGTTACATACAGGTCGACCTAATAAAAGTGTGTTAATAAAGAGCTATTATATTATTATTTTATACTGTGTAGGTGTGTTTAGAGCGTCATCTACAGTGCACGCCATACTTTTATACCACATTAAACAAAATAAGAGAATATTAATACTGTTTTGGAACTATGAGTGCCGTCTACACACTGCGCTTCGTAGTAAAAATCTCAGTTGCCTAAGTGTGGTACGATGTTGATAATTCCGTTGATAATACGCTAAATAATCAACGGTACTAGTAACTAGTAGATCTTGCATAGATCAGATCAATAAGCTCCGCATTGCAATCCAACGTGAACGTCAACCACGTTTTCGTTGAATAAGAAAAATAAATGAAGTAACATTCACGTACCAAATAAAAAATAGAATAAAAACCCATTAGCTAATATGAAAACAATCATGTTCTCACAACATATACTGCAAATAAGGTGAATCCTCGGACTAAAAGCCTGACATTAAGGAGTCACCATATCGGAAAGGTGGAAAAAGTAAACAATTAATAATATTATGATAATTGCATAATATACAAATAAATAGATATCTCAAGAAAGAACAGGGGAATAGGGGAACATCAATCAGTCAGGTGAAGAGCTTAAAGCAGATAATGATAGTGTATGTAAAAGAGCTCCCAGTGAATTCCACACACTCGCTGAATAGTAATAGAAACTTCATGAAAGCTAGACTTCGTGTGCTTTGAAATTATGGCAAGATGACGACATACTACGTTCACATACATTCTAGAGTAAATAAAGGTAGCGTGTGTTCTTTGAAATCCCACTATCTCCGACGTAAGAGTTGTGGTGGTTTTCCTCCGTTGCGTTATATTTAGTAAAGACGCTCGCTTGAGAAATGGGAAGACATACATATTATTAAAGCTTATTTACTTAACATAGATATTATTAAAGCATAGAGGTTATATTATTAAAGCTAAGTAAAATGTAGCACAGGCATTTTAAAGTCTTTGCAGATTTCTTTAAATTGTAAGCTGGTTCTAAGCGAAAGATGTCATTGCCAAGTCTCTGTTCTGAGGAAGTACGGCCCATCGCAGTTTTGGTCGTCCCTTCTGACTTCAGAAAACAATGCGTTTTAGGAGTCCGCTTCAGAGAAGGTGCTGCTGCAAAAACAGTAATTGGCTTAAGCTCTTTGCTAGGCCACCATTTTTTTTGTATATTTAAATTTTTATCATCGAAGAATAAGAGCTAGCGGAGGAATGCTCTCATTGCATATGGAATTCGGAAGAAATTAACAGGTTAAAATAATTTTATAAAATGACCAAATTTGCGTGGTGCTACAGTCGAACCAAAAGAAGTAATGAATTCGCGATCAAAGCATTTATCGCAGAAAAAGCATAATTTATATAATACGGAAAAAATATATGTAATTAGAATATTAAATTTCGAGGATTATGTATTTCCTGATACCTCCTTGTAATTATTTTAGTGATTAAAATGCGATAATTCGTAGCCCACTATGCAAAAAAGATTCAAACTAATACAGCTTAAAGGTAAAATAAATATAAATCAAACTAAAAACCGTCGGATGTATTTTTTAACACACTTTTAAGTTATCATGTCATTAAAATGCGCTCTTAAGTGTTTTACTAATGTGAATACAATAAAAATACAAACTGAAACCGTCACTAATTAAAATGTCTTTACGCAAGGCCTTTCTATATTGTTCTGTATTATTCCGATATTGATGTATATAATTTATGATTTATCGCACGCCTCTGCCGAAGTACTTTCGGCACCTACACGTTGATTTCGGTTTCTGGTGCAGCTGCGTGCCTCGTTGGCGAGCGCTCCAACCTGGCGAAACTTCTATACATCAGAAGCGATGTATGGAGTTGGCGATATTTTGTATACATATGGTTTGTATACATATATAGTTCGAGATCAAGTTTTCAATATTCAAGTTTAAATTTCGGAATTATTGCAGTATAGGAACCTTTCTCAGAAATCGAAAAAATAAACAAAATACTACTAGATTTCGATCATTGTAATGCTAAATATGAAAGAAAAAAGCTTCGGACGCAAAAAATTTCAAAACCAAATTTACATACAAAAAAAAAATATTTTTTTTAAACTCAATTTTTAAGGTTGTTTAAAAAAACTCATCTAACCTACCGGAAAATAGGTGTTTATGTATTATTTAAAATTAAAAAAAACTTAACCTACCGAAATGTATGGGCTTGGCGCTTTTTTGAATGCCTATATCTCGCTTATTTATTGGGACCGAATAAATATTATTGCAGATTCGGAATCAGCGTAAATATAGTCTGGTGATGTTAAAAAATCAACAATCTAGAAGAGGTTCCTATACTGCAATAATACCTAAATTTCTACACCCTTGAACGAAGAACTTATATTTCCAATTAATATTAAAAATTTTAAAAAAATGCGATTCAAAATTACACATAAAATTATCATAAATATTCTATAAAAATATAATTCAACAGAAATATAAAAAAATAGGAATTCAGAAATGTGATTATAAAAAAAATGAAAATCATTAATTTAGAAAGTTTAAATGGTTTAAAAAGCATCCAAAAAGAGTTCTAGTGTAAGACACCATATTTGTTAAGAATACAAGTAGTATTTAATGAACAAAGTAACTAAAATTAACAAATTATAACAATCAAAATTGTAACAAGCAGAATTGATAGCAAGTTGAATTCAGAAACATTTTCGGCGGAATTTCGAAATATTAAAGGGATGGAATTTTGAAGAAAATTGAAGAAAATCTACTCACGACCCTGGCTGAATATAAGACACTTAACTCACAGTTAGAATAAACTTTGCTATATTATGTAAAGAGATATTCCACAATCGCCACAGAAAAACTTGACGATTCACCTCGATGTTTAATTAAGTGGTTGCAATCTCACAATAAGTGCACCATTGAAACTGTAACGATTTGGCAGTGTCGCGGCCGACATGACGACACTGCCTTTCAATGAATAAACGCAAATGCGAACAACGTACATAGTTTGCAGCGGCATCCATTTATCTGGAGCGCTGCCAAGAGGCACATAAATTGGAACGTCTGGCGAATGTCATAAGACAAGTTCGTCTGGCGTGGCGATCAGATGGGTACACGCGAATATTTCGGGGAATACTTATTTCGGTTATTCACCGGTCATTGAAGAGTTGGCAGTAGCAACTGCAAGTGAAACATATAAGACGATTCATCGGGTGGGTCGTGTAATGAATGAATACCACGTGCAAGTACAATACATAATCACCGGGCAATGAGAACCGCATCCACCGCGGCCATCGAATTCATCTTTTCATAGAAGCTGAAGCAATAGAGAGAATAAGCAGAATAAAGCAGAGAAGAACGTGGAGCCGGGAAATGGAATGGTATCACAGAACTCGAACAGATAACCCAGATGCACTCCGACCAGAGAAAACTAGGACCAAACACGAATCGTACCCCCGAACACTATCATCTGGTACACAGATAGTTCCAAAACAGACGAGGGAATCGAAGCTGAAATCAAAGGACAAAGAACCAACATAATATTCGCCCTAATAAAATATGCAACAGCAAGTATATAGCATACAGCTATAGGATATAGTATATAAATACATACAGCATGAATTTTATAATGACAGCATATTGAGGCGATTTAGTTTGATGAGCATTTTGCAAAAACTTTTCAATAATTTATGGTACTATTAGAGCCCTTTCCATCTTAGAACGGGTTAATCCCAGTTGGGTGACAGAATCAGAGAATCAAGATTTTGCCATTCGGTTCCTGTTATTTTTGTAACTAAAATCGATGTTTTGTAGGCATTAATTCTTAAAGAAATAATTAATAAATAGATATGCCAATAATATATGAATGCATGAAGACCTGAAGAGGAAATACAGCAACCGCACTATATGCATGTGCACCGGGAGCGAAGCGGCTCTGAAAGGACGAATCGCGAGGGGTCACATCCAAACTAGTCTGCGATGCCATCAGAATCCTTGTTGAACTGTCTTCCGCGAAGATGCTATGGTTACTCTCACGTGGTACAGGGACACAGACACAGTTATATAAAAAGAAGTGAAGAAGCAGGTGCCCTGGTCGGAAAAGGGTCTTTAAAATACTTCCTGAGTTTCAGTGGCTAAAAAGAGAACCGGAATCTACTGGAGGGACGCGCCCGGAGTAAGGCATTCCAAATCTGAAGCAATGCTCTATGGGGACAAACCGCAAATAAAAACTACATGTTTTTTAAACTTACCTACAGCTAAAACTATTTGGACATCCTTATCCGAAACCTAACGAACTGCTTACGGCGCTAAACTGTAATTTTAGGTTATTACTCCGCCTATATCGGCCCTACAGTACGGTTTTTATGCGGTTTATAGAATGCTATTTCTATAAAATTACTAGATTACGTCCTTCAATACGGAGTAGAATTCGACTGGTTTAGGGTCTGTCTTGTGGATCACAAGCAAATGGTACACAGTTTAGTACATTGCGAAATAAGTCTTTGGCGTTCCGTAAGGTTACGTTCTTGGACTTGCCTTATTCTTAATTTACATAAATGATTTTTGCAATCTATTATTGCTGTTATGTTTTGAAGATGACACAGCTGTACTGTTTTCTGGAGACACGTGATTTTCAGGAGTCGGCTCTACAGAAAGAACTTCCTTAACCAAAACTTACTTTTGAGATTAAAAACTCTATAAATCATACTAATTATAAAACTAATACAAGACTACATATAAAGAGAAAATATTAGACGACGGCAAAAGACGGTAGGTATTATTTAAAAAGCGATGACACTCACCTGGTCGGTATTCTCCTTTAGGTCGTACAAGCTCAGGTTGTAAATGGTGTTGCTGAAAGAGGAAAACAAAGAGTGCCGTTAATAACATTACGTCGTATATCAGCGTGGCGTCCGCATAATGCCGCTGTTTACACGAACCAAGGAGACATGAAAAATGGGACGCCGCAGAAAGGGATGATGAAAAAATGCAAACAATCGCGAGTTGCAGCGGAAAGTGGGTCGCGAAAAGCGACCGCGCTTAATGACTGGGTGCTTGTGCTTGCTTGCTTTTGCAGTGGCGACAGACAAAGAAGCCAGACGACATCGTACAGGACGCTGCGTCGCTCGAGCGCGACTGAGCAGTCTACTTCCCTTCTTTAAAAGCCATTAAGGCTAATTGGAATGTGGGGACTAATAAGGTGAAATAGAATCAAGTAATTTGATACGGCGGCCAAAGTTCCTTTGTTCATTATAAAATCGCAGAAACAATCAAAAGATGGTGCTTACCGTCCGCCGATGAGTATGGTGAGGTCGTCTTTGTCTAGTAGTTTGAAGTGATCGGGAGCGCTCGCGTTGCCTAGGAATTGTTCCGAAGGGTCTTCACCTATAGATAAATAGAAAACCTGTGTTAGTATAATAAACTAGGTAGATGCACGCCAGACTGCGTCTCACGTGACAGTCTTCGCAATAGCTAACGTACTTTTTCGTTTTTTTTCGCGAAATACTTGTACAAAGTGCTCAAATTCGAACTGGACTTTAATTTTTATAAAAATTTTCTAGGGTTATTGTGCTCACAGACGGCCAGAACGATTTTTTTTTGTTTTTTGAGACATATAAGGTTTTTTTGCGATCCTCCTGGAGTATTAGCAACAAGTTACCGAAACCATTTCGATATATGAAATCGAAGACGGTTGTTTGACATTATAAAAAAGATAATAACAAATTTACCGCGTGAAGATTGTAACACCCGATTTTTCGGCGATGCTGCAACCGCAGTTGTCTAGGGTAGACTTGCTGCTATCCTTGACAACGGCTGTTGCAACGTCGCTGAAATGTGATGGGTGTTACAATTTTCACTTCGCAAACTCATTTTAATCTTATTTATAATCATTTCGATTTAGGTTGGAATGGTTTGTTGATGTTTTTTAAAGATAAAAGTATGATAATTGTTGCAAAACGACGATTTTGTTTTAAGGCGTTTACGAGAAAACCATATCATCTATGATATCTTGTGTGACCCACGGAGGAACGACTTGAGAGTAGGTTCGAAGGGTAGTGTAGGCCACTTCTTTGGCCGATGGCAGAGCGCATTAAGAAATATTATCTTCAAACTTATTATTAGCAGCGAATCAGAAGAAAATAAAAAGACCGATAGCTACCTAATTGCAACAACAACAGGGGCAAGGCAATGAAAACGTAATACGACATAACAATAAGGAGATTGTAGAAAAAATAAGGATCGGAAGAAGATAATCTGGAAGACGGCGACGCTATGTAAAATATCAATTGAAACAGAATAAAGGAAAACTATTCCTCCGCTATCCCTCGTCCTATTTCCTATCTCGTCCACAAAATTTCCAGTATTGTCTTCAACAAGTTGTTAAATACCGGTAGTTGAATGTCATATCACTATTTTTTAAGAAGCTGGTGTTTCTATCATATACACTACACACAATGCATCCCCTTGTATACCGGCGGACCGAGTCTGGAGTATTCCAGACTGGAATGGCGCGATCTAATGTAATCGACTAAAACTAATGTTTGCACGGATTACGAAACATATCATAGATTCGCCCACCTAATGTGATAAAAATATACTTTATACGCCAAAACATACGTAAACAAATGCTTCGCAAACAAATTATAATTTTCGAATTCCGACGCCTATATACAGCAACATATCCTTCACATGTTTTACCTAACGCCATTTTAACTATATAATACAGTATAGTGCTAGAAGGTTCAATTATAAGGAACAGCTCTTCAACGTCGCACAGTGTAATTACGTATCGTGCATTCAGGTTAAAAGCTAGACTAAAAATGCGCGAATTGCGTGTTCGATGCACTTTCACAAATTAAAACAGGTATCGAAATTTGACGTTTGCTTTCTTTAGTTTTTTAGCGCTCACTGTTTGTTTCTTGTGTGGCGTTCACACTTTGTTTCACTGAGTGTTTGTGTTGTGTATTTGTTCATGCTTGCTCGTTTCGTCACACATGGCTTCTTAACAGTCTACAGAGCACTGCGGCGCGGTGTGTTGCGGTACGTTTTTACGCCGGACGAAAATAAAAAGCCGCATTTTGGTAGTCCGCGCAATACGGCGAAATTTTAGGACTTTTTGTCATTCGTTGTCTACGCATGTCTGTCGGGGATCTGCAAGGTTAACCCTACATGCTCTGTTATGTACTCAGAAATCCCTTGTACTCCACCTTAAGGACACATTCGTTCATTTGGCCTTTTATGGCCATTCACTGCGTTTAAGTCACTATAGCATCCTATCTATATCATTGCAGCAGTCCGTTGTTATATTCTTATAACTTCGCAGTTTAGCCAGCAAGAGTATATAACCAGCTTCTAATTATATACAATAAGAAAGGAATCCACACTGTTTACTTTTCAAAAGAATTTGAACAAAACACTACATGTCCCTCTTTAACTAATTGTCTTTATATTGTCCCACTGTTCGCTGCGCATCCTTTCCATTTTCCTTTAATCATATTGTGTTTGATTTTGTTGTTAAGAGTATTATTAAATACACTTATTTTTATTAAACACACCAACGAAGCTAGGGAATGCTCCTGTAGAGATATTGTTGAGGAAATAAAACAAGAACTCACATTGCTCAAGGAGAAAGTCCAACGCTTCGATGTTATAAAATATGAAATAAAAATTCAAAAGATTGCATTTCATGACCTCAAAACTGAAAACAATACTCGTGATCAGTGGTGTAGAATGAATAACATTGAGATCGTAGGTATACCTGAACGTGCTGGTGAAAACCTAACTGCCATTACATGTAAAATTGCTGCAAGCCTTGGTATAACAATGCAGCCCAGCGACGTCACACCTCGAAGCCAAAATGCTCCTCAGCCGTAAATAGTGATTGCTAAACTGTCAAGAATGGATATTAAAGACAATATTATTGCCGCCGTACGATTGAAAAGAGGAATCACAACGAAAGACATTGGATTTCAAGGAGAGGAAAGGAGGATTTTCATTAACTACCATCTATCGCGGGAAAACAAGCAGCTCTTGCAAAAGGCCAAGGAATTTGCAAAATCGAAAGCTTTTAAATTTGTTTGGGTTAGCCGGTCTAGAATTTTTATCAGGCGAGATGAAAATTCCCCTGCACATGTTATCTCCACAATCGCCGCAGCTATTTGAAATCCGCCTGAAAATACCTATATACTCATTCTGGAAATGGGACAGAAGTGTTTTTTGAGAGTTGTGTACCTACTTCAAGCAGTACGAATATTACCATTATTGTATCCGACTGCATTTATCACAGCCATGGTTGGCTATAAATCTCTCTGTCTCAGAAGAGAAACGCTGACAATGATCTATATTTTGAATCTGATTCGAGGTGAAATTGATAACCCTAGCTTACTGACTAAGGTGGATCTTTTCGTGTCTAATTTTCGTGCTCGATCGCACTATCTTTTCGCTGATCCGTTCTCGCGCAATCATTTTACGAGGTGGAGATTGTAGTCGCGTGCTTTGCTCGATGGCACCAGATTTCGATATTTCTGCCGCCAACCTTTATCTGTTTAAATTGCAGGCAATTGATTATTCATCAATTGGCAAAATATAATAGCTATTATTTTAAGCGACATTCTATTTGTATAGTTACTAGTCTTTATTAATTTTACTTTTCAATTCATTGTTTTTCTATAATGTTGATTAGAAATAGGTGAATAAACAAATAAAGAAATAAATAAAAAACGTTAAATGAAACACTGTGCATCCAAAGATGGCCGCGAGCGTGTCGCCAGTTTAGGTGCGATACGCGTACAACCAACATAAGCGTTCGACTTTAGAATGGTCGCTAATGCTGGCTGATTGCATAGAATGGCCGTCGAACGCGGCGATATAATGAGAGGTGCTCGTATTCGCGAGGCGATGCCCACATTTGCATACTGCACCTGTCCTCAAATTACAGGGTGCGCTATGGAAAATACTCGGCGGGCATGGCGGACGCGTTGACGGGTTTGATGTCTTCATACTGGTGCCTAGATAATATACTGCTCTGGTAACTAATATTGGGAGTTGTTCAATAAAACACAAAATATTGGCTCAGGTCCGTTTTCTAAAGGTGACGGATACCGGTCGGTAACGGTTTCGGTTGACTATCGGTCAAAGCGACAAATTCATTAATGATTTTTGTAGTATGACGTAAATTATACTTCGCATAGTAATTCAAATAATTTAAAAAAATCGGTTGTGTCACCCCAAGATCCGATTGGGTTCCGTGGCAATTGCCTCGGGCGGCGCGGTTCGTTTCTCGGCTAACTGCCAACAGACGGCGTTAATATTTGATTATCCCCCTCGCCGCAACCCCCTTCCCCCTTCTGCACCTCCCCCCCAATCGATTGTGCTCTCCGACTAACAGTCGGGGGAGTCTGGGAACTGTATTGTTTCCTATAGAGCGGGGGTGGTTGCCTACCTTACGGCGACTGCTCTTGAAATGACCATTGGCCATCCAATCCGGGTTCAGAGTCGGGCAAAGGACGCCTTGGTCCGCGATAGATTCGGTGCACACCGTTTCACCGCTTCGTAAGGGAGAGGACCGCGCAAGCGACCTCGAACTAGGAACCAATCGAGAGACCGGAGAAATCTGGTCACAATTGGAAGCAAGGGCGCGAGTGTCGGCCCGCCAGGTAACATTACTGGCTATCTCGCGGTAAAGGCGTTGGCTTCTTGCGGGTTGTGACGTAGCTGGACGTTGGATTGTTCTGTCCAGTCTTCTACGTTCACTGCAGGGCGACAGAACGAAAAAATCGTTAAAACGTCCTGTGGTGACGGGCTCGCCCGTTGTAGTTGACACCGCAAGTTGCACCCCCCCCCCCCTTTGCACCCCCCACCCATCAACCCCCGCTACCCTCCCCCTATAAACCGACTTCCCTCCCGCAACCCCCTCCCTGAGGCAGCCTGGTATCAGCATCCTGGTGGGAATCGGTACCGCATCCTGGTGTTATTATAACCTGGTGCCAGCATCTTAGAGCCGGCCTGGTAGCAGCATTCTGAAACCAAACTAGTGCCAGAATTCTGGTGTAACACCAGTACCAGCATCCTGGCGCTAATCTAATGACAACTTCGTGGGTCCAGCATCCTGGTGTCAGCATGTTACCGGAAACCTGGAGGAAGCCTGATGCCAGCATACAGGTGTCAGCCTGGTGCCAGTATCGCAATGACAGCCAGAAATCCCCATAGTAACCTCCGATAATCCGACCCCCCTCCCCCCCTCGCACCCCGTAAACGCCCGAATTCGACCGATTGCATTTATATCACATTTTGTATGAAGGAAACCGACTGTTGTCGATAAGTGTAACCGACCGGGTCGATACCGACAGGCATCCGTCGCATTTAGAAAAAGGGTCCTTATCATCCGAAAATATTTTGTCTCCATTACAATAGAACCCATTTGATGAGACATACAGCCTTGGCCCAAAGTATTAGGCACCCTTATATTTCTATAAGCTTTTGGCAACTATCCCATGGAAGCAATAAATTTTTTTAACAGTTTGTCGGTATCATTTGAGGATAATTTAGATGTAAGATGTCATACAAATCCGGAATCGTTATCCGGTATATTTCGCAAGACCCCAGTTTGCCGTATTTGCTCGTTATGGACAAGCGCGTGCATTAGTAAATACTCGACGGCTGTTTGTTTTTTTATTTATTTGATACAAAATTCCGCAAAGAAATCAACTTTGTATGAATCGACACTTACGAATCTAGTCGTTAGACGAACGACGCAAGACTAAACTGCTGAAATTACCGTGCGCGCGCTTTGCTGTACAATCTGCCATCAAACGCTTCCAGGAAACAAAGTCTCATGACATCACAGGTCGGAAGAGGATTACTCAGACCGTGAGGAGCAGATATTGATTCGAGAGTATTTTAAAAATATAGGAGTAACCGAAACTCTAAATTATTTATTATTATTAGATTACCTTAGATTCATTATTATTATTAACACATTAACATTAGACAATAGTTTATGAGCTTGTAGTTTTTGGCCTAGTGAGGTTAGCTTGCCATCAAAATTATTATTATCTAAAATGTTTCGAATCAAAGGAATTTGATCGATTTGTTATGATTTCATTGTCCATTTTTTTATTTTTTTCATATATCTCTTATCTTTATGTTATACTTTAATTAGCTGATACAAAATTATGATATTGTTCATCCATTTTCTTCGTTCATTTTTTTATGATTTAAACACAAAAAAATAACGTGACTTCATAAAATGCGATCCAGCAAGCAGTAAAACTCAAATATCATCAAAACGTATCCGGCGGATATGCAAATAAACTCCGCATGCAATAAACTCGAGCATTTCAACATACTGCGAGCAAATAAAATATCACTTATTTTTTACGATTGAACTACCGAGTTGGGGTGCTATTAGAACATTGAATACTGGAGGTACCATAGATTCTACGTATAGAGAGAGGTCATAAAGCTAAAGCGAATTGCCTAGCTTTGAACATTTTACGGGGGACCCGATATCCTCCGCGGGGTTATGAAATTGAGACGTGCAATAATTTACAGAGAGAAAATATCGAGAGATAAGGCCGGTCGGACGCTAATCGGTGATATCTCACGGGATGGAGCATTTATTACAGCAGAGCGGTTTAAAATACGAGACCGTAATGTGGAGGTTGTTATGCTGGTTATTGGATCGATAACTTTATTGGAGAAATACACAGATAAAGATATATATGGTTGCATTTTCAAGATTTTCAATGATTTCAATTAAATTTAACGCGACCATCACTGCAAAAACACAAGCAAACAAATTATTCCACTACTGTCGGAATTTGGCAGGCATGAGAATGAGGCAGGCATGAGACTGCTCATCGCCGTCATTCTCAGTTAAACGCCTTCTCATATTTAGCCTAACTACTAAATCATCTCTTTTATTTGTTGTTTCTAGGATTATTAAGGTTTAATACTGTATTCATTTATTTTTTGTACATTTAGCCCCATTGTTATCAATGTTATAAGTAACTCCGAAAAATTTAACACCGAAATGCAGCTAATGCTCATTGCCCATTTAACTATTGTAGGGCCAATATCAATGTGCACCTGAAGTCATAAAGCATTAGGCCGGACGACGCGCGTAAGGATGTCCAAAAAGTCGACGTTGCTTATCGATAATTTACTCAAATCAAATCAAATACTTTATTCTCTTAAAAACTTATGTGTAGTTACGTAGACATTGTATCATTGCTTACATTTATACTTCTTACATTATTTAATTCCCTATAATGTTGCCGAACAAAATGAAAAATATTTATTATTTAGAATGTCGTACAAAAATACATCGGGATTTTTTTTATAGAAATCGTTTTTTTAACCATTTTTTTTAATGTGGAGTTTCTTGATTTGGTATTTTAAATGGCATTAAAATTGAAATTCTTCGTGTCGCTTTCATCACTATCATTATAATGAGCTTTCAGGGAATAAAGGGAATTCAAGAGAAATCAATAATGACTAAGCCAATACATTACAGTGTTGCGAAATACATAACTGATGAATTGAAATATTCTGATAGATAAAAGTAGCGATTGCAAAATATTTAACGACCAAATTCAAGCATTTGTGTCATTGTCACCTAATTAAATGTAGCTCTGTAATCAATTGTAGTTTGCCGGCAGTCAGTTAGAGTTTGTCTGTCGAGCAGTGCGGTGCAGTATAATTTCTAACAGTGCAACTAAGGAGGATTTACAACCATCAATGGAGACATTATTTTGTAACGTGGAATTACTAAAGTTGAAGGGCGATATTAACATACAAACTCGGTGTCTTATCCATAACGTTTTGACATTTTTTGACGAACTTAATCAATTGGCAAACGAATTAGGACACGAATTGATACGCTTACCACAATACCACTGTCAATATAATCCTATTGAGCTCATCTGGGCTCAGGTTAAAGGAGAAGTCGCTTCGAAGAACAATACGTTTAATTTAGCAGATGTCGAGAAATTGTTTCACGAAGCCGTCGAAAATGTTACACAGGAAAATTGGGCCAAGTGTGTTAAACACGCGGAAGATCTGCAAAGAGCTGATTTTGAAAAATATATTTACAGAGACCAGCACCATTTGGTTATAAATCTACAAGATAGCAGCGACAGCAGTTCAGATGACGAGTAAAATATAGCTTTTTTAATATATTTGTTTAGCCTGACCAACCTATAATTGTATTTTTTGTTAAAATGTAATTTGTAATATTTAGTACTTAGTTTCATGTTACATTTTAAGATAATATTTAGGTTAATGTAGATATTTTTTTAATATTCTTTAAACTTTTATTTCACTTTATTGTTGCATGTATACGTTAGTTTGTATTTATGAAAAATTTTCTTAATAAATGAGTTTAAAACTAACTAAACCAATTATTACAAATAAACCCATCGAAAATTTTCATCATAATCTATAATATCCATCGATATCTCTTGTCATCTTTATCGATCCAACCATCGATCCATCATAATCCATCTATATTCCATCGATACATCGATAATCCATCGATACTGCTATTATTATTTTTAAAACACGCATCCCCATAGTGCGAGCGAAAGACAGCGAGTGTGAGCGAGAGGTCCGGCCTAATGATTTATGACTCCAAGTGCACGTTGATATTGGCCGTACTATAGGACTAAACTGTCCCGTATCTAGGCGGGTCAGAGTAAATAATTAAAATAAGTAATACAACTTATGTAACAATTAGCCCAATTAAAGTAAAAAACTTTTTATTTTTATTATCAATGAATGTACTTAATTAAGATTGAATAATATATAATAATAAATAAATAACACTATAATACTAATCAAAATACTAAATTTGTAAGAATAATAAAATGAAGGTAATACAATATGGCGAATACACATTTACGTAAATACGATTTCAATAAATAATAGATGCTATATGGTATACCTAAACATATTTATAATTTAATAAAATATATAAATACAATTATAAAAGAAGTGCTAAAAAATATGACATAATATAAATAAAAATATGTATGATATACTATCAATATATGCATAATAATTTATATAAATATAAAATATTATTTTTAAATGAACCTTTTTTCTGTATTATTTATTGACTAGCAACTTGACTATTGAACCTGATTATTGAATTAGTTTTTTTAATTATTACTTATAGGCTATTTTTCTGTATTTACTGACTCATTTCAATTTAAATTTTATTGTACCTACATATTTTACTATTATTATTGTAATAATATTATACTGGTTATTTCTGGATTTCATTATTCTTTTTTCCAACATGATTATGAAAAGATTAGGCATTCACATTATTCAGTTACCAAGATTGAAATAACTCTTGAGATACATACTAATATTTATTAGAGCTAGGTATTAGATTCATTTTATTGTATTTTATCCATTGATAAATGTGCGCACAATTTAAAATTCAAAAAATACAACTAACATAGTCAAGTCTATCTTGGTACGGGCTTCGGCCTAGTTAGGCAGACTTTGTATACAATCATTTAAGCTTTATTTCGGAAACAAATTTATCCTTATGCTTATTTCTTTCCATCTTTCTTTACATTCAATGCAAATTATTGATCTTTTATTGACTACGATAGTTCACGAGCTTGACAAGAGATAGAAATAAATTAGATAGGAGACATAATATAAAACATATAAAGAGTATGTAAAATGTCGTCTGCTTTAGATTTGCACTTTGTCGTGCCATCGTCGCCGTTTCCGCTGTAAGAGAACATCTCCTATCTCTCTAAAGTACGACTCTAGGGTGTGAGTTATCGTGGCACACGACTCAGCGAATGCGCGTGTCTTGCGTTTTATCGGTACAGATAATTTGTGATCTTATGGTAACGAGATTGCGATATACAGTATGATATCATTTTATACCACAGCGTGCGAGATTGTGCTGTTTGCGAACCTTTTTTTCCAAATTCTCACGGGAATCCATCGAGACTGTTCCATTGGAGAATGCAGGTCACAGTTTAGGAAATAATATACTTTTGTGCCAGTTGCAGCAATAGATACTGAGGGTTTTTTTGACTAGAGGGCAAAAATATGAGTGGCGAAGCGGTAAGCAAGGAAAGAGGGGTTTTTCGCGAAAGTGGCGGCGGAAATAGAGCCGGTCCAAAGGACGATATAAGGATGTAAAATATAAGATAAAACGAATTTACCGCGTGAAGACAACGGCGTTTGCAACATCGCTGAATCGTCGGGTGCTAGACGCTGCACGCGGTAAATTCGTTTTGTCTCATTTATGATATTAAGACAGATGCAATACAACTTTCATAGAGTAATTTCACTCCAGGATTACCATGCCAGAATGGCATTTTTAAATGCCGTTCTTTGGCGAAAAGATGAATCCTACGTGATTTGAAGGTTGTAAACTCGCTGTTTACCCACAGACTGGATTGCCTTAAATTACTCAGTTGCTTTGGTTTATTATATTAACACGCTTGTATTAGGTCGACCTGTATGTAACTATGTAATGGAATCTAGGGTAACTAATTTAACCATCTTCCAAGGATCGTAGCGTCATGAAAATTGGCAGCTGTATGTAGTTCTGATGACAATACAATAATATGGTACTGTCGAACTGATCTGATGATGGAGTCGGAAGATATGAACTGGAACTTCATGATGGAACATCGTATCATAGCTGTGTTTGGACTTGTTAGAAAAGTCTTGGAATGAACTTTGACCACGATTAGGTTTCAAGGTCTGATGATAAAGCCGGAAGATAGGCACTGGCATTCCAAGATGGAATATCGTATCATAGCCGTGTTTGGAATTGTTAGAAAGGTCTTGTAATGAACTCTGACCACGATTAAGTTTCAAGGTTTTTTTTTTGGTTTTTACGTGCATTTATAAAAGCGTGTTCTTAGTGTTTTTTTTTAAACTATTAATTTATTTTTATTTTGGTTTTGCGATGTGTTGTTTTGGCGTTTCTGCTTGTAACCCCCCTTAATTTAGAAAAATATACGAATAATAATAAGAATGAATAACAATAGCAATAAATTAATAATAGCAACAATAACAACAAAATACATAAATAATCATTGTCAGAAATTATGTAATATACATTAGACTATTATATTATAATAATGCATCCATAGGTGCATCAAAGACAGAAACGCGTGAACATGGAGGTCTTACCGTATTTAATGGAGAGTTTTGCATTGGAATCGGGCATCCACGCACTGCTGATATGGGCCAAAAACAACGTCGATATGGTCAACAAGGGCAGGGACGAAGGCATTTGTGCTGAGTCCACCCTGATGAAGGCCATGTTGGGTTCGCGCCTGGGGTGCTCCTCCTCCTCCTACCGTTTCACTTCACCATGGCTCCGTCTTGTCATCGGCGACATCCTCTGAAAAGAAAAAAAAAAAATTGAAATTCATGCTGATGAAAAGTCGTAACGTCGCACGAACGGTCGGGTAATTGTCTGATGTAAAGTTGCAGATTTCAAAACAAAGTACCAACATTTTCATGAAAGCATTTTTTTTGAGGAGCACAACTTTTCGATAAACCCTATTTAATAAAGCGCCATCTATGGCATTTTTATTAAACCTGACGATGAAGTATTTTATAGTTTGACAGCAAAATACTAGAGCGCCATAATATTTCCAAAAAAATTCATGATTAAAAAAGTATATTTTTACCATCGCTATTTAAGTTTTTGGCCCGCCACCCAATGAGAGAAAGTATTGAGAACGCCCAATTTTTTTTTCAAGATGAAGACCGAAATATCCATTTTAAGCCCCCTGAGACGATTAATACCATTTCCAGATTGAAGTCTGTCTGTGTGTCTGACTGTCCGTCTGTGTGTGTGTGTGTGTGTATTACTCGACGATGGCGCCCAAACGCTTCATCCGATCGAGCTGAAATTTGGCATGCAGGCATTATTTGGTCATGGCAAGAATTGAAAGGATTGTGGTTGAAATCGGTTCACCAGGAGGCGCAAAAGTCATATTTCAATCTCGAAATATTTGAACTAGAAACTTGAAATACCTTGGTACACTCATGGCTTGTTGGACCGAAACCACATTGTGAAATTTTGGTTGGAATATCTAACATACAACCTACACTAACATACTGAAACTCCGCCATACATTGTAATCAAACAGATAGCTGCTGGCTCTTGGCTTAAATACGCCCTTAACCGGCCGAGAGAGGGCGCTTATCGATTTTATTTATGAAATTGATATTCAGATGAAATCATTCCTTGGCTACTTGCCGGGAAAGTATTGGGGTGATACAACCGATTTTTCTCAATTCACGAGACCTTGAAAAAAGGCACTAGTCATTATAAATCAATGATACTTCAGAAAAGTCCCCGATCGAGGAAGCATTGTAGCCACACATACCAAATTAACTATTAGGGGAGATATCATTTACGGTTTTTATTAAATGGCGTCATAGCGGCGTGTATTTAGGTTACGACGTAATATTTGCATTGCAAACAAACAATTATCGATTCAAATATATTCTGGCCTTAAGCAGAAATCGAATTTGACAGAAACGCGCTACATTTCACACGCAGAGGCGCGAGTGACTTATTAATAAGCGAGGCGAGTCGAGCTGGAGGGCGTGAAGGCGTTGCGAAACGCTCCTCAAATGTCAAGCCACGCGGCGCTGCTCCTCCGAGTGGGTGGCACCGGCTTGTCTCTACAGACCGACAGACGCTCCTTTCTGCGGTCCTTGGTCCAGTTTGACAGACATATTACGTAATTAAATCTACGCAGAGCGAGGAGTCGGGTTGTTATGATGAAGTAAATATTGTTCAAGTCCACAGAATGAGTAAAGTTTAGGTGTAGAGAACATCAATATATCTACTATTACTTACCTACAAAAGACATGATCCTGCAAATGCTTCGTGATTCAGACCCTCTTGGGAATAAAAGCTTGGAACCTCTCGGAAGCTAGTTATACAAATCTAGATGCAACGTGATGTCTCTTTGCAAGAGAAAGTAGTGAGTAACGAATATATCTAAAAGTACAGGCTATATTATAACAATAGATACGATATACTTTAGAGTTTAAGATCTATATGTGTGGATGTAATAAAAATAAACTTCATTTTATTATATTATATAGTTTCACCATGCTCGCGAGTAATCGGATAAAGAGTTAAAGGAAGTTAATTAAAGAGTTAAACTGAAAAGGATTTACCACAGCATTGAAGAAATGGTTTATCAAAAAAAGATGAATACTTCTCTTAATACAATATTGTGGGCATTCATTTTTTTCCTTTAAGTGCTACTTATTTAATCCTGTCTGTTTCGATTATTTCATGTTGTATCTTTTTTTTAATGTTATTTATGGCCATTCAATGAACATTTCGAATTTTTAATATCGAAAGATTATTAGTACGTTGTTTCTTTATGATTTCGTTTTATTGTAATTAATGCTATTTACTAGATATTGTAGGTGGAATAAGGATATTAATTATTTGGTTAATACAAACTTAGAAAATAAGTAAAATTGTGAATCTGTTGCGATAACAGTGAATTATGTGTGAGAGACATAATATCCTACATTATCACCATAAATATAAAACCATAATTCAGACAATAAATATATTTCTATTTCTATATTTTCCTTCTAGATAGATCACAGATAACTGCAATTGATGCTCACCAAAGCAAAAAACAAAATGTGTGTTAGGTCCAACTTTCTTTCTCATGTATATAATCTCGATGGAAAAGGAAATATCATCTTGTTTACCGATGACACGGTAATACTTAAAAGTCGGGCTCCTGACAAGAAGCGTTCTCTAACGTAGAGTGCTATCTAGATATGGTTAAACATTGGCTCGATCGCATGGCTCGATGCGTGCCGCAATAACGAAATATCACCATTATTGTAGGTCCACTCGAATAACTGTAAATCTGGATCTAACTACAAGTCCCATGATATAAAAGGCGAAAAATATATCAAGTAACTGGGCGTCATAGTGGATTCCAAATTGATTTGTGAGTTCCAATTCATATCCCTTACAGTACGAACTAGTAAGCTTGTTTACATCTTTCGATAACTAAGATATATATTGCGCCGGAATACACTCCGTATGGTATTTATAGGTTTTGGTCAAGCATATAGTAATTGTAACGTGGGGAGCATGTACTAAAATAGCCATGGCTCGACTTTTAGAAGCCTAGAAGGTGCTTCTCGGGGTAATGAAAAAAACTCCTCCGCAGTACAGTCACAACGCCCTGTTTGTAGATCCCAATTAGTCGATATCTGGCAAATATATCTGAAACGGTGTCTCATTATATTCCATAAGTTCAAGAGTAGCAAAGTGAGGAGCCAACAAGCACAATTGTATTCTATCCGAAGAACAATTTTACTTTCCCCGCATGATCCGAGCAGCCATTGAAATAAGAAGAACACCGAACAAGAATAGAGACTATGGCTTCTACTACGTGGAAGCCTCTTCTGAAATGTTCTCAACGTCCAACGCCGAGAGCAGGGAAGCGAAACAAGATACAGTGAGTGTTGTGTGAATAGCGGATTTTCGAAATTCGCCAACACTCCTCCCCTTTTCCCCACCGTTATAATCTGCGCAGTAACAGCAGTTTGCCGCCTACCCGCAGAACAACAATGTATGACGACTGAGAAGCACTTTAGTCTATCATGGACAGACTAAGATGCTGACTGACACCACTTCTAGCATTTAAATTTTCATACATAGAATTTCAACTTTGAATACTTTTAGAGACAATATTTCTTGCTTCTAATGATATTTGTAGAATGAAAAGTAGGATGAAAGTTATTAGGGATTTTGTCAATGAACATATGTATATCGAAAACAAGGCCATAAATCAAAAATAGAGTTTATTAATTATTTAAAACTCTAAAATAATTCAAGGAATCGATTGGCAGAATACGTCCAATTATTCGCGAGGACGGTGTATATGTGTACCGTGTCTAGCACCCAGTGGTTCTGTCGCGTAGGTGGTATACCAAACACATTGATGAACCAGTATCATAATTTTATCATTTAGCAACGAAGATATCTCAAAGAAAACTTTGCGATAATATATGTCACACATGATTTTTTGCTTTACTACAATATTGTGGTTTATGAGATGGACAATATCGTGAGGATAGGAAACGGGCCTCGGCATTTAAGTTCCGTCGCAAACATTAGTTTTGCTGAAGCGTGACTGTATTAGAACGCCTCCTAGAGTCAAACACAATGCCGCGAGGAGGTTTGTCAGTCACATTCTGTAAATATGACATCGCAATATTTCTTACAATCGATTATGATTATGAAAACTAGCAAGGCAAGATGATGTTTCTGAGTATGTATCTATTCGGCGTCATTACATTCCAAGAGCCAGCGAAAAAAAAGTACAAGAGTTTTGTAAAAGCTGATACTTTCAAATCTGATAGTATTTTGGACATAGAATGCCGGGGCATGTCAGCAGACCATATTCCGGGACACCTGGCGCTGGCGTACTAGGAAAGGTGTAATTTTAATACGTACCCCCAAAGTGTTTTGGAAAAACTGAAACTTCTATGGTCAGTATCAGCTTTTCCAAAATTCTTGCTTTTTTGTCGCTGGCTCTCCAACTATTATCAATGGCATCAAGCGTTGCGACGCTTTTTGTTTTCGTTAGTCTATGTACACACATATATTGCGATGAGGAGATAAAATCAATCAAGCGGGCAAGAAGGGGGCTGGACTGTACGTGACAACCAGTTCTCTAGTGAGACCACCAGAGTGGAACAAAATCTGGCCGGCGGCAACGTCTGTCCGTCCCGCTCTTTGTTGGTATGAGCGACAGGGAGGGCGGGCGGGCGGGCGGTGGCGTAGTTCCGCATTCGGGCGGGATCGTGCGTGAGTCGTCACTCATCGTGAACATTGCCCATACGAAATTGATTGTACTCGAACAAATTGACCCAGCATGTTTTTAATGATATGAACCAGGATAAAAATATAATGAAATAATTTATAATTTATTCGACTCTGCGACAAAATCATTACACACAACCGGTAAGCAGTTTTTTTAAGTTCAGATGCTGAGAAATCCAACACATTGCGCGAGCAAATTTACTTAAAGATTTTCCTTGTTGATCAACATTATTCGAAGAATCTCAATGTGACAATAAATAGCGAGCAATTAAACATAAATGCCAGATCGATTTCAGAGTCGACTCACGATTTCTCATTCAGAAACTCACGGTCTCTATTATACACAATCTAATTAGAATCTCTTCAATATTCGCAAAATGCTCTCAGTGATGTCATTCTACGTAGCGCGTAATAGTGTTGTGACGAAATGGCCCCTCGATCGATTACGACTCGAGTGCAATTCAAAAGTTCAAGACGCTCGAGTCAAAGTGACACAATCGAATCATTCATTCCTTCATGCGGATAGAGGCGAATTTTGAAATGTATATTATATACCCACACAGATTGTAATACTATATCGTCCATCGATAAAGATCACCGCACTTCAGTTAGGAGCGCCGCATTTACAAATAGCGGACTAGCCAACGCGCTATTATCGGGTTTGACGCTAGTAAAAATATAGCCCACAGAGAGTAGAGCGCTCTAGTTTTAGAACGCCTACGCGTTCGATTTGCTGCCATGTCTCGTACAGTCCCAAGCGGAGAGAAAAGGCGGGTGTAAATCACTTTCCTTCGCGTCGAATTACCTCCTTCACTGCGGTGGATTGAACGGGGTACTCACTGGGTAGCCGTCTAGTTTCGTAACTATGTTGAATCATCTACTTACAGAGACTGCAAATTCTAATTGCGTTAATTTTTGCAGCAGTTTGTCATTGCCGGTCCTTGTCATCGCGTATTTTACAGATGGACTCAGTTAATCTACCTACACTGTATACAATTTGCGCCAAAGTAACCTTTCCCCGATCAGCTGCGTATGTATTTGAAGAGAGATTTGTTCCTCTGACCAAACCACTGACGCAAGATTTTTAGTCAGGATGTGCTTCTGCGAATCGAAGTTCTTTTACTAGTGATTTCGCCCTATAGGTATGATATCTGCCAAAGTTTCTATTTTGTATTTTATACGTTTTCGCGGTGTCTCGCGGTGTCTCGCGCTGTCTACGGTATCTTTAACATTCTTCTATATGTACACATCCCGAAGACCTCGATCTTCTTGCACGTGGCTTCGTTCAGAGTACCTGGCTTCGATCCGTAAGAAGAGTGCTAAAGATGTAGCATCGGCCAAGCTAAGTTCGAAAATAGTGTTAAAGTTTCTAATAAAAACTTTATTAAGCGTTTAAAATGCAAAGCGGGCTTGCTCAATTCCAGGACAGCATTCGAGGTTCTATCTGTAAGGAACTTTTACAACTTTCAGTGGCTGCGTAATCCCTTTTTTAGTTGAATGAGCAGCAGTTTATCAATGCGGTTCATTGTAAACGCGAATTTTACGGGCGGCTTTGGATAATCTACCCATATTTTGCAACAACGTACCACGTATATTAAATTAGAAGCATCGCAATGCACTGCAAACGAGCACTGCGCATATAATGACTATGATGACTGACATAAAATGACACCCTACAATGATACTATCCTATCCTTCCTTCAAGCCAAATGTCAAGTAATAATGACTGGCAGCAGCAATCGCGTGTCTTAAGTCGCCTTTGGCGACCTACTTAGGCAGGTCATCGGCATTACTTTCTAGAACCATTCAGTCTACTTCTTCCACTGCGCTACCTAAATTGGATTATTTGGATTAGACTGGCTTTTGCCTTAAGGGACTTGGCGTGTAATCATACCCGAACTTGTCGCAGCTCTTGCAGTATACCGAGTCGCCAATGCAAACGATTCCACTGGCAAACACGCTCGACACATGTCCGGTCTGATTACACAAAGTCTGTTATCTTTGCGCACGCTCGGCAATTTCGCAAAGTGTCGCGAAGTCTCGTGGGGTGGTTCATTCGGTCAAGCGACGCGCGGCGCATATTCCCTCCTCTTCTGCTCTGCTGCGACGCGACGCGACGTTCCACTCAACGCTAAGCCACTGCAACGATAAATTCTCTCCCCGATGCAGAAAAATGTGGAAATGCGCCCGGGCGCTTTATCCCCGCGGCGAAACTGAACTTTATTGCGGTTGAAAATTGTAAATTCGTTTGTGCTTCCGAAAACCCCGCATCGGAATATATTTTTCTGCCTCAAAACTGGCGCCCAATGTGGGGCTTTTGTATTTACAGCGTTTACACATTCTTATAGCAAACGGATGACGATATACCCAGGGGCGGTGACAACCTTAGTCAGCACATTAACCACGAAGTAGCAAACAAACGCAAATTAATTTAAGCGTACTCTGTGGCGTACAGCGGGCCGGCCTAACCTCGTTATTACGAGATGCGGGTCCGCCTCTGAATGTCAAGGAAAAACCTCAAACGCTTGGCGCGAACGTCTCTCTCCGTTATGTTTTTGCTTATTCTATCGCGTTTCGGTTTTACATAAGGCGAATTAACGTATTTCATGTCCTTTGCGTCGTCTGCAAAATTGTCGGTTTTGATAATGAGACAACGTTATATTCGCCTCGGTGCGTGGTTCTTAAAAGATCTAAAAGAGCGTGACGTAGCCCAAAGCGAGACGATTATCTTCTTTGGCCACACATCCCTTGAAGTCATAATATACACAGTCCTTTCCACCGCCTCTCTGCAACATATCGAGAAGCAAATGGAAACAATTTTGCCAACATTCATTTTGTGCTGGCTACTACGGATTTGGACATTTATGACAGGAAGGTATTAACGATAATACCGCACGCTATTCCGAAAGTATCCGACTTTTGGTTGGCAAAAATATACTTATTCGTACACTATGCTTATAGATTGTATGTTTTTGTTTAATGTGCAATAAAGAATCTCTATTTATTGTCCGCCCAAGCCCAAGCTGTGCTTAGTTAGGCGACATCGGATAGTGAACACATAATTGAGTTTAAAGTCTTGCTGTGGATTAAGTAATTTAGTTATAAATAAAATACAAACGGAGCTGCCATGGAATTCACCGACCAAAGTCAAGCCCATCATACATTTTTTTAAACTTCTGGGGGGTGAGCGGAGTTTTTTTAATTTTTATATGTATATAATTGTAAATTTGTTCAAATAAATAAAAATAATATAAAATTCAATCAAGCTTACAAGTGACTGATCTATATCGAGAGTCAAGTGTACGATCCATATCGTGACTGATACATAATTGACTGATCCATATCGGGAGTCAAGTCAACACACGTATGCTACTATAATAATACGCAAGAGACATTATGCAAGAGAAAAATTATATAGCGGTGTTTATTTTCTTGGTTCATGAATCAAGCCCAGAAGCACTGCCAATCTCGCCAAATCTGATTTTGTGCTGGTTACTATGGATTCGGACAGTTATGTCAGAAAGATGTTTACGATAATGCCACACGCTGTTCAAAAAGTATCCAACCTTTGGTCGGCAGCAATACACTTATTCGTAGAAAATAAATTTACTCTATTCTCCCACAATATAGTCCCCACGGCAATATACAGACTGCTACCAGTGGTTTTCCCATAGTGGAAAACATGTCTAGAAATCCTATTTTGGAATAGTGACAACTGGGCCGTCGCATTGTGCATAGTGGCTTCTTTTGATTCTCGGTCTTTTTCAGTGGCATTTTTAACGTGGGGGATTAGCAAAAAATTACACGAACCCATATCTTGCGAGCAAGGAGTCTGATGAACCACTGGAAAGCCGGAAGTACGGGATCCTGCATGACTAAAGTTTACCACTTGTCATTGTCATTTCGTTTTGATGGATGGCCTACTGGGACGTGCTTCGGTGTCCACTGAAATGTGACCATCTTTGAAACGGTTGTACCACTCCATTATCCGTGAGATGTTCGTTGCGTCGTCCTCGAGAGCTTGTTGCAATGAATGATATCCACTTGGGTACTGCCATGCTTTTGGAGCTTGTTGCAATGAATGATATCCACTTGGGTACTGCCATGCTTTTGGTAAATTTGATCAATTGCTAATACATTATTCCTCCTTGACAATTCATGCGTAGAAGACGGTACAAACCGTCCACTAAAGACACTGGCCCGCCAGAGGCTAACGCCTTACGGCGAAGTACCGGCAAAGGTACCCTGCGGGCAGCCCGCCCTCTGTCTGCCAGTTTTGGAAGGATATCTCCGTCTGAAATTAAACATCAGGATACCTCCAACCTCTTGACTGGCTACGGGTCCGTAGTCGCTTGCATGGCCTCTATCTGCCGTATGTTCAGCGGTGATTCAGTTTGAATCTATCGCGGACCAATGGCATCTTTTGCTTGGCTCTGAATTTAGGATCAGGTAGCCATTTGGTCATTTCAAGAGTGGTTAACGACAGGTCGACATCCACCAACGCTGCTTAGGAGACAGTATAATGGTCGACATCCACCAACGCTGCTTAGGAGACAGTATAATTCCATAGTCTCCAGACTCTTTCAGCAATTAGTCAGAGTGCACAACCCGTCGCCCAACGGTGCGAAAACCGTCCAGTAGCGTCGGAGAAGCCGATCCATCACCAGTAATCCCTACGGAGAAGCCGATCCATCAGCCGTGAGGCCTGACATGCGAGAGTCTTACCCGGGGTAGCCTTCCACACGAGGAGGCTGCTGAATAGGGGTTGAATCGTGGGTTGCACCGATCCGAGAAACAGTGGATCTTATGGCCCAAGCTGCACCAAACCGTTCGCTACCCGTTCCATTAGCAGGATTAAATGTAATCGCTCGATTTTTATGGTGTATTTCAGATTTAATCTTAGATTGCCGATGAGAAGCAATTCTGGCTGACGTCCGCTGAATTAATTCATGTGCTTGGCATGGGTTGGCAGCGACCGGCGAGCAGAGCGTGGCTCGCGGCCAAGAGGATCCATTACGGCCTAATCACGATGAAAGGGTGCACCCAATAACAATGCAAATGAAGAGATCGCTCGCTTCCTCCGCGTATTCCCCGTCGCCCGCTCGCGAAACACTCTCTTGAACTATAAGAGCCGACGACGTGCTTCGAAAAATTAATGGAGGAGTCTCGCGGGGCATTTGCAGCGGCGAATTGCTTAACGAGCGACCGTGCCTAGATGACACGCTTGCACAATCATTTCAATGATCGCACCGGATCGTCCATTATCGCAATCGTATACCCGGGCATTTCACTGCTACAATGCCAGTGGGAGCGATGGAGACAAATGCGATTAGTTTGATTAATCTAAACGAGGATTTCTTGAGGAAGCTGAAGCTGAGTCAATCCGAGGAGGAGTAAAGAGTTGTCAACTACAGCGTATAAAGATATTGATCTTTCTTTCAACCTGGGATGAAATGTAGAGACTTGGGGACTAATACAGTCCACCATCTAGCTAGGCCAACTAGCCCGTCAAACACCAACGCTTTACCTCATGGCACTAGGTAGTTATCCAAGCGGTCAGCCTCGCGCTCTGATTACCAGTTACGGCCGGATTCCTCCGTCCTCTCGACTGGTTACGGGTCTTAAGTCGCTTGCGCGGCCTTTACCTAATGTTAAGCCAGCAGTAATTCAGTTTAAATTTATCGCGGACCATGGCGTCCTTTGCATATTACCACTCGGGATCGGGTGGCCAGTTGGTCGTTTCAAGAGTGGCCGACATCAGATATGCCGTTTCCAGACTCTTTCGGTTATTCGCCAGAGTGCACAGTCGCTTGGCTGACGCCGCACGGTGAGCAAACCGTGCAGTAGCGCCCGAAGGTCATCCCCCAAGGGAAACTGATCCACCATGCATATAATGAGAGGCAGTGGAAACCGAGTCTTTATCGAGGTATATCCTCTTTGAGGAGGCTACCGGATAGGAGCTGAACCGTGAGTTGAGTCGACCTCATAAACGAGGTAGGACTTAGTGGCATAACCATTAGCTACCATACCAACTGAGGAGGTCGCCCTGAGAGAACTATTGATTATGCGATTGCAGCTGAATTCATCGGGATGCACCTGTATTAAATGTATAGTAGATGAAAAGGCCGTTAATCAACACTGTCGGGGTTTTAGTCCAGGTTATTATTACCATTGTTTCCACTTTAATAAATACTAATTATTGAAACATAGGACTGATAAACAACAAGGATGTTTTTTTTTTCCTTAATTTAATTTTTTGGTTCAATATGCTTAGATGACTTAACGCAGGCGGTTTCTATAGCTAGCTAAACTCTCGATACGATGTCTCATTGTCATATTTTGCGATTTCCAGGGCCGCATCTAAATCATGCGTTTTCCAAATTATGTCCTAGAGTCGCCATTCTATTTATTGCCGTGAATTATTTGGGTTTTCCGTCTCCTCCCCCGTCCATTCTGACAAATCTGGCGCCTGACGCAGACCGGTTTCGGATGATGATTTACAGCAGTGATAAAAGTGCGGCCGCGCCAAATCTAGCCATTAGCGCCACACTATAATCGGCCATTTGCTTAAAAACACGCGGACTGCTCTGATTTATCACCACCCGCCGGCCCTGGCGTCAAACGCACCGTTTCGCCGATATTTAGGGGCTATTAGCCTAGTAGGGAGTGCCAATGTCAATGTTGGATAACGCTGGACTATTGGTTGTGAATTATGTAGCTTTTGAGTGAAGTTTGCTGAGTCTTTAAACGGGAGGTGACATCATGGCCTCCATAGTACAAGAGATAGACGTACTTTTGTAACTATTGCTAGAAAAACTGAGTTACTTATTCTATGGTGTAGGTAGATCATTACTTCCATTCACCGAATCACCGCTTCATAAGGGAGAGGACCGCGCAAGCGACCCGTAACCAGTCAAGAGACTGGAGTAATCTGATTTTAACTGGTAGTAAGTGTCAGCCCGCTGGGTGACTTACCCGGCTATCTCGCGGTAAGGCGACGGCTTCTTACGGGCACGTGGCGGAACTTGACGGTGGACTGTTTATGTCCTAAGTCTTCTGCGCTCACCTCACGGGAGACAAAACGATCAATATCGTTAAAACTTCCTGAGGTGACGGGTTCGCCCGCTATAGTCGACAGCTCTAGTTGTAAATCATTCCCGTGATGGGGTTAGTGCGGTCTGTCCGCGTTGTAGCTGACTAACACTTACACGACAGCCCAAAAGGAGTGTTATGTGTTCAGGATTCATCTAGGTATGTTTTCCGTTTCTTTATTCCACCATAACTTCTAAACGCTAGACCCGATTTAGAAGTGTGGCGTATTGTTAGAATCGTGTTGTCCTCCCGAGTGTTATAGGGTACTTAAACTGTCCAAATATCAAAAAATACTTGTATACATTGTGACATAGATAGTTGGGGGATACCTTTGGTGACCTATAGAATCTATAGTAACCTGTAGAAACTAGAATCACCTTAGTAAAAGTCACTTGTTTTTATTAGAATTCGATTTATTGGGATCTTAGTCCCCATTACGAGAATATAAAGAAAGTGGAAACTAGAATCATTGAAAGTAGAGCAAAAGACGTGCGAACCTTATCCAGGGTCGGCTTACAAAGTATTGGATTTTTAAAACAATTATTGGATTGTAGCACGTGGGGACACGGGAATGTAGGTGTGACGGTCTTTGACGGAGTCGCGTTTCTCTTCGGCTGGCCGAACCCCGTTCTTCCTCTTCCCGGTCTACGCCGTGCTTTCCCACGGGAAACGGCGGCTGATGTACATGCGACGGGCGGCACTCTCGTACGTGCGATGATGTTCACGTTGGCCGCGGTCGACCGTCTTGCGATTCGGTAGGTTCGAGGCGGGAGAATGGTCCAACGGAGAAGATTAATCCGATAGGAGAATCCCTGTAATTACACAGGAGCAATAAGTGGGAGAGAAGGAAAATGAGGAGTCAGTTTGCCCAATCCTAGGGAGTCGGCTCACTCTTCAATCCATCCCTTCCCAACCGAACGGATAAGGATTCATCTTGTATCTAAATATTGAACAACCGCTTCAAAACTCACCGGGTTAATTTATCTAATTACGTGCACCACGGGATTCTCGATTAATATCGACCGCACCAGCTGAATTGCGAATTCGAAAAAGAAGAGCCGGAAAGATGGCCGACTCATTATACCGCTTCCATACTGATTGCCTACTCGACTCGTTTTGGCTTCCGGTGCTTAATTTACATTTATTTTATTAATTTGAATAATTGTTACAGTATTTTTATAAAATACTAGATTTAATTTCTAGTTAAACGGATCTGATTTAATGTGGCTAAGTGTCCGCGTTTTTACGTACGGAATTTAATTACCCATGTTAATCATGATTTTGTGTATTAAAAATTGTATAATACCCAAATAAATTATTGTATTAATTTTCCTAGCATCCTGGTTTATAATTTGATCTTTCTTTATTTTTACCGACTTAATTAAAATTATTCTTTTTCCTAAAATCCATTTTCATAACTGAATACAAGATTTAAATGTGGCAATCGACTAGCCGACAATAGATTCGTTGTCAATTGTACGCTTGTAGATCCTACGATAGTCGTATGTCGTATCTGACAGTCCTAGCTTGCAAGGCTTGTGAATTGCATCAAGATGGCGCTGCATGCATCTCATGCGTGTGTGTATTGTTGTTTACTTAAAGTGCAATGCGAATTTATCGGGGAAAACAGCAATCGTGTCACAACATGTCCAAATGTCAATAAATTAACATAAATATATCGTGTTTAGTGTCAAATGAAAGGTCTGATTGAGTACATTATGGATAAATTCATTTATCTATGTGGATAAATACATAAACCACAAATATTTCATAATAAAAATAATTATAAATACAATAGTTCACTTTCTGTAACGGTAGTCGTGGTTTTTATTCATTTTAATATATTCTTGTAACAAATGTTTATCACAAAACAGAAAGTCGAGGTTTCCCTTCTTGTCATATTCTAATCATTTTACTATGGGCCGTCAGCCACATTAAAGAAGCAACTCAGATCGAACTTATTGCACCTAAGCCGTTACAAACGGACGTGAAGTTTAGTACGAAGTTTGATATGACATTTCTCGTAAACTTCGAAAGGAGCGCATCCCGCCTGGCGTAGGTCGCGAGACACCGCGATCGGTCGTGACAATGGCGGGATAAGAAAAGCGTGTGACTGAGCCGTGCGCTCTCCGCATCGGGCGAAACAAATGCCGTCGGAAGGCACACGAGTCGAGTGAGCGAAACGGCAAAATGATATTTTATTGTTTCTGGCAGGTGCAGCCGCCCGCGTGTGGGTGGGTCCGGACAATCGTTCCCGCTGCCGCCGCGCGGGCGTCACGTTTTCCTGATGTTACTCGGAAATGGTATTCTGTCGGGCTAGCCTGACACCGTTATTGAATATAACCGCCATAACCGCATCCAACGGAGAATTAGAATGAACCATCAAACGGTTACGGCGCAGAGGCCGAGTAGTACTATCTGCCGAGTAATAAATTGTCATATTACCGCATATTACAATAAAATATATATATACAGATTCATTTAATTGGTATAATCATTTTATTGGCATTTTATTGGTATATAGGAGCTAATGGGCCCTGTTGCAGTTTGGCCACTAAGACCCAGTTGTATAGGGTCGACCAAACGCACGGGTCAACACCTATCCGGCGGCCTCCACACAGAAGTGAGAGAAAGGGTAGGACGTTGGCTTGCGGGCCAGTCTCCCCTGGGAGTCAACGGTTTGTGTACCGCGCGGCGTCAGCCAATCGATTGTGCATTCCGACTGACAGCCGGGGGAGTAACAGTTTTGCTTTATAGAGCGGGGGTAGTTATTAACCTTTCGGCAACACCTCTTGAAACGATTATTCGGCTATCCGATACCAGGAGAAGAGCCGGGCAAAGGATGCCGTGGTCCCCGCGTTAGATTCGGTAGACACCGTATCACCGCTACGTTAGTGAGAGGACCGCGCAAGCGACCTCGAACCTGTAACAGTCGGGAGGAAGGAGGTATCCTGATGGCTAATTCCAGACGGAGGTATCCTTTCAAGCTGGGGTAGACAGGGGGCGAAGCTGCCCGCTGGGTACCTTTCCCGGTGCCTCGCCGTAAGGCGTTGGCCTCTGTCGGGCATGTTGGTACAGCTAGACAGTATATTTGTATTGTCTCTAAGTCATTCATGCTCATTCCACGGCTGAAAGAACGTCATACTGAAATATCGTTATATCAGCCTGGGGTAACGGGTTCGCTCGTTGTAGTCGATACCGCCTATCTGGTATAATGGTAGACAAGTCATACTTTGAGTTAAGCAACTACTTTTTCTATTATAATTGAAACGTTAGAAAATGAAAAATAAAAAAATAACGCAAGAAAATACAATAAAATAATAAAAATAGAAAAAATACATTAAAAATGCAGAGATAATTTGCACCTTGCAAGGAAAAGCATTAACACCTTAGTCATGAAGCATTTTATTCCTCTCACGAATAATATTCCTCCAGTGAGTAAAAATCTGTGAGATATAGCTTAAGGCGGCTCTTAAACGTCAAGTGATTGCGCCTGTCGAATGTGATCGCTAGTTTGTTGTAGACCTCTGTAATGGCGACTTAAGATAGCCTCGACTTGGATAGTGCATGACTCACCGAAACTAGCATGCTTCGGGATCTTGTTGGGTAGTGGTATATGTCATGTTAAACTACACAATTTCAATTGCTTTCCGGTGCTACCCTATCTAAAACAAAATCATCGTCGCTGTCTTTTATCTAAAACAAAATCCCAAAGGGACGAATTCGATCTATGTTACCATGCGCCATTTTCAAACGACTTCTTATCACAACAAAATACGTCTGCATCTTTTGAGCCACGCTGGAATACGGAGCTATCATGACGAGATGTATCGAGTTCACATCGAAACTTAGCTCGGTTCCGCACATCTTAAATGGACGCCGGGCCTTAATATTTAGACGATTTGCTACGTTTGCTCCTGGAGTTCTGCGGTTATGAAAAATATTATGAACTCTCGATGCCCTTATGAAAGTTCTTCTCACCCTGATACCATTTATATTTAAGTTATTTTCTAGATAGTTCTATCCTATGAAGTCGCTTGCAGGGGATTGTCAATTTGCTGTAGAGAGCCTTTTTAAATATATTGGTAGGCGTGGGTTCCATGTCGTGTTATTGTTTGTTGCCTTATATTTTTATGAAAGTCAACGGTTTCTCCTCAGTAAGATTTTATTTATTCTTCTGTTCGCTGATCTCATATAAACAAGGCTGTATGGACGATCTTCCCCTGTTCTTGAGGTACGCCAGGAGATCCTTCCGCGTCCTAATTTCTGCGGTCATGCAATTCCACATCCGTATACCCTACTCTTCATTTTCTGAACGCAGAAGGCCTCTTCTCTCAGCAAAGTCAAACAAACAAGCGAGAGAGGGGAACTGTACTGCGGCACTAAAGCGTCGTAAAATGACCAATAAAATCGACAACTGGCTGGGCGTTGCAATTTGGCGCTCGGTAACGTTGATTTGCATTGACGCAATAAACTATTTTATGTTTCCCGTGCAGTTATTTATAGGGCGAAATCGCGCAAAAGGAACGGATGACGTGCAACGGGAGCTGCACCTAGCCCCGGGCCAATTCGGCGAGATTTACGGTTTTATGTAGTCATAAACATCGGAAGAACAAAGAGGTTGTGACATTTAGGACTGGGCTGGATGATGTATTGACGTGGAAACATCCGGTAGAAGAGACCGCTTAAATACAACATGCACAGAATCGCTGATCAATCGACTGCCACGCTGACTATGAAAAGGGCTGTCTATATCTGCGAAACCTCTATGTATACGTCGACGATAGAGTAACCAGTCGCTCTAAAATAAGTTTCTTTGGATTAAATATTATTGATAGTTTTACATTGTATTGGCCGATAGTTAATGTGATTTCTTTTTATTTTTAAACGGGAAACGCAACGCAAAGTGGCTTGGATATGGTCGTTGGTGGCAGTTGGCAGTTGATGATGATAAATGGTGCATAGCAGCGCAGCGCAGACTGTAGCGCTGGAGTAGGGATAATGTTTTAAAGTGTGGGGAGCGGGTGCAGGCGCTGATAGTGCAGCAGGCGCGCAGTTGGGCCCGACCATCAGGAATTGTTTGCTTTCCTTATATTGTCAGTACGTTTAATTATTATAAGACGTTGTTGTATTACGAGATATTACCCAAAGCCATCGAATTCGATCAATTGTGTCATTTTACCTTGAGAGTCTAATAGGACTGATAATGAGGAGAGCGCCCACTGTCCTTCAGCCATAAAGCTTCGGTCACACAGAGCAAATACTCGCTGCCAATGCATTCCCCACGAGCAAACTGCTTTGAGTGACAAGCTACTCGCTGCGACTAGAATTCATTCGCAGCGATCAAAATCGCCGCAAGTTGTATTGAACTTGTTCAATTATCGATGCGAGCGCGCTACCTCCGCGATGACAGCGCTCGAGCGAGTCGTGTGACTGGACACTCGCTGCGAATAGCCATGCTTGGGGCACATAGACATGCAGCGATTTGTTAAAGCGAGTTCAAATTCGCTTCGTGTGACCGAAGCTTCAGATTCATTAGCGGCGATCAAAATCGCCGCGAGTTGTATTGAACTTATTCAATGATGAACTACCTCCGCGATGGCGGCGCTCGAGCGAGTCGTGTGTGACAGGGAACTCGCTTCGAATAGCCATGATTGGGACATCAACCGAGTGTAGAAAATCGCGTGAAACGCGCGAACGCACTTCTTAGCAGCGAGTTGTTAAAGCTAGTTCAACTCGCAGCGAGGACTCGCTGCCAGAAAATTCGCGTCGTGTGACTGAAATTAAATATTATAATCCAGACTGTCCGTGATATATGCGTCACTGTAAATACCTCCACCCTAATCTGGTTGACGGAACGGCGATCAGCATCATATTCAAGAATGCCGAAAAAATGCAAAACCGACTCCTTTGGAAAATGCGTTTTTCTCCGTGTGATATTTTTGAAAATATTGCTTATTTGAATACTATTGAAAATGCGTCGCGTTTTTTCTTGTTTGTATTGCGGTGTTTAAATTGAGTCGACAACGGATGCGGTATTCTCATTCTTTTTCTTGGTAAAATATATAAAAGGCCTATTTACGTATATACTTTTTAAATTTACCTACTTTCTAGTAAGTACGCAATTTCAGCTTGAGGAGAGAAGGTTTAAAAGTTTAAGGAAAGTATATTATATGTTAACACGCTGACGTAAGAGACATTTCAAAATAGCCGAGAGTACATAAAGCCAGCTTTCGACCATGTATTTTCGACGGCAAAGATGGAACCTCTTCCGTAACATTCAAAATGCAAATAGTCTGCTCCACGTAATAGAGATGTTGATACATCTATAGTTTCACGAAAGGAATGACTATTTCTAGTCGTTGTGTCGCTATTTAAACATTTCACTGCAGCTGAAGCGAACTTCTCCAGCGGAAACATCTCTACCATAGAAGAAGTAGCTTACGGCGCAGCGGCTGCTAAGTTCGGAGAGTTGGCTACCATAGAACGAAACGGCACAAATTGTGCCCCTTTGTGTGACAGCGGCAGAAAATAGTTCCTCCGACAAATGCTAATCCGCGGCGGTACATTTAAATTAGGAGGCAGCGAGCCACGTAAGGTGGATGACTACTGCAAGGGAAGCAACCGCAAACGCTTTGTTGCGATGCGCCGCTCCGGAACTATGGTGGAGATGGACGGGTCGAAACTGCAATTTCGCCCCGGGGGCCCTTGGACGTTCAATGCTTAAATGTAAATAAGGACGATTTGCTGACCGAAAATTGTGATTCAATGCATACTCTCTGAAAAGCAGTTAAACACCACAACGTCCTCGTTGTGTGCTTTACTTAAATGAGGTCGAAGGATGCATGAGGAGCGTGAAGCCTGGATATGGATCTCACGAGTTATACACCTATGTCACAAGTATACATACAGTAGCTTCTATTAAAACAAAATTGAAATCGAAGCGAGCCACGTCACGAGTCCTAAGGGCAAGCATATGGCCGCTAATTCACCGACGCAGATATTTAAATGTTCGAGAATTTATCAACCTCCACCTGCGCGTAACGCCAACCAAAGGCATTCGTCGAGACGTATCCTTCTGCTCACTTCCCTTGAACCCTATCCCTGCATTGCCCCGCCGCTTGAGAGTGCGTCTTCTGCATCAGTAGGTAATAAATGGGGGTCCAGTTAAGGGATTCAGAATACGAGGACCATTCAGTCGATAATGAGGTGTTTAGAATCGCAGTGTGTGTCGATTAAGTTTCAATTTGCATACAGTCAAAATCATTAATTTTGCAGATGACGCCACACCACTCACATGTTTGCCAAAACATCGAATGCCTTACAGTCGCAGGTCATAAATCTGTATCAGTCTGGTCCTATTTGGTCCGTCAGTCGAAAGTACAGACAATTTCAAAAAATTCTTATTTTTTGTCGAATGAAGTTTTGGTGTAAATAACATATTATATCTTTGAAACGTGGTCGGGTCGCGCAAATAATTTGCAAACAAAGGAAATGATTACAAACATGTCTTTTTAATATATTAAGAAAGATGGGTTATTAACCATATTTGGCGCTGAAAGCGATTTGTCGTCAGAATTAGAAAATTCCTCTTATAGTGTTTGAAACCGACAATAGCCATTTTTTGATATATTTTTTTTGTTGTGAATAGATAATTTGTTAATTAAAATAATATTATTAGAAAGTGTTTATTTAATATTCTAAAGAAATAAAAAACTCATTATGATATCTTGGTGCCATTGATTCATTTTATTTGGGTAGTCCACAGGGCAACGTTCCACAGTGAGCGTCGCGCGTCGCCAAGAAAATCCGTTTCTCGGGCAACTTTTTCGTAAACACACGGTGTATACTTTAAGCGTGCACACCAATGTTAACTGAAACCATCGGCAAACTCAAATGATTTTGACTGTACAGTAAAACGCCGTTACGAGGGGCATTGTCTTTCGCCTCCTACGTCATGTCATAGCTTGAAATGTAACGTTTTAAAACCTTCGATTTAAAACGCTGCCTTTAGGAAAATCTCGATATGTGACGTCATAGACTAGTCAGCCTAAATCCTAGACAACTAAATCCACTTATCAATGGCATTTTAATCTTGAATACAAATATTTTACCTACTAAGAAACATGGCAAATGAAAAGCAACGGCAATGAAGAGATCAAAGGGCTCGCTTAAAAGTTCTCTCCTGTTCATACATGTAATGTTCGCCATTTATTCAATAAGAGACGCAGAAAGCAAGAAATTGGGTAAAGTCGGACAAGAAATTAGGGTACCATATCGGCCTCAGGGAATCGGCAGTCGGCGACTTCAAATGAGATGCAAATAGAGTGCATATTGTAGTGGAAAAGCTGACATTCCTATTACACCCTGATGCTATTTACTCACTATGAAATATTAAAGCATTTCCGAGCGAGAAATGTAAATTCTGCGCGACCGCGAAGTTTCTGTTTCGCTGTAGAAAGCTTCGCTTGTTTCGCGTTTTTATTCTGTTACAGCTGAATATTTTTGTATATAAATAAGGGTTCCAGTGTCAAGACGGATCAGGCTAATTAAGTCCATAAGCATGAATAAGGAATTCCAGAAAATATAGCAATAACACCCGAACCTTATCGTCGTGTGTCTTTTTTTATTTATTTTTTTTTTTTTTATTTTATTTATTTCCGTAATTCAAGATACAAATTACAAAGAAAATCCTTATTCTAACAAAAAGACAGTTTATAATAAGTGTATATATTATACCTAGCTTAGAAAGGAAATTCATCTTTTGACATAACGGTTTACCACCTCACTAGGTCTGAACCTGTGTTGAGGTGGTACTAACATCGATGAATTCTTTTGAGACGAGAGGGCAAATCTTATCTAATACTTAAGTACAATTTAAAATTTAAAGTTAAATTTAAAAACATCAATAAAATTATAAACTAAATTAAATTTTATGACAATCTACTAAGTTATATGGAATAATAATTATTTTTTATGTATTAGATATAAACACATATAAATATGATATATACCATATATAGATATATATTATCATAATATATATTATATATACCATATAACATATATATACTAATATTATTAATATATATTATATAACATATATATACTAATATTATATATAAATTCATACATATAATATGATAGTAGGTATATAAAATAGAGTTAATAAAATATAAATAAATATATATCACGATCACACCTGAGACCTTAATAATTTTTCACAGTCTTCCCTAGATTTATTTAAAAGCCAAGTTGCCACCACTCTTCTAAACGTAGCGTAAGGTACGTCGGTCGTTTGAACGTCCATTGTCAGTATATTGTAAAGCTTTGGAGCTAGAAATGTATAATGTCTTTGTCCGTACGTCGTGTTCATTTTTAACTCCGGTTGTCTGTATCGATTTCTAGTGTCATGTCCGTGGTCCCGAAGTTTAATAGTCGCAGTCCTGTCATTCCTCTGGAAGTACATCAAGACCGCTCTTATGTACAACTGTCGAATGTCCATTACGTTGAAGTCTATGAATAACTGGTCGGATGGGAAACGGAGCGGTCTTCTATTAATAACCCTAATGAGGGCTTTCTGGGCCTTTATTGCCGGGTCAAGGATTGATTTAGCCGCTCCACCCCATCCTATCTGTCCGTATGTAATTATTGATTGCGCTAGTGCATAGTAAGTCGTTTTAAGCATAGATGGGCTAAGTATATTTCTAATATTTTTAAATATGTAAATTAGTTTTCTAAGACGTGTCGCAGTCTGGTCAACTTGCTTGTGCCATCTCAGGAAGCCGTCTATCAGGATACCTAAGTATTTTATACATGACGTGCGTTCCAGCGGTTGGCACATGCAGTTTGTCCCTTCACAGTTGTGTAATAGTAAATGTTTTTCTAGTCCCGGTTGATTCCGCCCATCTATGCTAAAGGTCATGTATTTCGTTTTTTCTATGTTAAGCGTCAGTAGATGTTCATTTAGCCAGTCATGTGTCTGATTGAGTCCTTTCTTTGCCTTTACAAATACAGACTCCCAGGTGTTACTCTCAAACAAAAGCACTGTGTCATCGGCAAAAGATGCAATAACACCTGGTATTTCCTGCCTACAAAGGTCATCTATGTAAATCAAAAACAATATTGGTCCTAATGTACTCCCTTGAGGAACGCCGTAGTCAATATTCATCCAGTTACTTATTATTGTGTCATTTAGTTTCACTCGTTGTGTTCGTCCTGTAATATAACTTCGGAACCAGTCCAGTTCTATGTCTCGTATACCAATCTGCCGTAGTTTGTCTAATAGTTTTTATCAGCGAAATCACAGGGACTGGTTTCCTAGTTTCCTACCTTCCTTCTTTCATTTATTTTTATGAATGGTGCTATACTATCCTTACGTTAATATGTTCACATCCCATCAATAGGTCGACGAACGTTGCTTAGTATCGAAGATCAGAAGAAGAAAAATAAGTTAATAGTAAAAACACATTTTTAAAAACAAGCTTTTATTAAAATGCTTTGTCTCGAGCCAACCACGGGTGCAGCAGCCATGTCATAGTGGAACTTAGAACAACAGAATTATTATTACTTAAAAGCTATACAGAATTTTGTGTTTGTGCTGTTGACCGTTGAGGAGTCCCCTCGCTGGAAGCCAAACCTGGGTGCAGCAGCCCTATCACGGCGAAACTTAGAACGGGCTATCATAATTGAATGCATATACAAAATTTCATTTCTGTGCTGTTGACCGTTGAGAAGTCCCCTCGCCGGGAGCCAACAGTGGGTACAGCAGCCATAGCCACGTCATGGTGAAATTTAGAACAGCCTATCATGATTGAATGTGTATACAAATATGTGTGTCCAAAATACTGAAAATGGTAAAGGAAAAATCTATTTTTAATTAGTACAATCGGCGGGCTTATTGTTACACGATTTCTTACACAGAAAATCAGTCTCAAAGCAGTTCGGTCGTACAATGTGATCGAATTTCCGAAGGCTATCATCTGGTACATGGACAAATCTAATATAGACGAAGCAATATGTTATAAAACGGACGAGGGCGCTGGAATAAAAGGTCCGACATACAAATATATCTAGAAAATCATACAACACGATCATCAACAGTTTGAGTACACTCATGAAGTAGAACAGGGAATGGAAAGGCAGATACCCTGGTTTGAGCAGGGCCTTACACCTAGAATAGTCCAGAACCTATACAAACTTTTCACAAAACAGTGACTGAATGAGAACATGATATTAAGTCGAAGACCACGGCGGTTGTTTGACATTATAAATAAAACAAAGCGCCGAAAATTCGGCGATGTTACAACGGCGTTTGTAACATCGAGTGCTACAAACGCGACGTGGTAAAAATCGTTTTAGTCTTATTTATAATGACTGAGAACGTCACTATAAAATAGCCTTCTGAAGCATAACGTCTAAGAACTGGGGATATTGCTATAAGCAAACCTGTCGAAAATATCGGTGAGACAACTCATCCTCTATTATGAAATGGTCTCAATTTCTATATCACTGTGATATAGAAATTGAATGACCCCGAAATGGATCCAAGAGAATACATATGTGGTAGAAGACATCGTACCAATATCCGATCAATATGCCTCTCTAGACACACTAAGAGATCTGCCACAATGATTCAAAACAAACTATGAATAGTTTCAATTCATTACATGTTTATGTTTTAGTCATAGCGACTGTTAATATCTTCGCACGTTTGCAATGAACGCACGTACAATGCCGCAGAGGCAATCCACTTTAATGATGATGATTTTGTAACAAGCAAATCGTCCCATTAATTATAAAACTTATTATCTAGAGTTAATGCGAAGATTTTCCTACTAGAATAAGGCTATGGCATTCAGAGCATTCTCCTGATTGGTCATACATAGCATCTCACTCACGAAAATCAATAGTGTGAAGATCTGCAGATATTAATAACCAACCGCTTTTAGATATTAATAAACCAAACAGAAAACAGAAAACGACTGGCTACATAAAAAAAATAATATGTGTGGGTAAACAATTTTAGGTTATTATAATATTTTAAAACATTGAATCAATATCAGAAAATTAACACAACGCATAGTTCTTTAACAACGTCACCTAACTAGGCCGGGACCTGTCCTAAGGTAAACATTTATTTTATGCGTGCTTGCTCAATACTGAACTATTTCATAATCAACGACATCTGTTTCCCATCCCCGCCTGATTCGAACATTTGAAGTCGGTCCCACCCTGACTCCGTTATATTTATGCGTTTGTTAATATCATTACATCACATCACGAAAGGAACGTCTCAATCGCGATAGTGTTTCTATTTCGTATGCGAATCTAGAGAATGGCAGAGACATTGGCGTTGCAGTTGGTCTCAATAAACGTACAGCGGACAAGATTTAGCGGAGTCCCGCAGCGCCAAGTCCTGCCGACTACCTCGGAGCATCGTGCTTCGAATTCCGATAGTTACTGTGCTTTATCTGTACGATAAAGCGTAGATCGGTCGCAACGGTGACTTTCGAGAGCTTTATATGGATGAAACGTTGTATGAGAGAAAATGATAATCGATTCAAACGTCGACAAACAGGCTAATCAATAGTTTAATCGGGAACATAAATTTTAATAAACGTTGTAATTAACTGTTTCGTATTTAGCTAATTTTATATTTTCCTTAAATAGTAATCGGTTATTAAAATTACTGCTGAGTTGGGTTTTTCGATTTTTGGCTACTGATGTAGAGTTTATTATCTTGCCACCTTGTGAAACCGGCTTTTAATAAATTTTAAGCAATATCGCAGTCTTTTAGACGCTCGAGGTAACGGTATAGAAATAAATAAATTGAATGTTGATTTCTTATTTATGATGTCTACATCTTTATTACGATGTATCACTGTAGGAATAGGAATAAGGATGTGGGGATATTCAAAGATGTAGATGGTGAAAAATGCGAGGGAAACCTCAGTTTCCTCAGTTGCTGTCGCTATTTGTAAAACGTCGACTTTCTTGCGATTATATATTTCTGTGTTCGTTTCGTCTTGTCTTTTGCCAGTTTATCCCATTTTACCATTGCAATAATAGTGGCGATGACTTCTAGTATCGTAAAAGATATATGGTTGTGTTTGCTTACTAACTTGCTTGTTTGCTTGCATACTTTTCTATTCTTGATTACGCGGAAACCAGTGCATTTATAAAGGTTAAATAGATACTTTTTTCAAAAACTTTTCATTGATTTTATTTCTGTTCGAGCTTCTGGAATCGTTTATGCATAATCGCGAATTAAAAATATTGTAAAACGCCTGCTTTTGCATGTTCACCGACGGGAATAACCATCATTATGTACTTTCATTTTCAATTTATCTTTCTTACTTTCTTACAATGAATACATTTTGTAACCCTTCTGGCAACCCTTTGAATATATAGCTTTTGTATTTCCATTGACTTTATTTGTAAGAACAGAATCATAGATTTGATTTTTTAATTTCAGTGGATACTTTATGCTGTGGTTACTGTGTGCTTCCGATTCTTCTGTATTTTTTAACAGTATATAAATATTTGTGTTTTCAGTTAGTTTCGAAAATTTCATATCGGCATCGATGGCAACTACAGTGGGTGTTGATATTACTAAAACCACCATGCAACTTCAGTACTAATTTGCGTTTTTTAATATTCTCTAACTTTAAAACTGCACTTATTTTAGGTTGTGGTATTTATTTTAATGAATATGTACACAGTGGATATTTTAAAAACTTATTATTTAATATCTGTCGTAGAATCAGCGCGAGTGATCTCGAAATATTTTCACCAAAATGACCATTTTCGTTTTTCAAATATACCTATGTGAAGGATACCTTTTCAAAACGAGGCTAATCATTCTTATTTAAAACTGAGAAATAGGCAAAAAGCTGTTTATTGTCGGTACACATAATATCCCCTATATATTTTAAAGTTTAGTAAATCACGTATCATATTATTTGCAATATGTTTTTCGGAAAAACGAAGGGATGTGTATTATTAATTCAGGTTTTTTGACTTAGCCTCGTTTTGAAAGGAAGCCTAGGACGGTAAGGTAGGAAGGAAAGGAAGGTAGCCCCTTTGAAAAGTAGGTAGCCTCTGAAACACTCCTTAGAATAGAATATGTAGCAAAGTATGAAGACTGTTTTCTACCATTCAGATTTCTCATTATTACCATTCAAAATTCTCTCAAAAAAGTACACCAACCTAAAAAAAAAATAAAAAAATACTTAGGGCAGATGATTTTAGACAAAGGAGATATTTGATTAGGCAGTTATTCCAGAGAAAAAATATATATATAATAAAATAGACAAAATGTAACAACGATGAAACAGCACAGTTGTGTTGAGTTTATAAATATAAAAAACGGAACTCACTGCGATCATTCTCCGTTACTTAAACTACGGAAGAAACGTTAAAAATATAAAGGTTTTATGCGGTAGAATCTGTTCCTTATAATGTCACAATATATTATTACATAAAAACATATTCTCAAGATTCCATCAAAAATGCTAAATGCTACAAAATTGAAGCGGTTTAAAAGATACACAATATTTAAAAATTCAAATGAGTATTGAAATTGCTTGATTCTCTAATAATATGAACACTCATGAGACTTCTTTCGCTGATGTAACAAAAACCATTAATTTCGGTGATCTTTGATCATCACAGATAAACGTCTTAATAACGAACCAGCCCGTGAGAGTCCAACGCCTTACCGCGAGGCACCGGGAAGTCAATCCAGCTAGCCGACCTCATGCCCTCACTACCAGATTTGGCTGTATGTCTCCGTCCTCCAGTCTAGTCTCGGTTGCGCGGCCTCTACCTGATGTTACCGATAATTCATTTCGAATTTATCGCGGGCCGTGGCGCCCTTTGCCCGTCAATACTCACAGGATCGCGGGCCAACGGGCCGTTTCAAAGGTAGCTGGTCAACAACCGACATCAGGTCAACAACCACCACCGCTGCTTAATAAAGGTATAAGACCGTTTCCAGACCCCCCCCCCCCCGGTTATTTGCCGGAATGCACAGTCGATTGGCTAATGCCGCACTATGCGCAAGTAACCAGTCGGGAGGCCGGTGAAATCTGGCTATAACTGGTAGCGAGGGCGCTTGGTCTGCCCGCTGGGTTAACTACCCGGTGCCGGGTAAGGGTTGTTCTCTCGCGGGCTAGTTAGCGGAGCTAGATAGCGGATTGTCACTGTCTAAGTCTTCTACGCTCATCCCACGGCTGAAAGAACGATCACATATCGTTATACCAGCCTGGGGTGACGGGTTCGCCCGTTGTAGCTGACACCGCCAAACTATGCGCGAGTCACCCGAGGTCTTTTCCCAGACGATTCGATCCAACCATCATGGGAACTAACGGGCCCATGATGAGGTGGCCACGATGACCTATGTGTTCAGGGTCGGTCACACTCACGGGTCAACACCCATCCGATGGCCTCCACGCATGGGGTGCGAACCTGGGTAGGACACTGGGTCAACCAGTCTCCCCTGGGAATTAAACCTCTGGCGCTCCTGGACGGTCTGCGCACCGAGCGCGCAAGCCAATCGATTGTGCTCTCCGACTAACAGTCGGGGGAGTCTGGGAACTGTATTGTTTCCTATAGAGCGGGGGTGGTTGCCTACCTTACGGCGACTGCTCTTGAAATGACCATTGGCCATCCGATCCCGGTTCAGAGTCGGGCAAAGGACGCCTTGGTCCGCGATAGATTCGGTGCACACCGTTTCACCGCTTCGTAAGGGAGAGGACCGCGCAAGCGACCTCGAACTTGGAACCAATCGAGAGACCGGAGAAATCTGGTCACAATTGGAAGCAAGGGCGCGAGTGTCGGCCCGCCAGGTAACATACTGGCTATCTCGCATTAAAGGCGTTGGCTTCTTGCGGGTTGTGGCGTAGCTAGACGTTGGATTTGTTATGTCCTAAGTCTTCTACGCTCACTGCACGGTCGATAGAACGAAGAATCGTTAAAATGTCCTGCGGTGACGTCGCCCGTTGTGGTTGACATCTCAATGTGTCCAGGTTCATTTCTCTTCGAGGAGGATACCGGATGGGAGTTAAACCGTGAGCTGGGCCGATCCAAGGTAACAAAAACACAAGATCTGCTGGAGCTACGCAGAGGAGACGTGAGGTGGCTGGTAAGAGCCGAAGCGCAAGAATGCCTTCAAGTAGAATCCCGGAAATGCTTGAAAGCATCCGAGAAGCGAAGCCATCTCGATGAGTCATTAATACTCGCCAACGCAACGTACGAACGAAGGCGTAAGCCGACCGCCGCAGAGCGAACAAATCGCTTCGTTAAGCGTCCGGTAATCTCGCGGGCATTCATCACTGGCGGCCTGCGCGGACACAGGCAGCCGAGAGATTAGGGCATCATATCGGCCTCTCGGCGAAACGGTCGTCGGCGACCTCAAATGAGATGCAAATAGAGTGCAGTGGAAAAAGCTGTCAGAAACCATTCCTATTACGCCCTGCCGCCATTTACCTGCTCTGAAATATTAAAGCAGTTCCGAGCGAGAAATGTAAATTCTGCAAAGTTTCTGTTTCGATCTCGCGAGGGCGAGCGGCGCGTGGGACGTTGTAGTAAGCCTCGCTTATTTCTGCGTTTTCATGCTGTTTCAGCTGTATATCTGCCTATCCTGACGAACTTTCCCTACTAAACTTTTCAACTATCTCGATCAAGTATTATAGAGCTAAAACAGTATTCATTTATTCCAAAAGAAACTAAAGATAAAAACTAAACAAAACCACAAAAAAGTAGAAATCATGTTTTAAAAAAGATTAAAATGTAATAGATATAGCGCTGCACTTCAATTAGAAAAATACGAGTAATTAAAGCGCAGGAAGGTCTCCTGAGCGTCATGGCTAGAAAGCCACAACGATATCCATCAAACAATCTATTGAAAGAGCTGAGACTTTTGGACCTAAGGCAAATTTATGCAAAAGTGACTCTATTCTACTATCTCAACAATGCGCAAGCACATAACATTACTGATCAAAAAAGTCTCAGTGCGTCAGAAAAATATGAAATTAAAAAATAAGAACTAAATTTGCGCAATCGCAGATAAATTAAAACAATGCAAAAATATACAAATGCAAAAAAGAAAAGTTACTTTGTGACTGACTGAAACCGGCAGGGAAAGGTGCATACAATTAAAACCGAATTTATTAAATTACTGATACTATCAACTTAATTTATTAATATTAATAAATAAGTATGTATAAAATACTAATAAATTCCTAATAATTAATTAATTAATATGATTGTGAATATTACAACTAGGTATATGTATACATTTATATATATGTGGGAATAATAACATATATGTATATTATCATCATAGATATAATTTGAGTCTATAATATAATTACGTGCGCACAGGAAAACTCATATGTAATGGCATTATCCTAGTTATGAAGTTTTAGTGTACATACCTTTTTTGCTAATTTGTCTTAAAATGAATAAAGTATTATTATTATTATTATTACATTATATTATGTGAATGTATGTACGTTTATGTATACATACATGTGTGTGAATCAGTGTTTGCACTCATTTGGTTTACGCACCTTTTGATAATGTTTTCTAATGCATTTATAAGTAATTTTATACTGCTCAAACCTAAAATTTTCTATGACAATTATTATTATTATTATTAGGAAGATTTGCATTTCTCATGCTTATATATAATATAATAATTAGGGAATATTTTACTGTAAGTTATTAAATCGCGTTTTTATAGGCAAAATTTTGATTATTCACCTTTTTTGTAATTATTAAGAAAAACTATTTTATTCTTGTTTTAATTATATATTTGTGTCTACCTTAGAACAAGCGACAGCCTAGTTAGGTTAGAACATAAAAATTAAATATTATAAACCTTGTAATGTGAATATTGTCATAAGCTTTGTAACGTGAATATTCCCAATGATTAATATGTATCGATTAATAATTATTCTATGCTTCTTTATCGACTAACAAATCCCCTCCCCACCCCAAGGACGTTTTAAGGATAGGATGCGACAGTCAAACAAAAGTGACAGTGTTACACGCCAATATTACGTCTCCGTCGATCCCCGCGTCCGCCAAGTTACTGCAATATAACTAAAGAGCCGCCTTTTACGGATAAGCTTATACGAGTATATACTAAATTAAAGCGAAAGGCGCTTTTGTCATGATTTAGCATCATGCCATCATCATGCCTTAAGCGGAAAGAAGGAAAGTATTCTCTACGCTCGTGACGAATGTTCATTATTTATGATATAATTCTTTTGACATCGAAAGACGGAGCACGAGGCCGGAGTGCGTGCGACGCGTCCAGTTAAGGGAATAGATTTGCTTTAGCTTTACAAAGACACTGGACGGATCGCTTCCGCTACGCGCAGCGGTCATCACAGAGCGTGTTTTTTATTGGTTTGTTGACATTTACGAACGGCTGATAAATAATCTACTTAACTGTAAAATAAAAGACAATCATGGCTATTTCTCTGCTATGTTTATTATCCCGGCCCACCGACCGACGAGAAGTCTTGTGAACGCGCAATTTTTTTATCCATTTTGATTCCACCCGAGATGATTAAGACCAGTTCCAGAGCGTATTCCTTCTCCAAAACAGCGTCCAAACGCATAATCCGATTGAGCTGAAATTTGGTATGCGGGCATCATTTGGTCATGGCAAGTGTTGAAAAGGCTGTGGTTGAAATCGGCCCACCAGGGGGCACAGTATTCATATTTTAATCTCGAAATATTGAACTTAGACTCTTGAAATTTGGCACACAGATGCATTGTTGGGCAGAAACCACAGAAAAATTTTGGTTGGAATATCTCCTATTCAAGCTACACTAATAATATTTAAATTCCGCCATATATTTTAATTGAATATCAATGCCATCTGTTGGCGCATGACCCAAACTCGACCTTAGCCGAGAAGCGAACCGCGCTGCCCGAGCAGTCGCAATGGAACTTAAGAGGCCGTGTACGAAATCGATGTGGGCCGTGATACCTCTATAATCAATGGTATAATATAACTATAGGTAGGTAGTATTTTCGAAGCCAAGGAGATATGTCCACCCTTTGGAAGCGCTCGGCGGGGACTAGCTGAATTGAGGCGTGAATCGTATCATAGGCGAGTATCATAACGCGAGAATTAGATTGTTTTAAAAGACTTTATTGACAATTTTAATTAATGTTTTGCATTTCTTTTAGAGGAAATGGATTGATATTGAACTAAAGTTTATTTCTGTTGTTTTTATTTTATGAACGAGAGTTCTAAAAGGCCAAAATCAAAAGCATTTCTTCGCCCATTTTCTAAAAAATTTGTCAAAGTTAAATATTTTTTTTATCAACAATTTTATATGAAAGTAGTAAAAAGTGATTCACTTATTAAATAGAGTACTTTCACAACAATACATTGTAATTTTTTCATACCGTTTAGATGTCAAAACGATTCGTAAATATGTTATATTCTAAACCTCTTACAGCAAAAATTCACAAACAGTCGCCGGTTTAAGGTCAATTAATCAAAATTCTATAATAATTTTCAAAAAAGTAGCTCACTCATTAGACAATAATATAAATGATCTTTTATGTTGTGCAATAAAACTTATAGAAATACAGTATTTTAACCTTAAATTCACGTCTGCAAAATTACGTAAATTCACGAAATGCGCAAAATTTCGTATACGGCCTCTTAACTGGGTTCGTCCACCGGCTCAGTGAGAGGGCGCTCATCGATTATATTTATGAATTTAATATTCAGATGAAATCAGTCCTTGGTTATTTGCCGGGAAAGCCTTGGGGTGACACAACCGATTTCTTAATATACGTATTCCCCTAAAAAGGAAATGCACTTATTGCATTTTTTATAGAGACATTAACCCCTAAAAAAATATTCCTTCAGTTTGTAGTCAAAATGCTTATTTTCTGCTGACGTCATATCACCATTGTATCGGTTTAAAATCTCCTTCATCTTAAATATTTCTTTAACAGTTTGAATAGAATATTATGACGTGCTAAATGTGGGTATAAGGTGGGTGGTCGATTTTCTCGAACTTGTTTTTGCCCATAGCCATCTTTGTTGTTCGAGCGATGTCACAGATGCATCATCGTGCAAAATTATAATTTATTTCCTGGGTTGGCCTCTCTTTTTTCCTATTATAGAATAGCGTAGTTGATCCAAAAACTTGGCGTAATATTCGGTATTCTTCGTAGTTTTTTGTGGTACACAATCTATAAGCAATATATAAGCACTTTCCAAAAAAAGGCTGCCCTGTCGACGGACGGACCTTAATCTTCCGAGGAGGCTTCTCGTCCTTTCATTACCACTCTGATGATTCCGGTTTACTTAGACTTAGATCTCATTCTCGGATCCAAGTCTAATCACAGGTTAATAATACTAGAAATAATTTCTTCTTTTTCACCTTCACTCATATTAAAAACGCTTCTTAACATTTGAATGAAATAAATGAATGAAAATCTCTTTATTGCACAATGAAAACGGGAGTTAATGGGCCCTTGCTGAGTTGGCCACGAAGACCCATTCTGTTCAGGGTTGGTCACACTCACGGGTCAGCACCTATCCGATAACCTCCATGCAAGCGACCTCGAACTCGTAACCAATCGAGAGACTGGAGTAATCTGGTCGCAATTGGAAGTAAGGGCGTGAGTGTAAGCCCGCTGGGTAACACTCCTGGCTATCTCGCGGTTAAGGCGTTGGCCTTTTATTGGTTTGTCCAGCTTGACGGTTGACTGTTTTGTAAAAGGTCTTCTGCGCTCACTCCAGGGAGATAGAATGACCAATCGTTAAAACTTCCTGAGGTGACGGGCTCGTCCGCTGTAGTTGACAACCCTAGTTGCACAATGAAAACATCTAAGGTACAATGGCGGAATTATTGCTAATTAAACAGTATCTTCCAGTCAACCGACATGTAGATGTGACAAAAAGAGTAGGCAAAATTGGAGTACTATAAGATACAATAACATTTAAAATTAACTTTTAAATTAGAGGGAATATACGCATTTTATACGTATTCAACGACAAAAGGAAATAAATAAATAAATATTCGAAGAGGACATACATACATATATTAATATATAAAAAATAAACTGCCATAATGAAGTAAGGAAAGGGAAGGGAAAGGTTAGAATTTCATTTCACACCTCACTGCATGTCGAACGGAGTCAACATTCTAGGGACCCAGCGAGCACTGACCTTTGCAATGCCCAAATATTAGTGAATTATTTCATTTACTCACTCCTTACTTCAACAACATCTCCTGATCTCCCACTGCTTAATTCATCGGTATTCTAAAACTGACTTCTTCACTTCAATTTCATCAGTGATGACCGAAACGGGTCGCCCAGTACGGGGGTCTTCAAGGATCTCACGGCCATGTTTAAAGACCAAAACTACGCGATGAAATCAGAAGGATATGAATTGTTAGAAATTTAATGACTGTACGATCAGTGCCGGATTAACGCATGTAGGGGGCCTTAGGCCGTCAAACATTCTGACGACAATGGGAGCCCTAAGCTACATATATTTTGTGTAGCTTATACGTAGATCCTGCACTGTGCACGTTGCTTAAGTCAAGTTACTTTGTTTTACGACTGGAAACAATGAACTGTCAGTGCAAAGCCAAAACAATAAACAAATGGATGTAAGTATTGTTAAAAAAAGAATAACCATAGAATTCAACACTACAGTGGCCAGTATCATATTCGCATTATACATTATTAAAGTAGATTACTTATCAGCCGCCCTAGGTAAGTAGCTACTAAAGTAAACGGAAGCCGTTAAGAGAGGGAGACCTAAAAACAGATTAGAAAAGAAATATGAAATCAAACGTTACTTTCGCGAGGAGATTTCTCGTTTTCGAAGCCGATAAAGGTGGAGTCGAATATTGTGTATCGTATAATTTCTACGATAAACGGGTTTATAAATCCGCTCAAAAGTGGTCTATAATAAAATAAAATATCAATTTGCATAATAAAATAAACATGAAAAATATGTAGCAGATAACGGAACTTTCAAAGTCCCAACCGATGTAATATTATATCGTTTAAAATAATGTAAAGACAACCCGTTAAGGTATAGATGACTTAATCTTTATAAATACATTACCAATTAGACGAGCGGATAGCCGTGTTAAAAAGGCATAAAATAGGTCGCCGGAATTAGTGCTGCAGGTTGTAATTGCTCAAAGCGATGACTGAAGCAAGTAGCTGCCCGCATTCGGCCATGGAAACTAGCGGCTTATCCGCATTTTCTTTGGCGGCGAACTGTCTCAAGGAAAACTCCGGAAGAACGGCGGATTTAGTATTCAGGGCAACGTCGCTGTCCGCACGCGGGCGGTACTTCGAGACCATCCACCGCACTTTGCTTTAAATAATTACATTTTGGAACTGCCCGTGTAATAAGCATAATTTTAATTAAAGTTTCATTTAAGTATTTTTATTTGTTATTGAATAGTAATTTAGATAAGGTAGATATTATAAACAATCTCAAATAGGTGACACCTGTGCTAATGGAAGTTTATGTTGCAGTTGCTTATGTTGTCTTCTACTGTCAGCCGGTGTTTTTATATTTCTTAAATTACGTTATTTTAAGAGCTCTTCTCACTTTACATAATATGAATATATATGAACAGAACAATGAAAATAATATTTATATTATAAGACTTTATCACAAGCTCTCGCAATCATCATAATATGGGCATATATGTGTTTTTAAACCTAATAATATTGCCTTACCGCGAAGCGATAGGAACTGCCAACCAGCAGCCTTCCTCGCGCCCTTACTACCAGATTTGGGCGGATTTCTCCATCCTTAAGTCCGGTCACAGATTTGAGGTCGCTTGCGCGGTCTTTACCTGACGTTAGCAGTAATTGGTAGGACGAATTTGTCACGGATCGTGGCGCATTTTGCCTGTCCTACTCACTCGGGATCGGTGGCCAACGGATCGTTTCTAAGTCGACGCCAGGTCGACGACTACTCCCCGCTTCTTAGGAACCGCACGACTTTAGATTCTTCCGGTTGTTCGCGGAATTGCACAAGCGATTAGCTGTCGCAGCCCGGTGCGCGAACCGCCCATTTCCGCCAGTTGTGTTCCCCCGGATTTGCACTTCCGATCCTAACTGTCTACGACTGCAGGTTACGACCGCAGGCAGAGTTCACAGCGGCCCTTCCAGGTTGAGTTCCTCTTCGAGGAGGCTGCCGGATAGGAACTGAACCTAGAGTTGGGCCGACCTAAGAAAACACAAATAGGCCATCAGGCCGAAGCTGCACGGAACCATTAGTAACATACACATGCAATTATCAGGGGCTGGTTAATAATTTGTATTTCTTTATTTGTTATTTCAGTACATATTCCTATAATAAAATTACGGACTGCTTTCTTCCCAAGTCAAATAAAGTTAATTTGAAATTAGTTTTTTAACGTTATCATTCTCATGTTTTCTTTGAAGTTTAAAGTAACGTTTTACGGTGTTTAGAATTTTGGGACAATATATTCAAATTATCTATACATTCAAAGTTATGGGTATGTTCATAACTTTGAATGTATAGCCAATACAATCTTTTCGTAATCTTCGAAGTAAACAATATGGAAGAAGAATATCATGCCCAAACCCACGGTTTGGATTGTAGTAGGCCTATGAATAAATAGATGACCTCGTAGTAATAATTACAATTACAATAATTACAACGATGAAGTGTATAATTACACGGTGGTTACCTGCATACATAATATACGAGAATTACAAAGCAAGACAGAGCTCACGAGGCGTTTTCGGTGGCGATCAAATCTATTGACCGAAAATAGACGCAGCGAGTCCTACGCGTGCATGTAAATACGCACAGCCCGCCCGCGCGTGTTGACTATGGCGACTATGGCGATAATAGGTGGGTAAAGTACTATGTAAACCGTGCAGTGCAGGTCGACCGCTGACGGAGATAATGATCATTGGGCTTTCCACTTTACTGCTTAACTGGTCGCTCGCCGGAGTCCATTAGCATTGCAGCAATGCTCACCGGGACTCGGGCTATTCGGCGCTGGAAAACGGCGCGGACACATAGGGTTGCATCGTGTGTGTATCACAAAAGATGTGACACGAAAGGAAAAACTCTCCATCGACATTCTCATCGGAACTCCGCGTTGGGAGGAGCGAGTCACAGGTAATCGTGCGTGCCGTTGCCCAATTTTTACACGACTGCCCAACAAAAAAGCAGTGTAATGTGTTCAGGGTTCATCTATCTATGTTTTCCGTTTCTTTATTCCACCATAACTTCAAAACGCATGAACCCATTTAGAAGTGTGTAGTATTGTTTGAATATGTACATTAACTATCTAAACATTAATATTCTAACGCTACCATCACTATACATATTTGAATGCATAAAGTTAATATTAAAAAAACATAGGAAAGATGAAGATCCAAAAAGAAATTCACTCACATTTCACGAGATGTAGGCACAATTTAGCATTACCCCGTCCATCTCTGGAATTATTCAAAAGGGATCCAAATTACGTTGGAATGGCGTGTTACAATAAACTGCCTGAGAATATCAAAAGTATATGTAGAAACGGAAAAATAACACAATTTAAATCGAAATTAAAATGCTACGTTATTGCGAAAGAATTATATAATATTAACGAATTATAATTAGATTACTGACAATTTCCATCTCGATTTTTTTGATTTAACTTGACATTTGTACCATTTTATTGATTATTATATTATTACTATTATTTCTAATTGTCTCCCATAACCAATCATATTTCTTATTTACAGGACCATTTAATTTTAATATTATAATTTCATGACTATCTGTAGCTATAAATATCTAATATAACTCAATTATGTGGTGAGTCTCTAATGAAATATTTAGTATACATTTTAAAGTTATTTTAACATTAAGCGGCTATATAAAATGTCTAAACAACTATGTAAAAGTATTTGAAGACAATAAATGCGATTTGATTTGATTTGATTTGAAATATCAAGTAAGTATTTGTCTAAATGCTCAAATTTTCAAATGTCAATAAATTATTATAACATAAATATATCGTGTTTAGTGTCAAATGAAAGGTCTGATTGAGTACATTCCGGAAATATGAATGTATCTATGTATATGGATAAACAAATAAACAACAAATATTTCATAAAAAACCGTAATAAAAATAATTATAATACAATCGTTCACTTTCTGTAACTGCAGTCGTGTTTTTTATTCTTTTAAATTTATTTACTTGTTACAAGCTTTTATTTACCTTGCAATGTTTGTCAGTTTGTTTGTTTAGGTCAAATCTTGCAAGCTGAAATAGAACCACTTCCTCTTATCCTATGAAGTTGAAATTGTACTTGTTGGTTCAGCTCCGATGACAATGCATTTTATGGCGAGCATGACGTGATTCTAAACCCAGGATCGGCTCCCGACGAGGATCCTCTTCCACGGTCAACAGCAGACACACACAATTATGTATACGCATTCAATTATGATCGTTCTAAATTTTATATGTTATTGGTTGCTGCACCCAGGGTTGGCTCCCGACGAGGAGACTTCTGAACGGTCAACGGCACAGAAACGATTTTTTATACACATTGAATTATGATAGCCCGTTCTAAGTTTCACCGCAATACAGCTACTACACCCATGGTTGGCTTCCAACAGGGGACTCCCCAACGGCCAACAGCACAAACACAAACTTCTGTATAGCATTCGATTACGATAGTCCGTTCTGAGTTTCACTATGACATGGCTGCTGCACCCAGGGTTGGTTCCAGGACAGAGCATTTTAATAAAAGCTTGTTTCAAAAAATGTATTTTTTATGTTAACTTATTCCGTTGCTTCGTCTGACCACAAAATCATCGGAGGAGACGGTGTATTAGCGTATAACCAGTTAGTAACTTTAGATATCTCCATTCTCTTCTATCTATGCCATCTTGTAAAGCTCCAATCTTACGCATCATACGGGTCTTCGTAAATGTTATTGGTTTCCAGCACTGGAAATCCAATGTATGATGTTTTTAGATATTGAGGTGCGAAGAGAAATGTGCACTGTTTTTATTAGGTTTTACAAAAGAAATGCATTATATTCCTCTTGTTTGGAAGTAGATAGAAAATCAGATGATGTGTTTCACCAATGTAATCTCGATATCGGTCGACTTTTTTTAAGCCTTGAAATAGGAAATCCGACAACTGAACAATGTAGTAATCTTTATATATAAAAATTCAGCCTGCGTATATTTGTGCTCGCAAAACTTAGTCAGTCGATTGATTTGAAATTTTGACACAACGTTGCATTCGAAGACCCGCGACGAAAGTCTTCCCGCCACCGATGGAATCTTCGGTGCGCTTCGACATCGGTGCGTTTCCCATTAATTTCATATCAGACTGAGCACACAGCGAAGCGTGGCCGGGTTTAGCTAGTTTGTTAATAAAAAATATATAATCAATATTATATTCTCATAATAGATAATAACGCTATATGCGGTCTGCACTTCGAGTCAAATTTATATTACAATATGACTGTGGTGATTAAAAAAAACCCGTTTAAAAAAAATAAAAAACCAAAACCCATTAAATTATATAAAAAAACTGCTTTTCTATTTCTCTCTCCCTCTGTCTTTCCAAAATTAAAATTAAATTCCCAAAATTAACGATTAAAACCCTTAATTGTCAATTCACTTCAAATTTGATTTTTTCATGCCAATACAGCCATTGAAACAAACTATTGGCGCATCTAGTGTAGATAATTAATCTGTGGAATACGGCATCACTGCGGTGAACTGTTGCAAGATTTATGCTTGCAGCACAATGCGGATAGATGTCGCCAATTAAATTCAGCTGTGATGTGTAACTGACGGTTCTATAACATACAGGATGTCGGTTTTTGAGTAGAAAACTATCGTTTGAGAAGAGAATCAATCGCTCATTGATAAGGAAAGTATGTAATGACCAAAGACATACTAGAATAGACCACACGATACAAAGAAAAAGCTGCATAAGCTGCATATCCTTGTTCAATCGCGCATGCGCGAGACACACGTAAATACATATATACTGAGTGCAACGCTTCGATCTAGTATGTTTATGGTTTAAGCTAAAATTTTTGTTTTAGCTGTGTTTCAATTTAAAAATGTATGTAAAATAATTCGGAATAAAAAATTCCGAATTATTATACTCAATTAAAGAATGCTAAACGCGAATGCACAACTAGACAAGGATAGAGGAGAAATATGCAGATATTTCTTTCTATTCCGCTATCGCATTCACTCACAGTCCACCTTCATACTCCCGCCGTCTATTCTAGTATGTTCGTGTTAATGACACATGACAATACCACAAAGGGGAAATCTCAAGACTCATAAAAAGTCTTAATAACTGTCTTAAATCATCATGATCATCAACACCCAATCCCGTTTTAATCCCGCAATCGTCGCTTCAAAATGACACCGCGATTAACTACGGTAGACGTATAGTTAAAATCCCCTTCGGATTTATAGTTCCAGTTTGTCCACTTAACGGAGACAATCAGGCCCGAACAAAAAAGGCGATGAATAAATAATGTGTATACGGATATCACCGCCTTTTATACTAAACGCGAAAGGTGATCAATTATGCATAAAGTTTGAAAATGAAGATGTGCTGATAGTACAACGATATTAAAATAATATAAATAACTATATTCGTATGGTAATATATTTGAAGCGTCTTTAAAAACAAACTAGGAAACTGATCCCGAAAGGTGAATACACGGAAAACGCCAAATCTTGCTGTAATTAATCCCCAATGCGTGGGTTGTGAATTGAATGCTCGTTTATTAAGGAAGGCGTGAATAATTGACGGGCTGTCGTATATCCTAATGAAGGTGTGCTAATATTTTTGGTACTTGATGTCGAAAAGAGGAAAATACACGGGCGAGTCCTTGGGGAGTTGCTTTATTAGGCGATGATACGAACTTGATACCTTGCATTGTTTATTGTTCTTTATCACAATGGTGACTTCATTGTGTAATGAATACACACATGAAGGGTTCGCCCATTGTAGTCGACACCGCCCAACTGTCCATTGCTGCGGGTTCCAATTGTTATAACAACTGTTGTTGTCCTGTCACCTTGAAATAAGTCGCAAAGACTTTGAGACGATAAGGATCTACTGATATAGTTCCGCCACGGTCCGACAGAAGCCTTCCTCAAAGGGCGAGGGTACTGGATGACAGTAGGTCAACATCTAACCGCGCTGTCTCAGGAAACAGGAAACAGAGCCGAACGAGGCGGGGCTATGCAGCTTGGGCCTTATGGGTCAATGTGTTTTTTGACCAGCCTTTACACTCATAGCTCAACTCCTATCCAATAGCCTCCCCGAAGAGAGACACTCGGGCGGCTCTGGGCGGTTGTGCAACCGGCGAAATGTTTCCTAATAAGCGGAGTATATTATCACTTGTTGTCACCTAAGCTTATAAACGGCCCGTTGGCCACCCGATTACGAGTGGTAGTCGGGCAAACGGCGCCATGGGACGGTAAAACTCTTTACTTCAGGTAGAAGCCGCGAGCGACTTCGAATCTGTGACCAGACTGGAGAAAGGAGAAACCTGTCCAAAGCTGGTAGTAAGGGTGTGAGGATTCCCGACTGGGCGAGAACTCCCAAAGACGGTGCACAACATCCGTAGCAATGGTCAATACATACTATGTAAACAAACATTTCCAGATTCTCCCGGTAGTGTTTGGGTTGCATACATGCACAGCCGTCAAGGGCCGTCCGAAAGGGCTAGATATGGTTGATTGCAGGCACTCAGCATGCTGTCTGCTTTACCCAAAATATAAGGACCAATAAAAAGCTGCTATCTCGAGATCCTCCAACTATCCCTCCGTACTTTGTCGACTCTCAGATTAAACTATAGTGAGTTTAATACGGAGTTCAAAAGTTGAAGCTCTGAATTTTGAATTGGTTTTTTGACATATAGTATATTTCCTGAACTTGGTAACCCGTGCGACTTCTTAGTTAATAATCCTTTTCTTAGTTAATACATATTTTCAATCTACCTACATGTGCGATATTTCGGCTTTGGCTTTGACTCTATACAGAGTATACTTTAATCTGTGAAACGGGAAAAAGTGGGACCAGGAATCGAACGGCTTCAATAAAGCTGTCCAGTAAATAACGGCTTAAGGTTCCGCTCGCATGCAAGTAGGACAAACGGCACAATTTATGGGATACGTCTGCTCTCTAAGGCCGCACTGAATATTTAAATGCAAGAATCGTTCCATAGTATCGGCCAGCGCAGAAACACATGTCTATCCATAGGTATTATACGGTCGGAACACGAGCGAGAGTATGTTTCGCCGTCAATCGGTGATATATTGTAAGAGATCTGAGATACAGTCAATCGCGTAGCGGTAGAGTATCAATAGAGTGGATAATTTCCCATGAGCAAATAGGTTAATGCTAACTTGTAACTGAACTGCGGTAAATACGCTCAGAATTTTAATCAATAGTGCAACTACACAGTGACAGACTTACAGATGAATGAAGCACGTGAGCCATGTTGGATACATACCTGTAACAAAAGAAAACAAAATTTTAGAATTTTGGCCACATTAAGGAGGAATACCACCCTAAATATCACATCCGAATAGTTAGATTATGTGACGAAAGTTTTATTTAATAATCTTCTACATCTTATAAAAATTACGCAGAGAAGTAACGATAAAATAAAAAAAAATCACTACGGTGATTTTCAGATTCCGAGTTTAAAATCAGTGTCAATTTAAAAGTTAATGAATCTTTAAAGTGAAAAATAAGAATTCCGTAAAGCGATTATTTTGCCGAATTTCAGTAAAAAGCTACTAAACTTCGAAATTGTTAGAGTGCTCGTCAACTCTTTGACTCGGAGATTACCAAGATTTTTTTATTTATAGTGATTATCATGTTCCTCACAGGAAGTCATTTGAGCGTTTTTACCGAAATTCGCCCGTAGATTTCTATATATATATATATATATATAAATGGACTCTAGATATACCTACCCATACATAATTGTTTTTTTTACCATACCTTGAGTATTTGACTACCTATCCACTCTGGCTAGTAAGCCAAGGTGGATCTTTTCGTACCAAATAATTATCTTCGTGCTCGATGGCACCATCTTTTCGCGGAACCGTTCTCGCGCACTAACCTCACGAGATGGATCTTATTAGCGCGTGCTTTGCGGTGCGTGAATGAAATTCACTCGATGGCACCAGCTTTTGATATTTTTACCGCCAACCCTCATTCGTTTAAATTGCAGGCTATTAATTATTTATTCTTATATGATAGCTAGTATTATAAATGATATTCTATTTGTATAATTACGGTGATATCTTTATTAACTTTACTTTTCAATGCATTGGTTTTACTGTACCTAATGTCGATTAGTAATAGGCGAACGAACAAATAAATAAATAATAATGATAATGATGATTTATAATGAAATTGCATTTCTGAGGATCACATTTTAAGGCAATTTGGTTTTTAGGAAACATTTTACTACAACGATTCAAAAAAAATATTGTATTATTAGAGCCTTGTCCACCCTATAATGTATTAGTCCCAGTTGCAAATTCATTTTTTTATAAAAAATAATTCTAAAATCAAAAAATATATAAAAATTATAAAGCAGTACAATTTCTAAGAATGATAATATCACCCTCGCAGCGGCAACTGCGTCTTGCTTGCCACTGGGCCTTAAGCAGTTTCTATAGCCAATCCTTTCTGACACATGAAACCGAAATATGTTTCACTTCAGCAAACTAACTGGGTAGAGTTTAGTCTCTAACTTTACCAACTAGGCCGGCGCGGTCTACCGTAGTGGTCAGCCGTGTGTTTCTACTCTACTAAATGGATAAATAATTTATCGTACGATTTATAATCAATTCGAATAGCAATTTTGGGGATCCCTCAGCGTGAGAATTTCACCATATTTCTGGGAGGTTTGAGTCTAACGCGTCGCGTGAAACTAGTCAATTAACACACATACATACTGACGATAGCATTAAGTCGTTAATATATACGACATATAAGCCACATATGCTACATACCTATTAATATTTGCCTAATACAGTATAAATTATTGTGAACGCGCTGAAAGTTTTTTTTGAGATGAAGAAGGAAATATACATTGTGAGCCACCCTGAGACGATCAAGACCGTTTCCAGATGGGAGTATATCTGTACGTCTGTTTGTGTGTCTGTTGTGTATTCCTAGAGCTAGAGCTCCGACAGCTAAAATTTGGCATGCAGGCATCATTTGATCTTGGCAAGGGTTGAAAAGGTTGTGTTTGAAATCGGTCCGCCAGGGGGCGCACTAATCATATTTCAATCTTGAAATATTGGACTTTAAGACTTGAAGTTTGGTACACCGATGCCTCGTTGGGCCGAAATAACATTGTAAAATTTTGCTTGGAATATCTCATATACAAGTTATACTAATAATATTGAAATTCCGCCATTCATTTAATCTATATAAACCCGGCCTTAGCCGAGAAACGAACCTTGCCGCCCAAGGAGGTTGCAACGAAACCCAACCGGGTTCATCCGCCGACCGGGAGAGGGCGCTCATCGATTTTATTTATGAAATTAATATTCAGATTAAATCAGTCCTTGGCTACTTGAAAAAGTCTTGGGTAGACACATTTTTACTTTCCTGCTTAAGGAAAGTATTGTGGACGTACTTCTGTGTATTCTCCGACGATAGCGCCGAAACGCTTCATCCGATTGAGCTGAAATTTGGCATGCAGGCATAATTTGATCATGGCATGAGCTGAAAAGATTGTGGTTGAAATCCGTCCACCCAGGGTTGGCTCCCGACGAGGGAACTCCTCAACGGTTAACAGAAAATACCCAAAATTTTGTATACGCATTCATTTATGATAGCAACTTCTAAGCTTCACCATGACATGGCTGATGTATCCTGGGTTGGCACCCGACGAGGAAACTCCTTAATGGTCAACAGCAGAGACTCAAAATTTTGTATACGCATTCAATTATGATAGCCCCTTCCAAATCACGCGGTAAATTCTTTTTCTATCCTATTTATAATGTTAAACAACCGCGATAGTCTTCGATTTTATAGCCCCTTCCAAGTTTCACTATGACATCGGAAAAGTCAGAAAAGTCAAAAAGTCGAAGTCGATTTCGATTTTCAAGGATTAAAGGGTGGCGCTAGGTTGGGGGTGAGGGGGTTGTGGTAGAATTTATGATATTAATATTCAGATTAATTAAGTTCCTGGCTTCCTGACAGGAAACCCTTGGGGTGACACAACCGATTTTTTTACTCAACTGTCACGTTACTTTTTAGCGAACGTTTATAAACAACTATTAATATGAAAGTCTTACCTACATTACTGACACAAAACAGGGAGTTGTATAGTGGGGGAGACAGGGAGGGAGACAACAGTATTTTTAAATACTTAATTGCATTGTACCAAAGTTTTTTACGACTAATTAGAAAATGTCAAACCTCCATCCCATTTAAATTTACTATAGGATTTTTAGCGATGGATTTTCACGTAGTTTATACTGATAGTTTAGTCATTCTGTAAAAGACCAGACTGTATATAAACTCATTAATATTTGTCACACTATTGCTCGTTCATGTTTACACGATAATCGTAAAAATATGTGTCGGTGCGACTAACGGCCGTATTATTATCGATTCCAGTAATTGCCAAATAAATGTTTGACATAATGACATCATTCGTTATGGTGTTGTGTACCGATCTATCTAATTTGCCCCACTTCAGTTTATATTCCGGACTGGATTTGCTTCATCTTTGCAGTCCTTGTGCATCATCGTGCATATTATGTGTTTATTTGTACGAGTGCCTGGCGAGGAGTTTTGAGAAAATTAGGTTTCTGTAGTTGCGATATGATTTACACATTATCGTGTAGCTTTGTTATCGCAAACCCCGTAAACGCGGTTGTCGCCCCTTCTCCCATCCCCTACCGCAACCCTCGTCCCGGGACCAGCTCGCTTACAAGAACTTACGGCCGCGAGTACACGAAGCCTAAATCCCTGTTTATACGGGCAATGATATTAACGGCCTTTACTCGCCGGAATTATAAGACGTAGTAGAGTGGCGGTTTAGGTGATATAAGCGAGGGTGATCCCCGGTTTTCATCCCTAGCTAGAGATATAGTTATCATTATCCTTACATCGCAGATAGATGACTACGACATGGAGAAGTTTGTTAGGTAACGTGGATCTGTGTCGAGAAATGAATGCATAAATGGTGGACTGAGGGTCAAGATACTGATGAGCTAATAACTAATTGTGGCAGAATTGCATGCCGCTTAGCGTCGACAAATCTAAAAGAAGCTTGCGAAGAGCTTACTCAAATCTAGGAAAAAGCACGACCCTTAATAATGAGGTAAGACTGATCTTATTACAATAGATTAAATAAATGTTAAGAAAAGGAGTGAATGAGAGAAATTAACACCAGGCACAAAACAAAATAATTTTCACTTACAAAATATAGAAAGTCGTTAAGTGAAATTATACAATAACTTAGTTTTTGGTACGTGGATCTGTGTGATCTGTTCGAAAAATGTGGTTCGAAGCAGTGGATTGACGGTCAAGATAATAATAATTCTAATGAGAGACTTCATATCGCGCAGCGTCGACCAATTCAGAAAACACCTGTGGAAGTTTTAAAAAAGTATTTGTCCTTCAATAATAAGGAAAGACTGATCGCAGCCCAATACATTAGGTAAATGTTAAGGAAGGAAATGAATGGAAGTAACATCTGCATTGCATAACAGAATGTTCAGTTATGGAACGTGATATGTTGTCATCTCACGATTTAGGACCGTTTTCTCAAATTGATACATCAGGTTTATTTTCAAAAATGAATTTCTTATGGTTTCATGTACATCTCTCAGAGCCGGAGCCATAAGTGAAGAGAAATTTCTAGAAAACGATATAAAAACCATTTTGTAGCAGGCGCAAAATGTAAGTTTTTTTTTATACATCCATAGAAAATCTTTGATTCTGTCTTGTGAGATTTTTTTATGACATTAGCGAACACGTTAATACACATACATATTAGGAGATAAAGCTAAAGAGACCCCACCAAGATACTAAAGTCATTTGTCTTGTATAAGTCGAGGAACCAATTATTATAAAATTGTCAGTTTCGAAAATACCATGCAAGATTCTGTCACAGGCGATACAAAATTATCGTTAGCAAAGTATCGCGCAAAGTTTGCAAGAATATTTATAGTTGTAATTATCAGTATGTCATTAGATTTATTGATATCTGACTTAAGAACTTACAATTATATGTTTAGTTTACATGTACAATTATTTGTTAATTACATTTTTTTGTGAAACGTTTTATAAATCAATATGTTGAACCTGTAAAAAAAGATTTTTAGTAATGTGTCATATAGAGAATGGATTAAAGTCCTCAATTACAAAAAGGACGACACACACAGAACACTAAATAATAATATGGTATGAGACGAATTCACCAAATCTGAAATTTACAATGTTATATAGGATCAGTTAAGCAAATTATTTGTAGATGTTGCTTTATCTAGGTATTTCTGCGTTTTTTGATGCGACCTCAAAAACGTCCGACGCAATCTCTAAGATTGCGAAAATGCAAATTTATCTGCATTATTTACTTTATCGTCTACTTCTAAAAGTGGAGCCGAGTCAACGATTTATTGTAACCGCTCATATATTATTTCACTCGACAAACACCAACCACGGTGTTCGTTGACATGATCAATCAGACAAGGGGCATGCGTTATCTCACTATCGCATCAACCCAAATTTCCTAGACGAACACTTCTTAATATTTTTATCACCGAGTACAATATGTCTATCAATCTATCACTTGTTTGCGAATCCAGCATTTATTATTCACGCGGTTAGATAACACGTTAACGAGGTGTATTCCCTCGTAGATGTCAGGTCGCAACTTTCGCAGTTACGCGAGCACGGCAAGTTTGATAGTTTTATCTGACGAGGAGACTGCGGCTAGTTCATAATAGTTCATATGTCAATCAGCGGCCGCGTTCGTTACATTGCATAGCTAAGGAGGGGCATAACTACTCGAGTTATGAGTTATCCACGCGTGAACGGTGATTAATGATACTAGCGACGCGCGTTGGTGAGTAAATACATGTAGTGAGGCCTTCATATTTGAGGGTGTAAAACTGTGGTTACGTGAAGCTTTTGAATGACTTTCATCGCTTAAGGTTGCGGTTTGTAGGCAAAGAAAGACAAAATAATCTTTGGTCATTAAAGGAAAGGCCTGAAAATAAAACTTTCAAAGAATTCCAAATGTGCAAACAACATCCCATACATAATGGTAACATACCTTAATTTTTTTTCATTTCATTTATTCAAGAAAATATTTAAAAATTATTTAACAACAATGATTCTCTTTGGATAATGTTTGGATAATGTTTTGATAATGTTTGGATGATGTTTGGTTGCAAGTCATATCCGTAGCGATAGACCGTCGCAAATTGCCCTGTAATATTTATGACTACTTGATAACACCCCCGAAATCGGTTTAGATAATTATTACGTAGGATTATTACAATTATTAAAAACATGAATCAGATTTGGTGTAAAAATAAGGTTGAGTAAATATAGACGTTAATTAGCATCGCGTTCTCATTTAGAGTTTTGGATTATAATTAGATGTTAGTTAACTAAGTATACACGAAATAATATGTACGTTAGAGAAGAAGAATGTCTATGTCACGGAAACGCAGAGAATATAAATCGGAATAACCTATCAGTATGTATTTTCGTAAAGTATGATTAGTCAAAAAAGAATAGAAATGTAGGATACACCTGGACACTTACTTAAAAATTATTAATTATAGACAATCCAAAATGGGCGTCGTTTCCAAAATAGAACGGTCATTGAGGTTCAGTGCATTTAAAATCAGACAGCCTCCGAAAAGCACCCACATTTAGTACTGCCTTCTGTATGTTTGTTAGGTTCGGTTAGACCTGGCTTGGGCGAATGAAAGTGAAAGCTCAATTAAACATAGAATCAAAATAAAGACAACCTGCATCCGCAATAATAATCATGATTTGTTTTTCTTCGACGGCAAATCCTCCTAGATGACCGGCCTGTGAATCTACAATATCGAAAAACTATTAGATTCACAGTAAAAAACGCAATTATTTGCATGACAAAAAAACAAATTTAACATTGTTTTACTGCGAATATAATAGTTTTTTTTGTCAGAATGACTATAATTAATCGTAAAGCCACTCTTATCTGTGTGCTTATCTTTTCTTCAGAATTTTAGAATGTATATTATAGGTGTAAATGGCTTTTTATCAAAAAATACAGAAAATCGCCACCTTGAGATTTTTTTTTGTTATTTCGTGGAAATCTAAAGTTACATGATTTGCATATTGGCGTTACAGCCTCTTTTACCTTGGCATAATATGCAAACTATGACAATCAATTACTTCTTTGACATTTTCTCAGATTAATCAAAGAATATTAATTATAGATAAATAAACATGGCCGATCATGTAACCGGCTATTATTCAGATGTAATTTTGATACTATACAACTGCCTCGTCCATTAGCTATGTATTTAATGGACTGCTCGGATTAATAGACAAGATATCTCGAGATAAGGCCAGTATCAATTAATATTCAGCTACTACGGTAGATTAATGTTTTATGACGATCAGATTGATATTTTTTAATCGTTATGCAACTCTGCTTTTGATTCAAAACTTTGATGAAGAATGACGAAGCTGTGTCGAAATTAAACAAACCGGGACACTGTGCGGCAATCTTATTTGGTGCGTTCGCAATAAGTTCGTAACCCTGCGAAGGTTCAGCAGCCGCGGAATGGCTAAGCAGGAACCCGCTGCAATATTGATAAGCCGGTTGCGGAAGCAGTATCTTAATAGGAATGTCGTGGGGTCAGGCTAACTTATTACAGAGTGCTGGCAGCGGCAGTTCCGATTTACAGGCAGCCCGTTCGTCGGGTTATTTGTCTCCGCCGCGTTCAAGGGCTGAAAGGTTACCAAACGTGGACTTAACTCGTCGAGCTGGTTGCATGCGAGAATTATTTGTCGATGAAATTAGCCGCGGAATATTATGACGGCGGTCCGGCGGGAAAACGATAAAAATAATTGCAACTTAACCAAACCGGCTTCGAGGCGTAAGAAGCTATCTACTTATTAGCTGCTCTATGCTGTGTTTATACTTACATAGTCCTATGAGTCGTTATTATTGATCTATGATGGGATTGCGAGAAGAGTTCCAATCGATGAGGACACACGCAATGATGTCATGGGTAAACAATTCATTTTATTGTGTTGAATCTAATAACTAAACCTTTAACTAAACTAAAAAAAAAACTAAATCTTTTTAACTAAAACTCATAGACTTTTTCCAACGTAAATTAAATAAGTACCTTAAAATGCGTACATACCCTGAACGGCAGGAGATAAAAATATTATATTATATTTCATAGAAATACACCTTGAACACCTGAAACAGTAGATTTGTGTATAAAAATGTATAATTTCGTTTTCATGGAAAAAAAATATTTTTGGATATTAGATGATTTTTTACAGACGATTATTTTACACGAAACACTGAGCTAAAAATCGTCTACAACTTTTTTGGTGTAACCTTTTGTTATCGATAAAAAGTTGTAATTATCGAGTTTAGTTGTATGGTCAACACTGAGAAAAAGAAAGGAAGAGGCCGCCGCCACTGACCTACAAAGTGAAGTACAACATCAAAAGAGACCTCAAGAAAGGCAAATTGTCCGAAACGACAACCCAAGATCGTTTGACCTGGCGCAAAAAGTCAGAAGACCCGACCCCAAATAATGGGAATAGGAGAGTACGAAGAAGAAGTTGTATGGTCAACCCTCGGTTTTTTTTCCTCTCGGTTTTCTCTCTGTAAAATAAAATCTGGTAATATTTAAAAAAACAGTTTTTAAAGAATGTTGCTCTTCATGTTTTAATTGAAGTGAGTCATTGTGGAAGTACTTATTTAAAATAGTTTAACATATGGATGTATTTTATATATAGATTAATGACTAATTTGACTAATTACATAAAGGTGAACGTTTTTACCCACCATGCAATTAATTGGCGGTATCATATTCAATTAGCTAATTGGCTAGCACGTGGAATATTAATAGCATGTATATCACGCATGGATTTTCATAGCATAAATCATATTGTGTAAATGCGGTGAATTTTCGCTAGTAGAAGAAGGCACTTTCAGTACTGTTAAGGCGGCGAGCAATTGGCCTGTCGAGGCAATTGTGGGCATCCGTCGTTCGGTAGCAATACATCATCATTACAGCCGTTTCCACGCATCTCGAGAATGTGTAATGACAGTCCGCAGTACGCAGGAGAACGGTCCGCGACATCGTTTCAAAACTGACCCGCAAACATGTCTGAATGAAGACCGTTTAAAAAAGATTGCGGATGGACGAGTAAAAGGCTGATCTAACTCATATCGCAAAAAAGTAATGTAATGTTAAGTAATTATCATGTAATTAGTATCTACAAATTAAATTAATTTGTTTAGGAAAAAAACAATTTCCAAATGAATTAAAAAATAATATTTATGAATTTAATTTACCGATATTCAAAATATGTAAATATTGGAGTATTTTCGGTGTTTCTTCTTTGTTGCCAATTATCGCCGTCATGTTAATCGGTCGGCATCTATAGGTGTGATAAAATTAAAACACAATATACACCCTTAATTATTATTTAGCGGCCTCTAACGAGACCATATCAATTCCTGAAGAAACAAAAAACGCGAAATCTGAACAAAACAAACAATTCTAAAAATAAAATAGCATAATATGTAGTTATAAATAAAAGTAAATATAAGCAAATAGCCTCAATTGATACTGTCAATTATTGAAAAGTGAATAAAAAACAAAAGACATAAACCATATATCTTTTACAATTCTCTTATGTACACTAGGTCAGTCGTAAAGTCTTTGCAAGACTCCGTTCTTTTAAACGGGTTCAGAATCTCTTACCTCAAATTGCACAATCTTTTCTTTTACCGCTAATTAATTACGCTGATGTGGCCTACCTAGATGCGAATGAAGAACTACTCGATAAGCTAGATAGGATTCAAAACGCGTGTATTCGCTTTGTTTATTCCCTGAAGAAGTTTGATCACATTTCAAACTTTCGCAGGCAAATAGAGTGGCTACTCATTAGACGATGTCGGGAATTTCACATACTCGCCCTACTCTTCCGCGTACTACAGTCAAACTGTCCTACTTATTTTTATAATCTCTTCTCTCCGCTTTCATCCCATGGTCTTCCATTGCGCTCTCAGGAAAATCTATTACTGGCTATACCCCAGCATTCATCAACATTCAGCAAGCGGCCCGTCTCTGGAATTCCGTGCCTTTACCGATAAGACAACTTGAAAACCTGAGCGGGTTTAAAAATTCTTTAAAGAGACATTTACTCAACTTATGAATTCCCCCCTCCCCTCCCGTCTCCTTTGCTTGTCCTTATATTTCACTCCTCCCTTCAATATCGTGTTGGCATACGTTACTAATCACTGAATTACATTTTATACTATGATGACTTTTACATAGATATTGCCACTTGGCAATAGGCCCACCACATTGTATTCTTTTGTGTGTGCAATGAAGCTTTTCAAACAAACAAACTATTAACATGGTTATAATTAACCGTACGTGTAGGTGTCACGAATATACTGATATAAGCGAAAGCGTTTTAAACAACTCGCTATGATTAATAGATATATTCGCTATGATTAGAAGATATTTCTGTTACATTATGTATGATTTTGTTTATGTATATAAATATAATATTATAGATTTATTAGGATAATTAAAATAAATTGTCTACCTTGGAACAGGCGGCAGCCTAGTCAGGTTAAGACTTTTGTATATTGAATCTACTCACAATTTAAAATCAATAAATAATTTGTAATTTGTAATACATAATAACACAAACAACAGTATACTGAAAAGAACAGACGTTTAAATAACAAACGAATATTGATTCGAATTCCACCGAAGGACAACAAATTGTCTCGACTGATGATTTTCCTAATTACCGTTAATTTCACAAATCAACAGATCACCACGTATAAAATACTAATGTTTGTGAATAGACACTCCTAACGACGAATAGTGTCTATAATGACAATAATATTTTTTACTGCGTGATTTGTGATTTTGTAACTACGTATAATGCTTTAGTATTCACATTGAAGTTAAATCCTAGTTATTTAATAAATATTATGTTTCTATTACATTAATATGATCGAATCAAAGAGTATGGATATTTATTGGTTCAAGTCTTCTCGCTTGTCGTCGGGGAGATATGAGCCAAATACATTTTTTTCACATTAAACCGTCAATTTCATCTACAACCTTTGGACCGATTTTAACTAGAACCTTTTCAACTCTTGCCATGACCAAATGATGTCTGCATGCCAAATTTGCGCTTAATCGGATTAAGCATTTGGGCGCTATCGAGGAGGCATACACACACACACAGCCAGACACCCAAACAGACTTAAATCTGAAAATGGTCCTAATCGTCTCAGGGCTCTCAACATGGATATTTCAGCCTTCATATTGTATTATTTTGAGCGCGTTCACAATATTTTCATTTCTCGTCGGTTGATTGGCTAGAAAAGTCATATCTAATATATACTTGTAAATGTAGAATAACTGCTCTTTTTAATCATATCATACACAGACATGTACTATTGATAGTTTAGTTAAGAAAAAAGGTAAACGAAAACGGTTAAGTGTTCCGTCGTCGCCCCCCCCCCCCCTCCCTCTCTCCTTACTTTTTAAAACTTCAGCACCCCGTCTAGCTCTCCGCGTGATGCTGAGTTTCGATAATGGAAATCTAATACCCGCCTTAATCAAATGCTTGTTTACACGCAGAGTGATTGATTGCGTCGTCGGGTGACTTTACAATGGGGGCATCTCGACAGATTATCTCGAGAAAGTTTCAGCCGAGGAACGACGACGCAACGCACGGTGGGAATCGGTAATTGCGGCTCAGCCACTATTTCCGACAACATCAATCCCTGTAATAACAATTTCAACGTCCCTAATATCGTCATAATCACAGTAATCTCATGAATATCAACTGAGGATAATCGCGCTAATGTAATCATTAAACCGGAGTGTCGGGGGTGGCTGTATAGGAGAGACATAGCAAATAACCGCGCTGGCGAGCGTGTGAGTCAATGTACCTACTCTGCAAATATTATGGTTTTTATTTAATACACGATGATAATGTTTTGATGACGTCAAATAATGTCATCAAAACTTGAAGTAACGTATGCCCTGAGAAAAATATTGAATTGATTCTTATATTACCATTTTATTATTACGGTTTTATACAGAATAACGATGTTTCAATCGTAATTTTGTTCCAATTATAAAGAATTTTCTTGAAACTCCATTATTTGATTATATGATAAAAGCGTGATAATTGCCCTAGGAGGATACATCAAAATTAAGACTTCATACATCAAAATTAAGACTTGCAAACATGATACGGTCACAGCTAATACTTATAAGCAAAGTACAACCCCCTGACCCTCAAGTGTTTGAGTGACAACCGCGAAGATTGCACTTGTTGCCTGTGTAAAAATAAAGTTCGACGACGGCTCCTGGGGTAACTATCCGACTTTTACCCTATGTATCAACATTTTCCTTACGGTGCTCCCTCATTGGGAGCATTCGCCTGTAATTTAACATTTTAGATTCGATTTTGAGCATTACGTTACAATACTACCTCCCTGACTTACGAGCATGCGCCTGTAATGGATGTAACATAGATTAGTAAAGATAAGCAATTCTTAACTCTAGTTACAAATGGTGCGCATTGATGTTACAAGTTGTATCAAAATATTACAGATTGTATCATTACAGGTTGCGCACTGTAATGCTCGGATCTCCTCCCTCACTGATATAATGCTCGAATCTGTAAAGGTACATTACAGGCGAATGCTCCCGGTGAGGGAGCACCTTTACGGTTAATACGGAAATAACAGTTTACTGTAGTTTCAACATGATTCATGTGTCCGAGTATAATCATACATATACTACTACATGATGCCATGTTAGGAGCGAGATCCTAAGGTCGCGAAGTAATGAAATAACATTATGTTTTAACATTACGATACGGTAACTACCGTCACGCCAACACCGTTACGAATCATGTTAATTCATACGTATGGACCACAGTCCGAGTTATATATGTAATCCTTGTTGAAACATGCGTATTTCCGTGTATTAAATCGTTATATTTTTCGTAGTGTGCTTGAGCATCATCTGTATTTCTATTAACATTTATGATTATAGAATTGGCAGTAACGATCTTATGCGAACATTGTAAAGTTTCATAAGCTATTTATTCGGTATTTAGGGAAACTGCTATGGAACAAGAACAATATAATGAAGGATTCAAGGTTGAAGATGATAAGGATGAAGACTCGTGTGCAAGTTTACAAATTTATTCCAAAGAGGATTGGCTTGTGCAAACAAACAACCATGTAATACGAATACGAGGTACGTCGAAGTATAGCTAATATAATCATAAGTACGTACGAAGCTATAAGGTACGATGGAGTTGGTGAAATGCTTGTGTGTAATGTAAGGGCCGGATTGAATCCAAAAAGTAAATGAATACATGGGAAACTGCTCTACCATAATAATTTTCAATAATTTTCGGAGACACGAATATAGAAGATGCCAACTTACAGCAAGACAATGCACCTTGTACAAATCAGCGATGACAGTGAAGCGATTTCGGGAAAATCCTGTGAATCTTCTGGACTGGCCAGCCCAGTCTCCTGATCTCAATCCAATAAAACACTTGCGAGATATTTTGAAGTGTTAGAGATACAGAATCAAGCAATAACATCGAAAGAAACACAAAACAATATTTTAAAACAAGAAAGGCAAGAGATTTCTAAGTAAAAGTGCGGTAAGCTATCCAAAAAGAATTGGTGCTGTAATTAAGGCTAAATTAAAGTGATTCATCAAAATAATAAAATATCAATAAAAAATATTTTACTTTACATAATACGTGTTTATGTTTTACTATCAGCTATATTCTAAAATAACTAGATTTTTAATGTATGCATAATACTTTGGGCAAGGCTGTATATTTATTCCTGTATTTGACGGATTGTGAAAATATCCTGCCCTATCTAGAGGCCCAATCTCGCCAATCCTCTTTATGGGAAAAGTAGATAGTTTTTTAAGATTATCATAAACAAAATAAAACAAACAGGGGCATAAAAATAACAAATAATACGGTAAAGATTTCTACTGAAATTATTGTTATTATTACTTATTGCATAAGTCTTGATGATTGAGATTCTCTTTCACAAGAAAGACGGATAGATGCACATTCTGACGGCTGCTTTTATGTGTTCTTGGAAGCAATATTGATTGAAGTATTTGTATGACACTCAGTCATATTGAATGAAACTTAAGTTATTCTTGGATGATCAGTGCCCAATGTCCAGATTCGCGGTGCTTTATTATTATTATTTATTCATTCATTTACATATATCAAAAGCTTTAGGCTACGCTTACAATTCGAATGGGAGCCGTTTTACCTTTACTCTTGAGTTAGATAAAAGGTTGAAATATTATGACGCAAGCACTTTATTTACAGTCAGAAACGCGGTTCTGTACAATATATCTCATTACTGAATCGAGTTACCATCGCTTATTATTTTGGCTCTGGTGCAAAATATGCCTCTGCTACTATTGTACAAAGGCATAGTGTATGCCTGAAATGAAAAACCCGATGAACTTGCTAAGACAGCAAAGGGAACGTTATACGGCCCTGAAACTTGCTGTGGCGTACCAAAAAGCCTTGCAAACCTAATGCTCAAACAAATATGTTTAGAACAATCGGTGAGGGCGCTCACGGGGCATTGTGGCCTGAACAAACACATGTTCAACCTCAAGCTCCGAGACACAAAAATGTGCAGGTTCTGCCAAGGGGCAGAGGAAACTCCCCAGCACCTCATGTGCGAGTGTGGCCCGCTGATGCGTAAAAGATACACCCACTTGGGTGGTTATTAGGTCCAACCTGAGGAGGTAAAACAATCTGGCGCCAAAAGCCTGTTGCGGTTCTTAAATGACACGAGGCTTAGCGCAGAACTATAGTAGGTGGCAAACACAATAGATCAGCAATGGTCGCAGTGTTACAAGGCTCATAAAGACCATAGAAAAGCCCCACTCAACAAATAATAAAAAAATGTCTCTTCTACTACAAAGGTAAGAAATGTTTAGACCAGTGTTTATCAACCTTTTTTAGATAACAAACCCCCCCCCCCCCTTTTTGGTAAAAAAAATCTTACCTGACCCCCCTTAGATTGTTTTCTATTCCACAGCTGTGACTGTAAGCATCCAATAAATAAAGTTTCTGCAAAAACAATGGCGAAACCACACTAATTTTAACTGTTTTCTACGATCGAATCTGTACCTAACTGTTTCCATCTTAGATCAACACAAAGTTTTGTAAAAACAAATCACATAAAAAATATGTTTCTCTTCCGAAGCTGTAAATGTTTGCATCTAGGTATATATAAAAATGGATGCAGGTATATCTGTCTGTCCGAGCTTAATAAACGCCGAAACCGTTTGACCGATCACTGAAAGTTGGCACATATAGGTTTTCTTCATGGAGAAGGTTTTTGTGATATCCGCTTCCTTGTAACTTACCACTAGATGGAGCTGCAGCACATCAACTTCTATACCGCTCAACCGATCGCCATGAAAATTGGTATACATAGACATTTGAGCCCGCATGATATTTTCGCGCTTTTAACTGTATAGCAACACGCCAGCAGATGGCGCTGCAGCCAACTTCTAAACCGTTTAACCAATCGCCGTGAAAATTGGTAGACATAGTCATAGAAAATTGTTAGACACAGTACATGGCGCTGCAGCAGGTCAACTTCTATACAGTTCAACCGATCACCATGAAAATTTTATAAATGCGAAAGTGGAAGAAGCGGCGATTAACATAGGTTACTTAGCGAAGGGGGGAGGGGGGAAGGAGTGTGAGGGGGGAGGTAACAGATACCAGTGCATCGCCGGGTAACATTCCACTAGTATTATATAAATAAAGATTTTGTAATATTTTCGATATTTATTTTTAGATAGCCTGTCTTCGCGACCCCCCAGGAGGTCGCGACCCACTGGTTGATAAACACTGGTTTACACCTTTAACAAGAGAATACATAAAAATATATGATAGACCTCGCAGAGATGTAAGATTTTAATTCCCTCAATTTCGTTTAATATCCAATTTTATAGTATAGCACTATATGCTGTATTTGCAGCGCAAGATAATAATGTTTTCCTCGTGGAGTGAATGCTGAATTAAGAGGTGAGAGATTTACCTGACAAACGTATGGCAGACACGTTCGACGGTAACCTCAGCGACGCGCGCAAGACGACAGACTATGAATTAACAATGAGATTACGCGAGAATATTCAAAGTAGCTCTTTCTCGTGCAAAGCTACAGCATGAGATGTAACTAACAGCAAAGGGTAGTATTTTACAGACAAAGGTTACGAATCAGCACTAGTATTTCTTCAATAAAGTCGTAATTCAGTTCTGAAGGATTCGACCAAGGTAGTATTAAAAAAACAGTTGTGTCACCCTAAGTATTTTTCTAGTCAAGTAACCAAAGAATAAATAAATTAATAGTTTAAAAAAACACTAAAAACACGCTTTTATAAATGCACGTGATACGATATTCCATCATGGAATGCCAGTGCCTATCTTCCGGCTTCATCATCAGACCTTGAAACCTAATCGTGGTCAAAGTTCATTCCAAGACTTTTCTAATAAGTCCAAACACAGCTATGATACGATGTTCCACCATGAAGTTCCAGTTCATATCTTCTGACTCCATCATCAGATCAGTACGACAGTACCATATTATTGTATTGTCATCAGAACTACATACAGCTGCCAATTTTCATGACGCTACGATCCTTGGAAGATGCTTAAATTAGTTACCTTAGATTCCATTACATAGTTACATACAGGTCGACCTAATAAAAGCGTATTAAAAACACTACTGTGGTTACAGAAAGTGAACTATTGTATTTATAACTATTTTCATTACGGCTTTTTTTGAAATATTTGTGGTTTATGTATATATCCATAGATGTATATTTCCGGAATGTACTCAATCACACCTTTCATTTGACACTAAACACGATATATTTATGTTAATTTATTGACATTTGGACATTTTGATATTTATACAACTACTTACTGGATATTTGAATAGTCAATGTTCAATATGAGACTCGAGACTACATCACATTTCTAGCAATACTATACACTTCTAAATCGGTTGAAGCGTTTAGAAGTTACAGTGGAATAAAGAAACGAAAAACATACATCTAGAATAATCTAGATGAACGCTGGACACATTACACTCCTTTTTTGTTGGGCATTCGTGTAAAATAAATTCATAGTTTAAAAAAAACACTAAAAACACGTTTTCATAAATGCACGTAAAAACCACATCATCAGACCTTGAAACTTAATGGTGGTCAAAGTTCATTCCAAGACTTTTCTAACAAGTCCAAACACAGCTATGATACGATGTTCCATGATGAAGTTCCAGTTTATATCTTCCGACTCCATCATCAGATCAGTTCGACAGTACCATATTATTGTATTGTCATCAGAACTACATACAGCTGCCAATTTTCATGACGCTACGATCCTTGGAAGATGGTTAAATTAGTTACCTTAGATTCCATTACACAGTTACATACAGGTCGACCTAATAAAATCGTGTTTTAAAAACGATAAGCCCTCTCTCGGTCGGCGGTCAAACACGGTTGGATTCCGTTCCATCTGTCGGCCCTTAGACGAGAAACGAACCGCGCCGCCCGATACGTTAATATTTGATTTAAATGTATGGCGATGTAAATGTATGGTATACGAGATATTCCAACGGAAATATCCCAATGTGATTTTGGCCCAACAAGGCATCTGTGTACCAAAATTAAAGTATCCAAGTCCAATATTTCGAGATTGATATATGATTAGGGCGCCTCCTGGTGAACCGATTTAAACTTGCCATAACCAAACGATGTCTGCATGCCAAATTTCAGCTCGAATCGGATTAAGCGTTTGGGCGCTGTCGTGGAGGAGTACACAGACACACACAGAAGTGCGTTCACAATACTTTCCCTTCTCGCCAGTTGGTGGGCCGGGAAAGTAAAATTATATTATGCTGGGAATCGGCTGACCCTGATAGCCGAGAGGTGTCTATTCTAGCTCGAATTATCGTCACTTTTGCATAAGAGATCCTCGGAACGAAACGTCGTTAGCGTGTCAGAGCTCACGGAACATTTCCATCTCGGTCCACTTCGCGGAATTGAACACTGGAACGTTTCCTCGATCGCGCTACGTTGCATATAGATATAAAGCACGTTTAGTCACATATATCCATGGGAATTACATACAGAAGTGAAATGTAAACTCTGCCTCTTCGATAAACCGCCTGTCATAGAATGGATTGGCAGGCGCAGTCGTATTGCCGTCGCTTTTTCCATCCAAATGGTCCCGCCATTAAATTGAATGTTTGACGAGTAAAGAAGCGGGTTAATGCGAGTAATTGAATGAAAATACGTTTCTTTTCACGTGTCGAAATGAGTGGTTGAAACATTTTACGAATTTTCCGGATAAGGAGAACGTAAATAAAATGGCTTCTGCGACAGCTACTGCTAGAGGCGTAGCTTATTACCGAAAGTAAGATTAGAGATCGTACCACTCAAGCCAGGAGTTTTCCTGACCTGGTCCACCGGTATACCGCGGGCACATTATACATAGATAGGATAGGAACACCTGCATCGTCAAACATTTAATAATAAAGGTGAGGATAATCGGCCAGCATTAAACAACCTAAAGCCAATTCCAGAAGTAGGGATGAGTAGGTAATGCTGCGTACAGACTGACGAAAGGTAACATGCAATGTAACATGAAAGGAGCATTTCATCAGTGTGGACGCAGCGCGTGCATGAATAAGAATAAGAATAAGAAAAAAATATTTTCAAAAACCTGATCTGGGTATAGAAATTACAATTAAAATTACATTTCAAATTAGAAAAAAGTCTATAAAAAACTAATATTGAAAAAAAAAACATAGAAATTCAAATATAACAAAGACATAAAAACTAGAAAAATAAAAATAAACAGAAATAATGAAAAAACATAGAGAATCAGCAATTCAATAACGAAAATATATGAAAACTAGAAAAATAGAAAGCATCCAAAGAGTTCTACATAAACTACATTTAATAAGGATCAAACTATCAATCAACAATCAAGAAATAGAAAAATGCATCGACTCTTCAAAGAACAAAAAATCAACTGGTCTCGATGATATAGGGTAAGGTAAGGTATGTTGGTGATAATTTTCAAAATAATGAAATAGTTCATATAAAAATAAATGATACCAGCTCGTTATCCTCATGTTGTATACTTCTATGTTTGAGCTTAGTTATGAATAATCAGTAGTTGTTGTAAAGCGTCTACATAATTATTTATTAATTAGTAGGTATGTGGTATCAGCCGACAAAGGTAATTTGGTGATATAGGTCGGAAATTTGGTGATAAGGGGTTGGTAAATTGGTGACAATCAGTATAAACAAATATTTGTGAGGTTAAATTCTGTTTTATTTGAGGTAAATCGAAAGGAGCATATTCCACTCCTAAAACAATATCAAACGAGTTTAGGAATACAACAGGAGACATAAGAGTTTGTATAATTTTAGCACTTTTTTGTTTATTCACAATATTCACACCTGAAATATAATTGTTCTTCTGTGTCCAAATCACACCCAAGGCAGTCGTTGTGGTAAGGCACAGTGCAGTAAGAGCACTGGATCCATTGAGCTCCATTTTTAGCGGTTACATCTTGAGAATACAGACCATTACACAGACCACATTCCCAGTCGTCAAGATGGCGTGAGTTTTCCTTGTTCTGAACAGTTTTCAAGATGGCCTTTTTCTGAACCAATTTTTTCTTCAGTCCCGTCGTCTTGGTTTCAGAATCATCGGAACCCCTCGATGAGCTCGCGACACTCGGACAGTTTGAACAGCTGGCAACTGGAACTGTTGAAGCCGACGGTACATTCAAGTTTGTATCTCTTTTAAAGGTGTCAAACATTTAGCGGACGAGTCTTTGGCTCTCCTTTTTGTAACTTTCTTCTCTGGCCGTTTAGGTTTCGTTAGAATGGAGGCGACAGGATCAACTGGAACATTTTCAAGGGTTGTGGAAACGCTAATAATGTTTGGCTCAGTTCCACAACTACCATCGACTGTCAATGCTTTCTCAGTTAACATGGAAGGCGCTAGAGCCAACTGATTGACAGCGTTGTTGTCCAGAGGACATATGCCTGTTTTTTTGAACGAATTTATTATGTTTTTGGATGTGAAACTAGCTACATAGGCCGGATTCAGAATGGAGTGGAAGTTGGTCCTGTTGGGTTTGTCGCCTGGGTACTGTCGCATGTATTCATTTATGCCTTTCCGCCAGTAATCCTTAAGTGGTTTGAAAACACCGACGTCCAAAGGTTGCAAGATATGAGTGCAGTGCGCTGGAAAAGTTAATAGGTAAATTCGATTTTCCTTAGCCAGTTCAACGACTTCAGGACCGATGTGGGCTGCGTGCGAATCCATCAAAAGGATTATTGGTCGCTGTGGAGGTATTGCGGAAATGAAAAACTTAAACCATTCCACGAACAGTTCGGTGTTTATCCATCCTTTCGGGGAGAGTTTCACCAACGAATTGGGAAGACTGTCTCTTGCCAGTATGTCAGTCCAACGTACGCCCTTAAAAATTATCATCGGCGGGATCCATGTTCCGTTTGCGCAGATACATGCCAAAACTGTGTGAGTCTCTCCTCTTTCTGCATACGTTCTATTATAGACGTATTTCTTACCTATCGCTGTGACTACACGGCCGGGTTTTACTACATAAGACATGCCAGTCTCATCGCAATTCCAAATGCGATCTGGCATGTCTTTGATGCCCAATTCAGTTGTCAAGTGGTCCAACTTCAGGTAGTAATCTGCCAATATCGCTGGGTTAGCCATTGAGGCCCTGTATGCAGACAAATTTTCAGGAACTCTCAGACTTAAACCATACCTTTCTTTGTAGCTAGCCCACCACCATTTGCTGGCTATGTTTTTGCCCGAGTTCAGGAAGTTTTTACGACCACTTGCGGCGGCTAAGTCATAAGCAACTTTTCTGATAGCAAATACTGTTAGGCCGAAGCCCATTTCCGTCATTTCAATTATATAATTAAATAATCTTACTTCCAATTCCGAGGAGAGGGCAAAAGGCCGTCCTAATTTTCGGGCCGTTTCCTCTTCTCTTGAAACATAATGTTTCAAGGTGCTCCAGGGAATTTTTGTAGTTTTGGAGGCAAAATATAGGCTCTTCCCATCTTCTTTTATTAATTTTAAAGCTAGCTGGAGCTCGCTTGAGTCATATTTTCTATATCTCTTCTCCTTATCAGCCATTGCTTCTGGAACAATATATTAAAAAAAACTAAAAATGTGAACTAAAAGTTTGATACGGTAAGTTGGTGATACATACGGTAAGTTGGTGATAAAAAAAAATTGCTCAATTCAAGACAATGTACCCATGGAAAATAATATTTATGATATGGACCGTAATATGTCACCAACAATCGGACATTAAAGCTGCCTGTTAAAAATTAAAAAAATCCCGAAATCCACCAGTCCGAATCGTGTAATAATGTTGTCTAAAAATGCTAAGCAAAACGGCTCAAAACTTAGGGAATATTTTTTTTTCTTATAGGATACGGAAAGCAATGGTTATGTCAATATAATGGTCATGTTATAACAATTAAACTATAGTAACGTTGAACACCTACCTCGAAAGATGTAGATTTTACAGTAATATTTCCAAAACTTCTCTTGGGCGACGCTCTGCAGATACAATTCACTGGCGCGACTGGCGAGCACTGTCGCTGCGTCGAGACGGCGACACGCACGGACCTGGTTGCTAGCTCTCCGTCTCGCTCTGGCTTGCAGCTAGAAAGTAGCGCCGTCTCATTGATCTGCCGCTATCGGTTTGTTGATGGCAAGCAGTTTAAGATTTATCACCAAATTACCTATATCACCAAATTACCTCCCTTTACCCTACCTGTTAGCGTAATTAAAATCCATAAACGTGTACTGGCACCTTGTCTAACATATCTTTACAATTTAAGCTTTTCAGAGGGAATATTTCCAGATTGTCATAAAGTAGCCAAGATTACACCGATATACAAAAAAGGGCGATCCCACGAGCGTAGAAAATTATCGACCTGTAGCCCTACTGAGCAATTTCCCAAAAATTTTGGAGGTCACCGAAAAACGACTAAATGGTTTCCTTGAAAAATTTGTGGTCATTTCAGACAGCCAATATGGATTCCGGACAAAAAGAGAGAAAAAAATAAAAAAAAATAAAAATAACATTTTAAAAAAATCTACACAGGATGCCGCGCTGTATGCATGTTTCATGATTGAGAATAGTCGAAACAAGAAGATGCTTACAGCAGGACTGTTCTGCGGTCCAAGCAAAGCATTCGACTGTATAAACATCAATACCTTGGTAGACAAGCTGAACCATTATAGAATTAGAGGAGTGGCCAATTCTATGGAATTAGAGGAGTGGAAATTTCAATCATGAACCGAACATGTACCTACTCGCATCTGTTTCCGGCATGCGCGCGAACGTAGAACACGCGAAGAGAATGAAGTGTGACTACCAATTTTGTGGATTCCATTAAATTTCTCGTGTTGTGTACGCCTCGATTAATTGTACGGCTTTTTCTTCACTCCACGATTCCTCCGTAGCTGTATCCATACCTAGTTCAGTTCGTGTTCGCGCGCGTCTCAGCACAAGCCGTCTACACTGGCGCTCTGAGCACACTGCGCGCTCCTTTCCGTTCGTTAGAAAAACCGACAAATCACGGATCGCTCCGCGCGCGACAAAGTATGTTACATTGCATGATACATTGCACTAATGTGGACGGCAAATTCTTTCATTTCATGTTACCTTTCGTCAGTCTGTACGCAGCATTAGGAAATAGGGTTTGGATGAGCAGACTAATGGTTTTCATTTCCTCTATTACAAACTGCTATTTTGCGTAGCATCACTATCTTCCGGTGGACTTTTTTTATTGTATTGGGCAAATCTTCTTATACCTCCATTGTTCAATAATCAATGTGTTACTCCCTGGAGGTTTATATATTAGTATGTCCCTATTATATCTATTTTCAAACCGTACGATATTCTGCCGTCTATCACTTCCCGAACTTCAATAAACAGAAACAAAATACGACAGTTGTTCCAGGACGCCGAGTGGCTTTTGGAAAAAAAATAACCGAAAGCTACTCCGAACGCTCCCACCCCATGTGGTAACCGAGGAGACTTTCGTTCGAGGTTTAACTTATTTTCAAAGGATGAAATATTATGCGGCATACAACATTTGTAAACTGTTTATTACGGATAATGAAAGCAAAGGGAATGCCCCGTAGATCGGACACCGCTCAATACTCTAAGAAAGTAACTACCATAAAAATGACATTGACAAAAAAAAATCCTTTACATCCGCCTAGGCCTAGACACAGTATACCAGACAACTAGAGCTGTCGACTACAACGGGCGAACCCGACACCTCAGGAAGTTTAAACAATATTGCTCGTTCTGTCTCTCGTGAAGTGAGCGCAGAAGACTTAGAACAAAATAGTCCACCGTCAAGTTACGCCACATGCCCGCCACATGCCGAATATATCGCGGACCACGGCGTCTTTATCCGGCTTTCATCCGGAATTTTTCCAGACCTCCCGACTGTCAGTCAGAATGCACAATCGATTGGCTGACGCCGCACGGTGCGCAAACCAGGAGCGCCAGAAGATTGACGCCTGGGGGAAACTAGCCCGCAGGCCAGAGTCCTACCCGGGCTCGCACTTCATAAGGGGAGCCCGCCGGATGGGTGTTGACCCGTGAGTTTGACAGACCCTGAACATATGGCGAACTGCAACAGGGCGCATTACTTCCCATTCAGTATACCAGACAGTAGCGTCTCTACTAAGTGCGAGCGAGCGTAGGGAGCGAATGAAGCGAGCTACGTCACGAGTCCAAGGGCTCACATATGGCCGCCACATGTCTACTCCGCCAAAGCAGATGTTCAAACGTTTGAGAAATTCGACAGCCTTCGCATACGTGTAACGCTAACCCATGGCATACTTCGAGACGTACCCCTCTGCTCTCTTCCCTCGCAAACTATCCCCGCGATACCTCGTCGCTCGAGAGCGAGTCTACTGCTCTCTCGGTATACTGTAATCTAGACAAGGGACAAACAGCGTCAAAGCCGATATGTAGACGACTTTAACGCTCTTTGACACAGGAGACAATGTGGCGTGTAATGTCAACAATGACATTACACGGAACAAGGGCAAGAGGACTGCTCAGAAGACGCCATTCAGGCCATTCACTGGATTCAATAATCGCGTCGTGTCCGTCATTGTTCGCGTCCGATGTGATCTAAATACATACAATCGGTCGTGATCTATACGGATTTAGGACGCGCGACCTCAGATCAAGTGTAAATGCACAAAGGCCGTAAAGCCTCACAAACAAGCCTCTCACTCAATAACCGAATTGACTCTTGTGCGCGAAACGGTCAGCCGTGCGGCTTCTTCGCATAAGAAAACTAGTTTAAAGGCCAAAAGCAGGCCGAGGACCAATTGCAGCAGAGATGACAACGGAGTAAAAAAAATGCGATAGAAAGTAAGAAACTTAACCATTGAGTGGCGGCATGGTGACCTATTGTCAAGTGATTTATGGTCAGGTCGCGTTTTTTTTAAGAAAACAAACTTATTCGCAGTTTTGGATAAAAAAAACATATAAAAGTGCAAAAACAACACATCGCAGAATCAAAATAAAATATAATTACAAATGTTGTACTAATAGTTAGATATAGGCCCAAAGATCCATATGATTAAAGTTTTATTTTTAATCTTCTATATTTTACGCAAAAATATATCGTTAAAAACGAGTTACTGATTACGATATATAAAATAACATTTCCCTGTTGCCATTTCTAAGTCAGTATATTGATGAACCCTCTAAAAGGGTTAAAAAGCATTTACATTTCATTAGTGTCTCGGTAAAATTCTGCAAAATACGATGCGCAAAATAAATGAAAATCGAAGAAAAATAAAAATTATGAAATTTGGTGAATTTTAATGAAAAACTCCTACAAGCTGAAAGTGTTCCAGTTTATTTAAAACGTTTTTCGACGTATTTTCGTTGAGTTTCAATACATTATGTTATTTGTTTGTGGACAATAGTTTTAAACGGGTGAAAATATGATCCCAGCAAAATCATTTTCGAACCTTAGAAATTTGAACATTTTATTTGGGAGTTTACCAAAAAAAGATTTTAATCAGAATATACTTTAAACCTTCATCTATCTATTCGTATATAATTTAAAGGTAGGTATATAAGTTATAATATTTCAACGATTGTTATCCTACGAAATGATGTTTTTTCGGGTTTACACGGTGCCGACCTCTAAAATAGAAAAAACCCTAATTACGAGTATTTTGAAAAAGTTCCAACAATTTTTGCATATTGTAAACTGAATTCATATTTAATCTCCTCGAGAATTTCGTCTCAAAGGTTGCTATCGTCTTGACTCCCTCTGAAGGACAGACCGTACACAGCTTTCTTTTGGTTATCTTCTTTTAAAATGTTATAATTTTTCACAGAAGAACGCTTTTATAAAACAAATTAAATAACTCGCTACTCGCGGATTCAACCTCACGATAGTTTCGCTAATTTAGTGTGGGAATTAAAAAAACTATTATCAATTATGCCGAGCGCATCGTGTCTTGATTAATAGAGATCACTCTCTTTTTCTCCGGAATTATTTAATTGATCGATTGTTCTGATGCGTATGTAGTTGTCATGGGTTCCATACAGATTGTGCTTCTCCCACGCCATGTCTCGATATCCCGCCAGCAAAGAAGGGTAATTATTATATTATATTATACAGTGCGAGAGTGCGTTGTTTGTCGTAGGCCATGCGTTGTACTCCGCTGTTACGCTTAGGTACGTAGGTAATCGTTATCAGTTTTCTTTGTCGCTTGTATTATCCCCCCACAACCGTGAGAATGTTCCGAGGTAAGAGTTCCGCGAGCAACTTCCTCATAAGTAGATAGAGGAAAGTTTAATTGCTTGTGCTTGTTTACTTATACTTATATTAGCACGCCAGCTAGCGAACATCAAGATTGGCCCAAATGTTTCTGAAGACATATATATAATTAATGAGGCAAATGGAGGGGAAGTTGTATATTTTCTAATACTGGTCACAAACCGCATCTTATTTTGTGGAATGAGAATTTTGTATTGATAGCTCAGTTATTGCTTTTTTTAAAAATTTTATTCAGAGAAAAAATACATTTTTTAAAATATTAAAATCTTGCCAAACTGGTATACAGTTTGTTGGCGAGACAAACTCTTAGTTTCCTAGTCTTACACTTCTAATTTTGTGATACAAAAAGACATTAATAATATAAAAAAACAATGCACAGCAGTATTACTACTGGTCTTACTACAGGCTTAAATTAGGCCAGTATTACTAAGAGCTTAAATTATAGAAACATATAACAAATTTACTTATGAACACTAATTTCACTATAAACGTCCAACAGGTAGCTTTTAAATCTCTTTTTAAACATCTGTTTGCTCACGCTTACACAGTCTTCCTCAGATACAATAGTATTAAAGATTCTTGGAATGAGGTCCTGTAACGTCCTTTCACCATAGTAGTTGTTCGCTCTTGGTTCCTCAAATCTTTTACGGACTTTTTCTCTAACATTCCTTTAGTTCCTTATAAGAGAGCTTTAGTTCGACATGTCCTCCATCTGTTGGATACACTTGCTGATGCGAGTATGCACTTGTTTTTAAAGTTTTAAGTTGTCTTTTAGAAATGAAATTATCCAACTTGTTCAAAAACTGTTCACAGAATCGGCACATATTACTTCCTCTGCTAACTCGTTTGATTTATCCACCACACGATTAGTTGGACTCTGCGGTTGGTCAGTTCAATGTTAATGCCTGTCCATGAAAGGGCTTATTAGCTTGTTAAAACAGACTAATAAATCGTAATCTTGCTTTCCTCTGGGAGGATATTCTTCAGTCTATTCAACGAATGGAATCGGCCGAAAAGTTTGTATCGCATTTCTCTAATATTGGGTAGCTATGAGACATTTTTGTCCTGTTAAGACACTGAGGTTTTTAACCTTGGATCTCAAAGGGACCTCATCCGGACCGATGCGGATCCTTGGAATTGCATTTGTATTGATATTCGCGGTGAAATTACTACTACCGATGAGAATCGCATGCGTTTTGGAAGGATTTAAGATCATGGGTTGTAGATAACTCGTATATCATTGGCAGATCTTCAGTTACAGTAGGAGATGCTGTATCAATGTTTCTGGGAGAAAGTGAGAGTATATTTGGACATCGTCGGCATACAGGTGATATTTTGTGTTAATAGAGTTAGTAACTGAGTTAATGAATAGAGAGAAGAAGAGCGGGGATACAACTCTAACTTAGTGAACGCCTGCGTCCTGTTATATATTATATAATAATAATAATAATATACTCTTTATTTGCATTTAATTATGATACAAAAAGGCGAGCTTATTTTTTTTTTTTTTTTTTTAGAGTAGGTATTACAAAATTTAACTAGTACATTTTACCATGTCACACTGTATGTAAATGAGGCAATAGCAGGAAACTGATTCTTATTGTGACTGAGACATGGTTATGACCGAAAGTCGCCTAACTAGGCCTGAGCCTGTTCTAAGGCAGACTTGAGCAATTTTCTTTGTGCATTATGATTACTATTTATTAACAATGCATATATTTCTAAACACAATCAAATAAAACTAATTATTAAAATAGTCTACAAAAAATTAAATTAAAAATAGAAAATTCAAATCTTTTTAAAATAAAAATAAAATAAAATAAAACTAAATCTAATCCAAATAATAAATAAAACAAAATTAACATTAGAATAATCAGAATTAATAAAAATGCAAATTGATTGTCACTTTTTAAAATATCAATTGCTTAATAGAAATGAAAAATTTTAGAATGATATAATTTCGTATTTTTGTCAATTTATAAACATGCCACATTTAATTTGAAAATCTAACTAGTACATTTTACCATGCGACATGGCAATGTCTTACAACATCATATTCAACATATTCTTTCCCAATGGTTTATATTTGCCTGTCATTCTGTGGACTCAACTCAATGAATATGCCTATTGTTACTGCTTACTAATGTAATCTTTATGTCAATATCGTAACTACTTTTCACCAACAAACAATTCTAGTAAAACTTTAAAATTGGTAGAATATAAAGATGTCTTATTATTATGTCCTAAAAAAGATATTATGTCCTAGAAAAAGAATGACATGGGTAAATAACAAAATGAACTATGAAGCACATTTCAGAGAACTATTTCAGAAAAACACTTTGATACATTCTGTGCCAATACAGTTGCGACCTTTAACATTTTGCAGCATTAGCATGAATAAAATTAAACATTATCGATATGTACTTTCTCCTGAATTCTCCTATTACATTCGGTTCGATTCTCATTTAAAATAAGCAAGAATGTTCTTCGTCACACCTCCATGAAAAAACCCACACGCTTAACAATTTGTGAGTATTGACTCTGAAATACGGAGGAATCCGACGTCAGGGTGAGGAGAATTGGGGAATGCGTGCGACGACCAGAAGAATTGTCCGCGGCATCCATTGTTGACGGAGTGATCTATGATGCGGATCGATTTGTAGAAGTCGTGAAGTCGTGACGACATGCGACTTTGCGTTACGAATCGACGCGTGCGTCGATCCGGGGTAATGATCGAAAAAGCCTACGATGTGGAATGCACGTTATATTATGTTGGTGACTGAAAGTTTTAGATTTTCAAATTAAATTTGTCTAACCATTAAAAAAGGTTCCAAACTACAAAATTGAATCAAGCATCATAATATCACTGGTGTTAGCTATCCGTACATGAATACGCAAGTACCTCTACCATCATATTTTATAATGTTTAAAAGTATTTCTTAGCCACGCTCAAGTTGAATATGTACGCGAGCCAACACCTCGACCGAATGGCGAAGCGATAAATACTCTGTCTTTATCATGGTCTAGCCAGCTTGGTCGACCTATAGTGCAACCGAGATTTAGTGCAGTATAGACCTTAATTGCCCAACCCTGAGCAAACATGGTCCGTATTGATCCTTTACTCGAGTATCAGATTACCCGCTTTGCGCGTCGGGCAAAACTGCATCTTCCAGATTGTGTAATAGTAATAACAGTATAGTTTTATCGAAACTTTAGCTAGTCTATGAAGCGTATTCGGTCGCCTATCGAGGCGATGCGGTCGTTAACATGGGTAAATGCCCCTAACGCCGCAGGACACAGGGTCGACGAAGGTGGAAGAGGGTCCAATGAAAAGCCTATTATATCGATATCTATTGTATTCCGTGCGAGCGTTTGCGTCACTGCGGATCAACGGAATAGAGAAATGTATTGAATGATGCTGAACAATTGAAACTTACTTAACCAATCGTAAGCAATGTGTTAATCTTACATCAAGAATACTCTAACAGAAAAGTCAATCTCACCGATCCTATAGATATTTCGATGGGAGTACCGAAAGGTTCAATATTGGGCCCTCTCCTCTTCAACATCTACACCAATGCTATAGTTGCGATTGAACACCACAATCCAAACTTTCGCAATTTCTAAAATTTCTGAAGTTGCTGATGATACGAGCTGTGTCATAGTAGAGGGCAAATGGAAACGTCAAAGAGAATGATAGACACGATACTTCATGAAATTGATGATATAGCTGAGGATATCGCTCATGATATAGGTCATCATATAGGTCATGATATAGCTCATGATATAGCTTCACGATATAGCTCAGGGCATCAATTTCACCCGATACAAAGAATATGCAACAGCTCAACTGTGCTACGACATTAGCATTGACTGTAGGGACAAATTTTTGGGTGTCCATGTGGACGATAGATTAAAGTGGCATAGCCAAATCTCAGGCACGTTAAAGATCAGCTATCCTCTGCATCGTATGCCTTATCTGGGATTCGGTCATTTAGGGACAAAAACTGCGTTCTCAGCCTATTACGCCTTGTAGAATCCCATCTGAGACACGGCATACTGATATGGGGTAGGCCGTCATATATCGCTGTTGTTTTCATTCTGCAAAAGCGTGCAATAAGAGCTACACATAACCGCCAACTTGCAGCTATATTCCATGTTTTACAGAATTGGAAATATTGACGGTATATGCCATCTTCTTTGATAACAGACATGTCGCAACTATACAGTCAGATTCACACTCATTTCACTAAGTCAATCCAAAATTGAGTTCCAAAATAGTTGTACCTACCTAGGTTTTTCATAAGTATTACTATATGCTACGGCAGAGGTTGAAGAATATATAAAATAGAAGCAAATTTAGAAATGAGTTAAAAAAGTATTAACAACGATAAGTCTTTATACGTTAAAGTGAATATGAAGAGATTCAACTAATGTAAGAAGAATCATCATCAGGCGGTAGACGTCCACAAAAGGACATACGCCCCCCCCCCCATAGAACGCCATGACGAACGGTCTTAAGCCACCTCCAGCCCCTACTTCCTGCGATCGCGACAATGTCATATCGACCATCTTTTGGGGGGCCGGTTCGTGGTCGCCAATCGAGAACTTTTTTTCCCCAACGGTTGTCGGTTCTGCGAGCTATATGGCCAGCCAATTACCATTTCAAGTTGCTTTATATGTGTACCTATATATATTACTTCTAGGTAACTCCTGTATACTACACCTAACTCCTGAATACGGGGGGAAGAAATGGAAGATTTATTAAATAAATATTAATAAAATCTTCATCATGACCATGGATTTATTTTACCACGACATCTAATAATTTCCTCCCAAGAAATATAATATATATATAATTAAGCAGAGAAAACAGTAGGTCCATTTGCGATAGAGATAAAGAGACTCAATGGAAGAAATAGATACTAATCGCTTTAAGAAGGTCACCAAGTAATCGAATCATTTTGAATAGGAGAATATAATATTTTAATATGCATAAATATCACTTTAGGATTATTAAGAGTCATTTATGAGAAAAAAAAACGAATAGGTTTCGCAGAAGCTGATATTCAAGTATCGTAACTTAATTATTTATCACGAGTTTACGATTTGTTCTATAGTATTTCCAAGTTTATGTGGACTAAAGATATATTTTTATTGTATTCACTTCCGTGCTGTGAAACGTAATAATGTAATTTTCTTTATCTTTGTTCATTTGTTTGTATTTCTTCCTTCTGCGCATTGTCAGACTTTTCAATTCATCATAATAGTCTAGGTCTGCTTCAACTCAGACGAAAGTATAAACGCAGCCTCTCCTTAATTGAGTCGAAAGTCGAAAAAGCTATGCCTGCGGCGAATCTGCTTCCACTTTCTATAATAAAGGGCAAAGTGTTTTCGTCAGCAGCGGTTCATCATCCTCCATTGTCGCATTATCGTTCTGCTTAATCTACACTCTTAGACGTTTAATGATCGGGGGGAAGAAAGTCTCCTTGTAACTTGGCCCCCTCTGTCGGTGGCATGGTTCGACAAGTGATCTTATCACACTGTTGAAACGGGATTTGTTTAATTCGCTTTGAACAAGCTAGCCGTAAGCTGCTCTTGCCAAACAATGTAAACTTTAAAAGCGAGTAATAAACTTTCGGTATTTGAGGATACTTTTGTTAATTAATAAGATAGGGAAATACTTACAAAATGGATTACATGGACTAAATGATTCTCAATTGTTATTATGATACCTAGGAACGACCATATCTGAAGAACTTTCGTTTGATGAATTAAAAAAAAAATAAGCACTAATTTAAAAAGTTTCTAAGCGAATCCCTTAATAAGGCACCAATTTAAAATTTAGACTCAAACAAGTTGCTAATTGCCTTGAACATTCAGGCTTTTAACTGATTTAAAAAACTTTTAGGCGCAATTACTCCTACAATGTAAGCGGTGAGTATGTTTTATTTTGATTTAATTATATTAACTGGTTAATTCTCTAGCGTCGCGCTTAAACACATTTTTCATTAAGGCCCTAAATTAATTACAAATAATTAAAACGTTCGAATTTGGAACCTCCTTTGTTTGAAGTCTGTTAAAAAGCTTGGCATACTTCTAACTAAAGTATGTAGAATAATTTTGGACGTATTTATTTAACCAACGTCTTTTTGAAAATTCGTTGCGACTATGAATATAAAACAGTGTCATACGTCCATTGCGGTCGAGTTTAAAAGCCATTACGAAATTCGTGCGTAAAGTCAGCCCCATCATTCCTCTGTCTTTTGTTGACGTCGAGTGAATTGACGATGTTGGAAGAATTTAATGCTATAAAAGAGTCCTTACGATCGATCCTTGTGCGGCGCTAATGAGCCGAAGGGCGTTTATTACCTAAAACAAAAGGAAAAAAAACATCTTAAAGATTTCGCAATCAGGATATATAAGCTGTGACGAATGGAATCAATAAAAATGAAGAAGGAAGGGGAATTTAATATGGCGTGACTCTTGTCTGATGATAGTCTCGTACGCTCATTAAAGTAACATAATGTTCCTAGATCTCCCACGAAGTGAAAAACGAGGATATAATAGGGCGAGATAATAAAATTTTGTTACGGAGCAAACTATTAACTTGCAGCATTATTACGTACTCGAACATAAATAAAACGAACAAACAGTTGGTAACGAAATAAAAACGCTATTAAAGTGGGTGGATAAAAATAACCTGCCATAAAAATCTCATATAAGTCCCGATTTATATGAGATTTTGATGGTTCCGGAGAGACGTAATTAATATGACATAAGCAGACTGGTTAATTTTCTGTAACGATCGATATTACCAAAGAGAATGACACAATAGACACAGCCCTTGGGAAAATATGTGACTGGTTCAGGGTAAACAAAAGGTGATTAAACATTTTAAAAATAGTTTTGTTAATTTCACCACATTAATATCTTATATGTATTTATTTATTTAGTACTTTATTCATATTTTTATACATATATCCACATTGTTACCAATGTTATAAAGTAACTCGGAAAAAATAAACACGCAAATGCTCAGTGCCCACCTAACTAGGTCTGTACTGTCCTGTATATAGGCGGGTGGTCAGAGTAAATAATTAAAATTAGCAATTTAAATTCTGAACAACTAAATTAAATAACAAACGTCTAACTATTTTTAGAAATAACAAATGTAACTAATCAAAATTTATTAATATATTATATTACAATAATCTGTATAAATAACACAATGTATATACCTAATCGTATTTATATAATAATAATACGACTCTAAGCGACGTATTGTTTATCTCAGTATTGCACAATAGTCGATGTATGACTTTCATTTAGCATGTATTTATTTACGTGGAATAAAGGCTATGATTAACATGCTGAACACAAGTAGCCATAGGGAGTATTTTAAGGAATTGGGCTTATTTTTTATTTTATTTTATTTTTTTTCTTAAAAACATACAGCATAAAAAAATACGTATAAGCATAATATATACACCAGTAACATTATTGTCGGTATACTTGTGAACCTACATGATCTAATGATACCTATGTGTAGCAATAGATTGGAAGCTCTGAAGCAGTTAGGTCTGAAGCATGTGTTTAAGAGTCGGCCAAACTCACGGGTCAACATCCATCCGGCGGCCTCCACGCAGAAGTGCGAGCCCGGGTAGGACTCTGGCCTGCGGGCTAGTTTCCCCTGGGAGTCAACCTTCGGGCACTCCTGGACGGTTTGCGCACTGCGCAGCGTCAGCCAATCGATTGTGCAATTCGACTGACAGCCGGGGGAGTCTGGAAACAGTATTGTTTCCTATGCAGCGAAGGTAGTTATAACCTTGCGGCAACTACTATTGAAACGACCCGATATCGGCTACCCGATACCGGGTGAACAGCCGGGCAAAGAATGCCGTGGTCCACGATAGACTCGGCAGGCAACGAATCACCACTACGTAAGGGAGAGGACTGCGCAAGCGACCTCGAACCTGTAACCAGTAGTAACCTGGTTGCAACTAGGTAAGGGCGAGAGTGACGGCCCGTTGGATGATTAACCTAGTTATCTCGCGGTAAGGCGTTGGCTTCTTACGTGCGAGTGGCGTAACTACATAGTGAACGGTTTTCGCCCCAAGTCTTCTACGCTCACCTCACGGGAGATAAAACGATCAAATGTCGTTAAAACTCCCGGTTCTACCGTTATAGTTGACAGCCCAAGTTGAACTAATAGATACCTAGATCTGTGTAGCTACTTTGTATTGTTTTGTATTTGGTGTAACTGATATGCTACTTTTTTGAATACAGGAATGAAACTAATTAAGCCAGGAATTCAGTATGAATTAAGCCAGATTTAAAACCTCTTTGACTAGGCACAGATATCACTACGCAAACGAAATAAGCACGTCTAGTTCTAGAATGAGTTCTGGAATGATTCGAAGTATTTATATTAAAATGTCAGTTAAAGAAGACTCATTAATAAAGCCCTTGTAGAAGTAGTGTCTACGGAGAGCACTAGAAAGTGCGTGCTTCCTTCATTGCAATCGGCTCCTTAATTAAGGCCGAAAAATGTAGGCCTTCAGTAGTTCCCCTCCCGCGCGAGTCGTACGATCGCGATAAAGCCATAATGAGGCGAACCCGAAAACAAAAGGCGCACTTTACAATTCTCGAGATCGTTCGAAGGATGCGGGCAGATTGGACGGAGAGCGGACCGAAAGGATAAGGGCGAGTATAAAAATAAAGCGCAATTTTCATCAATTGAGATGCTATCGTATTTCGAAAGATCGCGTTTGATAAGATCTGATGCGCGGTGGAGCTTCGCGCCACTAATGGTATTAGAATTGATTTGCGAGTCGACAGGGTAATAATAAAAAAATCGTTTGTGTCACACCAAGACTTTCCCGACAAGTAGCCAAGGACTGATTTCATATGAATATTAATTTAAATAATAAAATCGATTAGCGCCTTTCCTCGGCCGACGGACGAACCCGGTTAGGTTCCATTTGGACGCCTCAGGCCGCGCGGTTCGTTTCTCGGCTAAATGCAAGTTTGGGCAAAACGCTAACAGATGGCGTTAATAGGCGCGGTTAGCTGAAGATGGAAGAAATCAGCCTTAGCGCGGAAAAATGGCGCCGCGTCTTCTTTGGTCGATTTCGTATATAAATACTAAAAATGTCGTTTTATATTGAATTTTCTCTTGTTACCTAATAATCAATCTTGTTAAGTCATGCATATTATATATTTATATATTTATATAATATATGAAGGCCAGCCGAAATGGCTACGTGCCGATCTGGTAATTACCGCAAAAGGCCGATCAGTCTCTTTTTGCGCTCTAACGGGTAATTAAAATTTATGACGGAATTCAAATATTATTAGTGTAGCTTGTATATGAGATATTCCAAACAAAATTGCACAGGGTAATTTTGGCTCAACAAAGCATCTGCGTCTTTCATCTGCGGCAATTTCAAGTCTTTGCGTCTCTAAGTCCAATATATCGAAAATGATACATGACTAGATGATATATGACTAGTCCCTTGGAGGACCGATTTCAACCATAACCTTTACAACTCTTGCCATGACCACACGGTGCCTATGGGCCAAATTTCAGCTCAACCGGATAAAGGATTACTCACGCACACAGACACAGACGCACAGGCAGACAGACAGACACACAGACAGACTTCAATCTGGAATTGGTTTTAATCGTCTCAGTGGGGCTAAAATGGATATTCTCGTCTTAATCTCAAAACATTTTTCAGTGCGTTCAGAATACTTTCCCTCCTGGTCGGTTGGTAAGCTGGGAAAGTCAAACTAAAGCAAATGGGCTTTTCGTTTACAATGCAAGTAGTAAGGACACAATATATCTACATATATGTTAGAGGTATACGCAATGAACGCACTCATGGCGGCCTACTCAGCCAATCGCGCGTATAAATGTCGTAATTGAGACATCCTGCAAAGTGTCCCATTACGCAGGTCAAAGTTTAAAGACATCTACGACGATTCTTCTATAGCAAACGGACCGGCTCCTAGCAATCATTAGCCGACAACCAATTCTATTCGATTGACAATTGAAGATGACGGTGAGACCGTATGTGACTGTTAATAAATGTTTTTTTTCAGTGATTTTTACGTGCTACATACAAGCTTATGCTGTACACTTTTTTTGTCAAAACCCTATTTAAAAAATACTACTTTAGAATAATATTTTATTCATTTCTTTCATTACAACCTTACAATTCGTCAAGAATGATGAAATATATCAAATCAATCTTAAATCAGTTAACCAATCAACAAAGAATGAAAAAAACAGCTAATTACTTCAATATTATTCCAATTAACAAAAAAAAAAGAAAAAGACTATAATGTAACAAATGACAAAAAAAAAATAGTACATTTAATTACTTGGTAAGGACGATGCTTTTTTCAAAGTAATTCAAAATGTTTTGTGCATACATGTTGCGCATACAATTGAAGTTAGGAATAAATTGAAATAATCATAGAAAAGAAAAACAATATTAAAGGTTAACATTGAGAGACTTCAGTACAGCCACTGTAACGTCGAAAGCAAGGCAGAGTATCGTAAATGCCAAGAAAGGTTACTTTGGGGCAGTCTTGCTCGATATGCGGGATATACTTTTATTAGTGGAGCATTCCAGCGCATTTGCAAAGCTAAATACTTCAAAATTAGTCCAATTAACAAAGATAAAGTAAAATACTACAATAAAACAAATGACAGTAATAAAATAGTTGTAACTAATATTACATACAATTGAAATTAGGAATAAATTGAAATAATCATAGAAACCAAAAGAATATTAAAGGTTAACATCGAGGGAATTCAGCTAATCCACTGTATCGTCGAAGGCAAGATGAAGAATATATCAGTTGCTAAGAAAGGCCAGTTTGGAGCAGTCCTGCACAATATGCGGGATACTCCAGTTACTCCACTCCAGTTCTTTTGCCATGGTCCGTACGAATTCCGCTGAGTGTTACCCATTCGCTGCGACCTAAACCACAACCGAGTGAATGAATGTGAACCTCCGGTATTAGGCCCCGTTTACTACTCCGTTTTAATCATATGGGCCGACCCTAACACATGGTCATAAAGACGACGTCCCTAACACACGTCCCCATAAATTAAAACATACATTTGTTATAATTAGGTCCTCTTTGTCCATATATTGAATTATAATCTCTGGAGATAATCTGCGCAATGGCCATCAAAATACAATTATTCCATCTGTATTAGCGATTGTCTCAAAGTTGCGCGAGTACCGTACCGGGCGTAAGCGTAAGTGTGTATAGTGACCCAGTTCGCTGCGGCGTAACTCGTATTTTAACTAGTGTAGGTATGCCTAATGTCTTTTTCTTTGTCTGCCATGACGATATTTATGATTTGCGTAACAAATCAAGAATCGTCTAGTGAAGGGATCGCAGAAGGCGCAATAGATACACTGTGCGGGACGTGAGAAACCCGCCTCGGTCTATTGTATGTGAATGTATGAAAGAGCGGACGAGGGGTTTCCGAGATTGCAGGAAACAAATAGCGTTTAGCGAATACTGTTATTGCGTCACGTATCGTATGAAAAGGATTGCCGGGTGTTGGGTTCCGTATTTATGACGATGGGGGAGGGGCGCTGGCTGAGAAGATGCTGGGTTCACGCCACTTGTTGCGTCGTGCGGGTATGGTCAATTGTGCACGCCTCCTTCACATGGAAATTAGTTTTGCTGGAAAAAAGACTTATTTAAGACGTTTCACATCTAGTCAATGGAACTGTGAGGTCGGCAATCTCTAATCTCCAAAGAGCATCACCGGGTTACGGATTGAACTCAGTGCTTATGATGAAGTGTAGTGATTTTCTGCTATTTGACCACCATACGGAATACCACTTAACTCGTGGGGGTCACGGCGAGTTTAAAGGAAAACAACGAATTCGCACACAGCGACGACCCGTGGTGTGTGTGTGTGTGTGTATGTGGACTCGGTCGTCAGACCGCAGAACAAACATTGAGAATTTGTGGGGTACTCTGAGGCAGCGGGGTACTTCTCCGGGAAGTGCTCCTTAGCCCTCTCTCTTTTCATGGAACCGGGACCTGGTGTTTATACCCGGGAGTTCACCTCGCCCTCGCCCTGGATCTCTCGCTTGATCTTCCAAAACATTGTAATTGCTACTGGATTAATAAACTTTTTCATCAATAAACGGTTCTCGGGTGAGTGGGCAGGGCAGAATCCAGAGTCCTCGGAATTTTTAAAGTCCCATCCGGAGTCTTTTACCTCCCTCTGTCGTTGCATGACATCCGGGTAGATAGCATGACGACTGCCGATAAAACTGCCCGAATGGTGGGCGAAGTTTCTACCCTCGCCTTCCGCCTTGGACTATTTGACTGCTGTCGTCTGGGTTACCAGCGAATAGTGAACTATTTTTAAAAACCTCACTGAACTATAACTGCAGTTGTAGGCAGTTGTGATCTGTAGTGCGCCGGGGTACTGCCCTGGCGGTTGTGTATTTGTGTAACTGACAAATTACTAAGGGAATTTGGAAACGTATGTTTCCCATGTCAGCGGGGGTAGAAGTTGACCTGATGTCACCTATCCTTAGAAACGACTTACTGACGACTCGATTCTGAGTAAGTTGCGGGAAAAGGGCGCCACAGGGCCACGACGAATTTACCGCTAACCTCAAGGCAGAGGTCTGAAGACTGCGGGTACTGGTGCCGCAGACTAGTCCACGGATACATCTGTCTAAATCTGGTAGACAAGGCGCAGGCGGATAGGAAGGTGGAAGGGGGGGGGGGGGGGAGAGGAGAGGCACGCTGGGACTTCTTTCCGGTTTGAGACCTGGCTCGTAGCGGAATTGGACGGTAGATTGTGTATTCGTCTACAGTCTTTGCGACTCATTCCAGGGTCACAAGATGGCAAATGCCGTTATAACATCGGGAACGCTCGCAACAATGGACTAGCACAACTTCAACTATTGTACATATTCTTCCTTCTTGTGGGCGGCGCAGTGGCGTCAGCAACAGGCAAGCGGTATATAAAAGTAGAGAAGGAGAATATGTAAAAGAAAGAAGGGAAGAATAAGATCAAAGACGAGACACCCAAGATTCAATCGCTCTCATGAGCGACGTCCATAAAACCAAAGGATTGTACAAATTGAAACACCTTTCCTCGATGAAATGAATCCAGATATTATCCTCAGCGGGATGGTAATCGGCGCCCCAAAAAGGTATCACGAGTTACATATTACGGTGGGCGGCCGCCGCGCGCGCCTGCGGCCCGCACCCGAGAAAAAATAAAAGTTATTGCCTTCCGGGTGGCTGCATTTGATCCCCGAACGGTAAATACACTCGGCCTCCCCGACAAAGGCGTCGTCGCCACAAAAGCGAAACTTTACCAGAGACGCGCGATTTCGGTGGCCGTCAACTGAAACAAGTCGAAGAACCTGATTTATAAGGCGGGCTGCGAGTGACTCCAGTTTATTATGTCGAAGTGGTCTCTTACACAATATCTCTTCGGCCGGGCCTCGATATTTCCTTAATTCGGTGACAGACGACAAAGAGGAAAGTTGGGCGCTTTTTGAGAGCGTTTCGCTACGCAGCTCTCCGGGGGATCGCGCAAAAGTTGGCTTCGATTATTAAGGGGAGTGTAATATCCCGAACATATAAATGGAATTTGTACGGACATCAATTTCAAGCATTTCGATAACTTTACGTTCAGCGATAATGATCCCCTATAATTTAAAAAGTACCTTCAACACTGTAATCCACAAATAAAAATATTTTGACTAAGTTGACCTACCGCCAACAGATTACTGCACCATTATTTATCAAAATCAGAGTAAGTAAGCATAACTGACCGATTGGTGATGGGTCCAGTTTCAAGTCGATCATTTGGTATTTCGTCTGTTTGTGATCAAATGCGTTGCTCATTTTTGTAAAATTTGGCATGAATGGGACAGTCATCAAAAATTACGTATAAGTAAGGATTTTAATTTTTTTAATCTATTTCAAGATAGTGGCCGTTTTAATGCGGTGGAATGAAAACTATTTCCGATATAATCCATGCCACTTATCAAAATGAAAAGTAAGTCCAGTAAATAAAAATATATACGCAATATGGAGGGGAGGTTGGAGTGAATGAAGTAAATATTTTGAATCGTATTCGTATCGAAAAATGTATAAAAAAAGAGGTCTAAATATAGTATTATAAATTTCATGGTTTAAGACCTTTTTCATCTCAAAATATTGTATACGTTTACACGACCCTTAGAACTCATCTATTCAACCTTGGCTTGACTGAGAGCAAGGATTGCCGAATATGTGGCGAGGAACCTGAAGATAGCATACACATTGTTGGTCGCTGTCCAGGGCTCGCCGCCAAAAGACACAGTTTACTGGGATGAGCCTTTCTCGAACCCAGCGATCTGCCCAACTTGAAGGTCAGTGACCTACTTGGACTGGTAAGAAGTACCGGGCTACTAGCTGACCACTGACCTAACCACACAGTGGGTAGTTACAAAAGACCTTACAGATCTAGGTGATATCAAGGGCTGGAAACAAGCCCCCCACTCAATCTACTACTACTACTGTATACGTTTAAGTATATATATTATACATACCCAAAAATGATAACTAGGTGACTTTTACTAATCAAAAAGTGCGCACTGTCGCCCCACCTTACTATATGAACATATTAGACTCGCAATAAACTTATCTTGAGCGTGGTTGACAACCTGGTCGCAACCTTGAAGTCGCCTACGAAAAATGATGAACAACAAAGAAGCCGCCACAATGTTCGACGCGCGATCGGTAAAGGCTTTTTTTGGCACTCATATGTAACCTTTTGGGAGAAGTTGTTATCCGTATTTGGAGGGTAAAAAAATGGTTTGCCGAACACGCGAAGACTCCATAATGTCAATTATTTCGGAGGAAAACGTACGCAATATTTAAACAAGGAATTTTATGTTGTGCGTGGTTACCAGAAATGGCTTATTGAGTAATGCATTCGATTGGTTTTATTGAACCCTTTAGTGCAAGCAATTTAAAGAGGTATTTCCTACGAAATGTTATTTTTGTTATTTAATCGATGGTGAAATCAAGCCAAAACAATCGCACATGCATAAATTTTCAACAAAAATGTATCCCAAAAGTTTGTTTTTTTTCTTCAATGCAGATTCAAAGTCTATTTCAACGCCTATCCAATGGCACATCTTTGTGCTTGAATCGGGGCAAGTGGCTTTTGGGGGTCAACAACCAAAGGGCGAGTTTTGTGAATTTGGCAGCTTCAGCATGAATGATAGAAATCGAATAAAAATTTAATAAATAAATCAGCAAAGAAATACTTTGAATAATCAGAAGTGCTATCGAATTACAGCTTTCATTCGATTGTTCATTGATTTAACATGAGTTTTCACAAAACTTGAGGTTTCGCCTCCCATTCCTCCTTGCAGCTCCTGGAGAGTCGTTGGAGCAGTATCTCGGGCTCATCAAACCCTCCTTTTCAGGTAGTCTCATAAATGTTCAATGGGATTGACATACCCATTTAAACATACATAAAAAGTGTCTAAATATACAAAAACATTTTAAAAACTACACCTATTTATGTAATGCTCACCATATCGTAGGGAATACAACATTGCAGCAATTTGTAAGCTTTGAAATTATACTAGGGTGTGGTATCACCGTGGGGTTACCTTACTTAAAAGAGTTAATGTAATGAAGGATACGGTAGAGATAATTTTATTATTCCTCCATAAGTAATCTGTTTTTTCTGTTTAAAATATATATGCAGATTTTAACTTATTATCATGTTCCAATAACCTTCGTTTGCCTTTGTCAAATATTTACTTCCTGCTCTCTGGCCGATTGATTGTTTGACAATCCGTTATATAGCGTCTGGGCACTCGCAGTGTTCTCGGTAATGTTATCCAAACATCGATAACTGTTTACATTCGCCAATTTGGTCAGCGCAGCGCCTCGAGACGATTATCGCGTCTCGCGGGATTTTTGGAGCACTTCATTTGCAGTGCTTTCATTGTTTGGATTAAATAATTTGCTGTATAGACGTAGATGAGACTAAGTAAGTATGTTGACGCAAACGGAATTGGTTGAAAGAGTACATTTGAAGCAGTTCGATTTGAGATACCAGTCAGTTTATGGCCGCTTCTTATCATTTCCTTCCTGGATTTTCCTTTTGTCAGTCCCTTACCTCCAGATTATCTCCGAGGCAAGAAACTTGACAAAATTGTCTCTTGTTCCAGGAGGATTCTTTTTACTATCACTACGGTCCCTATTCCCATTGTTGTACTGATATTTTCGTGTTGACGGCTTTCTTCGGGAGCAATTTACATATACGCTATATCAGTGTTTTTAACATTTTTAAACCGCGACCCACTTTTTGGTAAAAAACTCTTACGCGACGTCCCTTAAATTGTTAGCTGTCACTAAAAGTATCCGATAAATAAAGTTTTTTGTAAAACCAATGACGTCAACCACATTAATTTTAGCTGTTTTATATTTTCTCTTTTCTCTCTCTCTCTCTCTCTCTCTCTCTAGTCGCATCTCTCGCGACCTCCAGGGGGTCGCGACCCACTGTTTGATAATCACTGCGCTAGATCAAACGAACACTACTAAATTAGTAGTAAGATGAAGCGTACAAGTACTTTTCAAAACGCAAGCGCTGGGCTTGGATCGGTTTCTGTATGGCAGCTCCCAGCAGTATCTGCAATATCGAATCAGCTCATCCATACGACGAATAAAACTAATTGGTAATTCGTTTTTTTCAAATCGGAAATTTTGCATTTATTTGAATAGGTAGTAAAATGCGACCGTACAAATGAAAATATGATTTTTCATTCGTCCGTTCGTTTTGAAACTCCCCAATTCATTTCAGTTCGGAACCCTAAATCTTATCGGCTCTTGAAATCGATAAATAACAAAGATTTGCAAAATAATTTTCGAAATCGGACAACGCATTCTTGAACAATGTCTCCTCTTAAGACTATCATCATAACTCTAGAACGCCTATTACGATTTCAAAATATTTCTCGATAGTTGTTATTATTTAATTTCGGAGAAGTAATAAAATGTTAATACCCGTACGGCTGAAAATGTGAATGTGCAGTCGTTCGTTTGTATGGGTTTCTAGACTTGGTTAATAAACGGCCACCAAAATGTAATCAGCTCTTCCCATTGATGAGTAAAATAGATTAATGAAGAATTTTAGAAATCAGAAAAGGCGTTTTTCAGATATCGATGACTTAGGCAGACAGATATTTTTTGTTTTTTCTAGTTTAGTTCTATAAAACGTGGAGATTTGCTTTTGATCATAATCCATTTTTGATTTTTTTGCTCTATGAATCCAAGACGATTCGCGCTCCATTGGTTTGGTCTTAAATTCAGCGTCTTAAATTCACCCATAATAAATCAAAAATGAATTTCGGTCGAAAGAAAATTTCTACGTTTTAGAAAATTTAGAATATAAAAAAAACGGGAAATATCCGTCTGTCTGTCGTTGATATATCGCTTTCGTCTGAACCCGAATGTGTTTTTTTATTCAAAAGAAAATTGGAGTTGAAAAAAACATACATCGTAGGTAAGATTATACACGGTTATATTGTAGCACCCTACGTTTCGGCGATGTAGCAACCGCCGTTATCCAGGGTAGATTGTTGAGTAAACCCTGGACAATGGCGGTTGCAACATCGCCGAAGAGTTGGGTGCTACAAAGTTCAAGCGGTAAATCCGTTTATATTCTTGTTTATAATGTCAAACTACCACGATAGTCTTCGATTTCATTATACATCCTAGATACCACTAGAACCGGGGGCGCAATTGACTTCGACGCAAGACCTCATCGAATCAATTGATTTTTAATTCGCGATTACACAGAAACCGCAAATTACGGAAGTTTGCTCAACTGGTCCATTTTTTAAAACGTAGATCTTACGAAATAAGTTACGGCGTGAAGATATAGCTCGCGAGTGTCGCGCAAAACTTTATTGATTGTGGGAACAATGACATCGGCCGGAGCGCGCCGCCCAAGGAAATTGGAAAGCAAGCGAGACTCGAGAAATATGAGGTAAAACGGCGCGTTAAGCACGGCCCAATAGGCGTGAATAATCCAATTAGCCGTGGAATACAGTTCATCTAACCAGACGTCCGCGAAGGCGAAAGCGGCGAGAATCGTCTTGTCCGATGGCGCCGCCGAGGTGGCTGCACGAAGCAGGCTTGGGATGGTGAAAGATTGGCCTGGGATGGTGAAAGGATTGGCTTGACATGGTGAAATATTGGCTTGGGATGGTGAAACTAAAAACTTTGGAACAAATGCTAGGAAAGAGACAATTCTCGATCCTACAATGAGTAAAGCTCTGCACACGGCAAACTTAAAAAAAATGGCGATCGCAATAAAGTTAGAAAGAAAGAAAGAAAAATACCTTAATTGTACCTTAACACTAACAATGACAAAAAACTTAAATTCTATCTTTAATTTGTACAACAGGCGGGCCTAATGTTTCACGATTTCTTACGGTCAACCGTTGTATTATTGAATAAAATAACTAATTAACTATTATCTCATCAGTAAATATACATACATATACCTATATACCCACATATATACATATATAGGTATAATAGCATAGGTATACATATAAAAATATAATATATATCATATTACATACATAGGTACTAGAAGTAAGTAATAATACCTACTTATATAAAATGATAAATACATATAATATTACAGTATAAAGTACTTATTGGACTGACAAATCAAAAAAAAAAAAAACAAAAAGGGGGGGTGCTCACCCAATATCAAATAATTGATTTTTCAATAACGCTTTGAAGCAGTGTAACGAAGTTGCAGGACGGATGACATGCGGAAGCTGATTCCAAAGTTGAGCAGAATGGACCGTAAATGAGTAGGTGAAAAAAATCTGATGTAATGATATCGCTATGGTGTTGTCCTTACTTGATAGTAATAATAATTACAATATAACGCTTTATTCGTAAGAAAAGTTATAAGTCGATTACTCGATCTGAGTGGAACACCATGACTTCCTAACGGGTGAAAGAAGTCTTTAAGGTAAGGAGGTGCTATGGGACTGCTTTCTACGCTCACGAATTTGAATCCAGTAAAGTTCGTCGCGATATTTATTTATTTATATTTATTTAAAAATTAATTACAATAAAATATTGATTTTGAATGGCAAAACCTTAACCTTTTGCTTATTCGATTCTGTCACCCAACTGGGACTAGCCCGTTCTAGGGTGGACAGAAATTTAATATTACAATCAATGATGTACAACATAAATAGGATAGAAAACGAATTTACCGCGTGGAATTTGTAGCACCCGACGTTTCGGTGAGGTTGCAGCCGCCGTTGTCTAGGGTAGACTGTCTACCCTAGACTGTCTCTACCCTAGACTGTCTACCCCTGTCAGTCTACCCTAGACAACGGCGGCTGCAACGTCACCGAAACGTCGGGTGCTACAAATTCCACGCGGTAAATTCGTTTTCTATCCTATTTATAATGTCAAACAACCGCGATAGTCTTCCATTTTATAAATGATGTACAAGTTTTAGTAAAATGCTAATAACTTAAATTGCCTAAAACGTAGTCCTCAAAAAAATATGATAAAAAACATTAAAAGATAATATAATATAATATAATATAACTTAGCTTACGTGATAAAGTGAGATGTTAATCTAAATGTTGACTAATTGAAAGCTAATCTTAAGAACTGTTATATATGGGCATCCCTCGAGAGTTCGGTGGACAAGCTCAAATTCTAAGATGCCTAATAAAAGTATTTAACAAGAAGTTGTATCCCTTATAATTTATGGCGCCCAATACAAACTGATGAGCTTAGAAAATACTATAACTAACATCATTTTTATTAACACAAAGATCCTGCCTAGTAAATCGACCAGAGAGTAGCCGATTACCAGGCAAAAAATCGGCGGAGTAAAGATTATGACAAGCTTAAAATATTGCTGGAAAACGACAAAAAAAAAGAAGAAGTTACCTCTCACCAATCAAAGACGCGCAAAAAGGAACATCAAATCGTCGCGGAAGTAATTTGTTCTGCGGTTTTACTACGATACGGAGTCCCTTTTATGGAGGGGCGTTAGGTTATGCAACGGCGATGTCAGCATGATTCATGGCAATACGTGGCAATGACTCAAACTTAGAATTATCACATATCTAGCTACATTAAATAATAATTAATATGTCGTCAATAATAATGTTGTATAAAGCAGAGGGACCAATTAAAACCGGTACTGTGAGGGTGATTATTAAGAACTTATCCAGTAATTATATACCTATAATATCATAATTTAAACGCCATGCAGTCCAATCTCGGAATTTTAAATTGAACTTATTTCATTTAAGTTTCTCTTGTAAGATAATTAACATGGACCATGTTAAATCTAAACGTTTCCTGCAACCTTGTCGTGCACAAGCAAAACTATAGAAATATCTTGAATCGACTGAATAATCCACGATTGTGATTACTTAAAAAAATATTGTTATCAATCGATCAACGCCAGATGTCCTGACAAAAATTCAAGATAACTGCACAAGCTTACAAAACAATCGTTTGATTAATTTTCCAACGTTGTCATTCGTGAAGTCAAGTCGTTTCCATATTCATGCGTGTAGCATGGAGAAATTGTCGTATTTAATACATACGTGTGTAATAAATTAAGCGACGCGAAAATGATTACGTTGAGGTTAAATAACGTAATGTCGGTTCGGCGGTCATTAATCAAAATACCGTTTGCGCAGGAGTCGACGGCGGATATTTAATCATCGTCGAGTTGCATAAATCGCGTTAGACAGTTCTTGTCAATATATCGCTTTCGATAAGTTTAGCAGGTGCGACTGACGAGCGCAAAGGGAAGTGCGATTGTTTTCAAAATTTGCACTGCGTTTCACGCGTGAAAGAAAAACATTTTACAAATAGGGCAATGTTGAGAAAGCAACAAAAAAGGTCCTTGAAATCTTAGATATATAGATAGAATAACTTTATTGGGCTAAAAAAACATTACAGAAGAAACATTAGACTTGTTTAAATATTTTAAATTAACGAATGGCGGACTTATCACTGTAGCGATATCTTAAGTCGACCATTTGATAACCTAATTTTACCTGTCATCGAACAGTATACATAGAAGTAATAAAGTGAATTTTTTAAATAGGTATTAATGCATTATAGGAACCCGATCTACTTTGTGGATTGTTAACCGTTTGACAGATTCGCGCGTAACCGTTTCGGCCAGCCCCGATATATATATATATATATATATATATATATATATATATATATATATATATATATATATATATATATATATATATATATATATATATATATATATATATATATATATATATATATATATATATATATATATATATATATATATATATATATATATATATATATATATATATATATATATATATATATATATATATATATATATATATATATATTAAATACATATATAATATACACGACTAAACAAATTAATTACTATGTAGCAAGAGGGAACTCGTGAAAAAACGATATTGTCAGTATTTATTTACAAAATCGACCAAAAAGTTGCTGCGCAACTTTTTGCGCACGAAGGCTGGCTTTCGAGCGGTTAAACGTCACCCGACTATATTCACGCTGATTTCGAATCTGCATTTTTTTTATTTGGCCTCAATAAATAACCGAGATATAGGCATTTAAAAAAGCGTAAAACCCATACAATTAAGTAGGTTAGGTTATTTTTTTAAAATAATACAAAAACACCTATATGGCGGCAGGTTAAGTTAGTTTCTTTTCAAAACAATCGTAAAAACTAAGTAAAAAAAACATATTTTTTTGTATGTAAATTCGTTTTTTTTTGTCTCGTGTCCGAGGCTTTTGACGAGATATCTCGTGTCGGAGATATTGCGTGTCCGAGGCTTTTTCTATTACATTTAGCATTACAATGATCAAATTTAGTATTGTTTTCTTTTTATTTTCCAGAAAGGTTTCTATAATGCATATACTGTATAAATATATGGTAATAAGTTAATTTTAGAACTTGCAATATGCCATTTTTTCAATTTTTGTCCAGAGAAGGATCACGTGGGGGTATTCGGTTAGTAGCTGTGTGAAAGTATGTTTCTTCACCAACGTCTTGAAAGTGAGCAACGAGGGTGCAAATCTGACTGAGTCTAAGAGCTGATTCCATAAACGAGCAGAATGTACCGTAAAATAGTAAGTGTAAACAGAAGAGTGACATAACGGAATGGCGAGTGTTTTATCTCAATTTGATCGAAGTGGAAGAGCGTGGCCTCCCAAAGGCTGGAATTTCTCCTTAAGCGACAAGGTATAGGAATTTCTTCGATCGCGAAAATAAAGCCAGTGAGATGGAGTTGCACATGAAAGCAGCTAACATGATGCAACTTTTGTAAGTTAAAGGCAGGCAGATATTTTGCAGAAGCTCCAGCTTATTCAAAATAAACTCATTGACATATATATATATATCAGTACCTCGGAAGTAAACTGCACTATGTCGACAAAAAGCAGTTTTATAAAAGTTATATTTTTAAACGAGACCATCGTTAACTTACCATGTATTCGTGACGTCACAGTAAAAGTAAACAAAAAAAATATAACACTATGTACAATAAACTTACAAGGTAAACAACGCCACGTGCTTGAAGTTTTATTAGTTAGATTAGTAAACAATACATACATTTGTGATAATAATTGGGTCTAACTGCATTTTTTGTCGAAATATAATTAATATTTGTAATTATGGAGCACAAAACGTGTCCAACAACATTCAATATGCTCTACTGAAAAGTTGACTAGAATGGAATAGTGCCGTTTACCTTCGAGGTACTGATATGCAATAAACATCACCATAGTCGAAGTGTGGACTCAATCATTTTTTTAAGCCGTTGGAGGCCATGAAAACCATGGAAGATGCGACAACCTTCTTGGTTTACTTGATCCTGCCAAGAAAGATGTTCATCCATTAGAAATCTTAACGGGTGCGGCCGTGTATACGCCCCCTTTTAATTAATTTATCGATGTATTATCTTTTCACTGGGCGGACACCGACAGTACGGTCTACATAGTTAACAAAGCGCCACAAATGGAATCGTCCTTTGTGTCTCGCACTAAAGAGTGCCTCATTTAGAGCGAGTCCCTCAATTAGGTCGTCCATAATGGCACAAATGACCACATAAAAGGTGGAACTAATTGATTCGTCGCTATTTTTCGAGCCTGCTTGAATGGGAATCGGTCAAAGTATTACACAGAGCGCGGACAGACTGCGAAAACAAACCGAATCGAATCCAACAATGTAAGAGAATAGACACTCCCTGAATAATTTTAAAGTTTTCCGTTGGGCCCTTGGGTAGTGCACGCGCAGTGCGATTCGTGTTTGATAACGCTGCTGTCAAATCAGAAAGAAATAACAAGTAAATATGTATAAAAGAATAAAAAAACACGACTGCCGTTACAGAAAGTGAATTATTGTATTTGTAATTATTTTTTATTACGGTTTTTTTATGAAATCTTTGTGGCTTATGTATTTATCCATATAGATACATGTATATTTCCAGAATGTACTCTATCAGGTATTTCATTTGACACATAACAAGATATGTATATGTATAAATTCGAAGACTATCGCGGTTGTTTGACATTATAAATAGGATAGAAAACGAATTTACCGCGTGAAATTTGTAGCACCCGACGTTTCGGTGACGTTGCAGCCGCCGTTGTCTAGGGTAGACTGGACAAGACAGTCTACACAGTCTTAGACAGTCTACCCTAGACAACGGCGGCTGCAATGTCACCGAAACGTCGGGTGCTACAAATTTCACGCGGTAAATTCGTTTTCTATCCTATTTATTATGTATATGTATGTTAATTTATTGATATTTGGACATTTAAACAACCACTAACTTAATGTTTAGACAGTTAATGTCACTATGACTACATGACACTCAGGATAACAATACGATTCTAACAATACCACACACTTTTAAATCGGTTCAAGCGTTTAGAAGTTATGGTGGAATAAAGAAACGGAAAACATACATATATGAATATTGAACACATTACACTCCTTTTCTGTTGGTCAGTTGTGTAAAAAAAGCTTAATTGTAGCAAAACACTAAAAATAATAAATAAAACTTAAATTCTATTTTAATTAGTACAAACGGCGGGTTTATCGTTTCACGATTTCTTACAGCCAACCGTTGTATTACTAAATAAAAATTACTAATTAAACATCTCATATCAGCAAATTAATATACCTATATTCTATTAAATTATTTGGGTATAATACCTTATGAAATAATATTTCCTCACGGCATGTTACTAAAACACTGAGACCTAAGGTAGAGCAAAATTTCCAACGTCACTCAAAGCCGCAATGTTGATGACATGAAGGCGACGTGCATAACGGTCGCCGAGAAAATAATCACTATCATGGTCGAAATCGGGCACAAACAAGTCATGCGAAAATCACAGAGACACAGAACACGCGTTAGTCCTACGGCTTCGGCATACAAAGCAACAGTTAGCCGGCTGTCGATGTTGTATTATTTGAACAATAGACCCGATTGGCGGGCGCGGTCGAAGCGACCGAAAAGCACTGGAGGCGACCGGCGACTGAATGCGCTGCCTAATTTGTTAATTGTCGCTCGGCGGTCGGACCCACTGTACGACGCGGCGAGCCGGCAAGCGTGACCAGATCCTCGTGTGCTGCACTGCCGTATCGTGCACTGAAACTGCGGTGTTGCCAATTGATTCTTTTTTAATTTGAAATTCGCCATGCGTCGCTGTTCAATTCCTCGTTAGCCGCGGTAATGACGTCATTATGGGATGCGATATGTGGACCATTATTATTTAAGTTCGTGGTGTGAGCAGCGTATCGAAATTATTCCAGTAAATTGCCCAGAAAGATAATAAGGGTGATACGAATAGAGGCTCAACTGACAACATGATTGTAATGCTCATTGTCTATAGATAGGATGAGAAAAGACAAAAATCAACCATTTTAACCATAGGTTATTCAGTAACTTAAACTGGTCAAGTTTGGTGCGGCGCATTTTAAATTGATCGATAGAGCGTCAAATATCTTTCTAGAGTAGTCTAGAGTCAGATATTTGTCAACAATGGAACTGAAAAAATACTAATATTTGCTAATTTTCATACTCCCGATATTTTATTGCTAGCTTATTGCAGAAAAAAATCTCAGGAAGCTAATAATAGCAAGTTTGTTAGAAATGGTGCGTAATGCTCACAGGTCAAGACTCACAGATAGAATATAATCAAAAATTATTGAAGAGCCGATCATACCACGTACGGCCAAGTTTCAGGCGACTAGTCTTTACATAGGACTTAAATTCTTTAATAAATTGCCGGATCAGTTAACCGCCCTACCTCTCGGTTATTATTCAAAAAGTAGGTAAAAATCGTTGGTTTTTTAATTACATTTCCTTATAACAATACTTGTCTACAATATACTAGACTTTTGTATTTAGAATTGTAGGAATAATTTGACGTAACACGTACGCTTTGTGAGTTTTTTTTCCTTGTTTTTGTGCTTGAACGTACGTGATACGGCTTGTTGAGTTAGGGCGATAATTTAGCCGACGTATCACGTACGTTCGTATGGGTAGGGCGGTTAAAGGCTATTCAAAACATTGATATTTTCCATTGATATTTTCAAGAGATCTATCCGGGTGTATTCCATTAAATTCAATAACTTTGCGCATAACGATATTTTACAATACTTTTAAAATACATCACTATTCTTACCAAAGTAATTTATTGTACGTTTTTTTTATTGCTACTTGTTTTATTATAGTCTTTTTAGTCAAATGAGAATGATTTTGGTGTAATTTACTGTATTTAATTCTTTGTTGAATTGAGTAACTAATATAAGATTACTTTAATGTACTTGGTTTTCCTTCACAACTGTGAAGTTGTAACGGAAATAAATAAATAAATAGATCATACCACGTACGGTCAACTTACAGGCGACCAGTCTCTACATAGAACCTGATTTTTGAAATATATTTCTTGATTTTTTTCTATGGAATCCTGTGTCAGCATGTCTCTACTTTCTCCTTTATCAAAACAGTAGGAAATCTTATTAGAACTCTACATAAGAACTTGGCAACATTTGCCTACAATACGATCGATGCTGTCAGCCAGATAAACCTGTTTAACTCCAATGGACGTTCATTAGCAGAACGGTACCTTCGAAACAAGGCGCGCTGACCGGTCCGAGAGCGACTGGCCGAAATGTAAATTAATAAATCGGTGAGTTCAATAAAAAAAAAAGCGAGAAAAAAGAAGGCAAATAAACTTCCAGTTTTCGCGGAGCGCATCGGGGGACGGAGAATACAAAGTGGACGCGACGCTGAAGTAATGGCACACGAGTAGGCACGGAACAGAGACAAAGCTTCATACAACCGCGATTTGATAGGTACACTACTACAAGCGTGAGACGCGTGCGTGTATGCCAACCGGCCGCTTCGTACGTACGCGGAGAAACCGGTCTATATTGGCTTCGCCGGTTGACAAACCTCAGGGCCCCCAGCCACCCCTAGCCGCGGCGGACGTACACATCTCACCTGTTGTTTATTTTTCTCCTTACGTTTGATTCAATAAGTGTTTTAACATAAACAAGTGTAAATATGGTTTACTGCAGCGTGTGTTTGAACGATTCTAGAATTATTAAAAACATATCATTTTTCAATTACCCCAAAGATTTCATTAGGTAAGTACAGTAAATAAATAGATTATAATTTATTATTACTTTCCTGTCAGGAAAGTATTGTGGACGCACTTCTGTGTGTCTGGCTGTGTGTATTATCCGACGATATCGCCGAAACGTTTCATCCGATTGAGCTGAAATTTGGCATGCAGGTATCAGTTGGTCATCATGGTATGAGATGAAAAGATTATGGTTGAAATCCATCCACCCTGGGTTGGACCCCGATGAGGGAACTCCTCAACAGTCATTAGCAGAGACCCAAAATGTTGTATACGCATTAAATTATGATAGCCCCTTCCAAGTTCTACCATGACATCGCTGATGTACCCTGGATTGGCTCCCGATGAGGGACTCCTCAACGGTCAACAGCAGAGACCCAAAATTTTGTATACGCATATAATTACGATAGCCCTTCCATGTTCCACCATGACATCGCTGATGTACCCTGGTTTGGCTCCCGATGAGGGAACTCCTCAACGGTCAACAGCAGAGACCCAAAATTTTGTATACGCATTCAATTACGATAGACCTTCCATGTTCCACCATGACATGGCTGATGAACCCTGGGTTGACTCCCGATGAGGGAACTCCTCAACGGTCAACAGCAGAGACCCAAAATTTTGTATACGCATTCAATTGCGATAGAACTTCCATGTTCCACTATGACATGGCTGATGAACCCTGGCTTGACTCCCGATGAGGGAACTCCTCAACGGTCAACAGCAGAGACCCAAAATTTTGTATACGCATTCAATTACGATAGACCTTCCATGTTCCACCATGAGATGGCTGATGAACCCTGGGTTGACTCCCGATGAGGGAACTCCTCAACGGTCAACAGCAGAGACCCAAAATTTTGTATACGCATTCAATTACGATAGACCTTCCATGTTCCACCATGAGATAGCTGATGAACCCTGGGTTGACTCCCGATGAGGGAACTCCTCAACGGTCAACAGCAGAGACCCAAAATTTTGTATACGCATTCAATTACGATAGACCTTCCATGTTCCACCATGACATGGCTGATGAACCCTGGGTTGACTCCCGATGAGGGAACTCCCGATGAGAGAATAAAATTAAATAAACTAAACATTTGTCAACTTTTTATTATACACAATTTTAAAAAGTCTCCTTTAGTTACACTATCTAATTACGATATACCTAAACGATTTTTGCACCGCCGGGTTGAGTTATCTTTCGATGTTAATGGAATTACTGCAGTAGAGGGACCTTTCTCAAAAATCGAAAAAATAATGAAATACTACTAGATTCGATCATTGTAATGCTAAATGTGAAAGAAAAAAGCTTTAACAAATTAACAACCAAATTTAGTTTAAAGTTAAAAACAAATAAACAAACCAAAAAAAAGTTTTTTTAAACTCAGTTTTTAAGATTGTCTTAAAAAACTAATCTAACCTACCGTCAAATAGGTGTTTATGTATTATTAAAAATAACTAACAACCTACCGAAATGTATGGGTTTGACCCTTTTTTGAATGCCTATATCTCGCTTATTTATAGAAACCGAATAAAGATTATTACAGATTCGGAACCAGCGTGGTCAATATAGTCGGATGATGTTACAAAATCAATAATGTAAAATAGGTTCTTTAATGCATTATTACCTAATTACTAATAGGTATATCTTTCCACCACATAAAAAAAAACGGTTGTGTCACCCCAAGACTTTCCTGAAAAGTAGCCAGGAACTTAATTATTCTGAATATTAATTTCATAAATTATACTAACCCCCCCAACCTAGCGCAATACTTCTGATGGCGCTATGTAACTTCAACCCCCATGGTGGAACATGGAAGGTCTATCGTAATTGAATGCGTATACAAAATTTTGGGTCTCTGCTGTTGACCGTTGAGGAGTTCCCTCATCGGGAGCCAACCCAGGGTACATCAGCGATGTCATGGTAGAACTTGGAAGGGGCTATCATAATGCGTATACAACATTTGGGTTAGAATAATTAAGTTCCTGGCTACTTTTCAGGAAAGTCTTGGGGTGACACAACCGTTTTTTTATGTGGTGGAAAGATATACCTATTAGTAATTAGGTATTGCATTAAAGGAACCTATTTTACATTATTGATTTTATAACATCACTTGTTTTTTACTTTAAACTAAATTTGGTTGTTAATTTGTTAAAGCTTTTTTCTTTCACATTTAGCATTACAATGATCGAATCTAGTAGTATTTCATTATTTTTTCGATTTTTTAGAAAGGTCCCTATACTGCAGTAATTCCATTAACATCGAAAGATAACTCAACCCGGGCGGTGCAAAAATCGTTTTGGTATATAGTAATTAGATAGTGTAACTAAAGGAGACTTTTTAAAATTGTGTATAATAAAAAGTTGACAAATGTTTAGTTTATTTAATTTTATTCTTCTGTGCCAACCCTAACAAAGTAGGTAAAAATTTTGTACGCTCTTCAGAAGCTTTGCCTCTGTTCGTGTTTACTCCTGTGGTAATGGTCAGTGCCGAAATTCACATGCACTGGCCCGATTGCGACGTGCAGTCGGACAACACGTTCTCTTCGCATCCGGACGGACGAGTTTTGCGAAACCACGGGTTTTTTGATTTTGCAATTGCTGATTGGCCTTCGCGCAGAATACGCTATCATAATAAATTTCTCAACCTTCATTGCCACTAACACATCGAAGTAATCGCTTCTAAAGCCAAAAAAATGCTTGGTTTTATGCGTGGATCTATCAGACTATACATCAATTCCGATGTTATGATGCTCGTTTACTCGCATATGTACACAGTGTTTTAGAATTCGGCAGCTATCTGGTCGCCGCATTATAACGTCGTTTAAAAAAAATAAGTGTGTTCAGAAGCGCCTTTTAAGGCAACTCAAACATCAATTCAAGTCAATCTTTATTGCCATATAAACACTTTTAGTTGTGTTGCCAGTATAAAATAATTTTTAAATATACCAACAAATTTACAGTAAAGAATTTGAATTTAAAAAAATAACTAAAACATTTAAAAAATCAATTTTAAAATAAACAATCATTTACATAATACATAGGCACCGAAATAATCATAAAATAATATTATTGTTTACAACTTAGATTAAACTTAATTATTAAAAATATATATCTAGTTATTATAAATCAAAAATGTTAAATCTCTGATATAATGTAATTCCAGTTGGATCATACAGCATATATTTTAGGCTTATTTTAAACTGCAATTTTCCTTTCAGACAAAATAATTTCATCACTTCGAATAACTCATCGAAAAGTACCACTACAATTTGATGTTCAAAACCCATAAAATAACACAAAAACAATAACCACTTCACAATCACACACTCCAAAGTCAAAATATATTCAGGACATAAATATTTAGTATCCACAAAATAAAACTATTCATTAATTAAAAAACCCCGCTCCAGGAATCCAACACCAGAAATATACAGTCACATATTGTTTCGAAACCATGTTTAATAAAAAACTGAAGCTTTTGTCAGGGATATCAAAATGAGGCATGGAAAAAGAATGATGAGAAGACTTGATTTAGTGTTTGCGTTCGTTTAATAGACGATAAAGGAAAATAATAATTAAAGCGGTAACCATTAGTTCTATCACTAAGAGAACACGTTGAATTGCACCTGAAAGATTATGACATTGACAAGATAGTAATAAACGTATACTCTAATTAAGTTGTTGAAACTAGGGAAGGTCAGAAGTTGCAAATATAAAAAGTAGCATTGCCGAGCCTGCAATTAGATGATGCGAAACCGAGACTAGGGCAGTTACGAATTGCAGCATAGAATTGTTTAGAGTCAAGGTTCGCCTTTGTTCGGGCAATGAAATTAAGTACGCTTTGGATGAAATGAAAAGTGAGGCGCGGCTAAGTCCACATTGAGCATAACAACAGGTTTGCACGCAGCGGCTCCACTGTCGACGCCCAAAAAGCACACGCGAAACGAAATTTACGTCGAAGCAGCTGCCACGCAACACGCGAGAAGTTGGACGTTGATTGAGGTATCCAAGCAGCTCGGCAGTGGCCACTGAATCGCCGAGTATCACATGCTGCTCAACCAACAATGGTCCTGGTGCCCGGCAAGTAGCGCAGGACTGATTTCATCTGAATAATAATTTCATAAATGAATAGATGAGCGCGCTCTCTCGGCCGGCGGACGAACCTGCCTCGGGCGGCGCGGTTCGTTTATCGGCTAAGCACCAACAGACGACGTTAATACTTAATTAAAATGTATGGCAGAAATTAAATATTATTAGCGTAGCTTGCACATATAATTTGCAAAACACAAAATGTAATTTCGTCTCAACAATGCATCCGTGTCCCAAATTTCAAGTCCCTAGGACAAATATTTCGAGATTGAAATATGACTAGTGCGCCCCCTCCTAATGGACCGACTTCAACCACAACTCTGCTTTTCAAATTATGCCATGAAGAAATGACGACTGCATGCCAAATTTCAGCTCAATCGGATTAAGCGTTTGGGCGCTATCGTGAAGAAACACACATAGCCCAACATAGAGAAAAACTTCAATCTGGAAATGGTCTTAATCGTCTTAGAGGGCTTAAAATGGATATTTCCGTCTTCATCCCCATTTTTTAGCGAGTTTACAAAACTATCCCTCTCTTTCGGTTGGTGGGACAGGAAAGTAAATCTTTTAGCTATAGACATTCGCTTATCCGTCTTTATACTTCTTTTAGTGTCAAGTTGTATCTCTTAGGCGTCAAATTACAATACAAATTTACAAATTATTTACCAACTTAACTATTTATCTATTATAATTATATTTATATATCCTTTTTATTGTGGTTCATACCCCGGCCACTAGGAACTGTTATTCCGTAAGGACTAAGGAGCATCCTTTCGGTTTGATTTCTTTAGAGCTTATCACTTTAAAATATCGGTCAAGATGGTCTAGTACACTTATATGTATTACTTTTGCATCAAATAAAATCTTCATTAATTCGCTTATATAATTGTATGCTGTGCATAGCTATCTATTTCTTACTCTGGAATAGTATCACCTTCAAATAATTAACCTATCTAGAATTGCTTACATATTTTTTTGTGTTTAGGCATATACATTTATGTAAGTACTAGTGGATATCTACAACAAACATAGCCTCGATATCAAAAATATATTTGTATTGCTATTCCTAGCTTAGTTTAACCTACCCCCCCCCCCCTCCACTCCCCGCTCTCCTACCATATTATCCTACCTATGCATAAAGTGATAAAACCAATAAAAAATCCTTATTAATGCAAATCTCCACAGTATTCTCGCCCTTTATTCAAGAGTATTTGGCCTTTAAATTAATCTGTTTTTTTATTGCGTATATTCTAAGTACCTATTGTAATTTTTGGTATTCTAAGTTATAGTTATAAGTTTGGTATTTTATGTTATAAATATAGTCATATAACATTGTAGAATGTATGCACTAGTTAATGGATGAACCAAAGTCCTTTTCTTAAACTCCTTCAATCATTATTATTCCCTGGCGGATTTAAATATATGTACCAATTCAGCCAACTCTCATGTATCCTTTTCTAAATGTGCGGATACAGAATGCACGATTTTTCACAGTCGTTGTAACCGTAAATATGCCACTGGGACGAGCGCAGGACGTTTTAAAAATGAGCGTGATCTGCCCACGACTCACGAAGCAGCACGCGGCGTCGCGGCCAGAGATAACAAGATAACCACTGCAGATGATCGGTCCTTGAACTCTTAGTTGAACGTACCGCCCAACTTGGAGATGTTTTCGTTTGGATGCGTTTTCTTATGTTGGTCATTCGGGGCTGTAGTGAGCGACCGTGAGATTATTCCACCTTGACAACATAAACATAAACACGCCCGATGGTTCGCGCTGATTTGAAAACACGAAAACGTATCATAAATCTCCTTAATGTCTTATTGTTGCTAAAATGTCTATATCCACTAATGTATAGTTTCTACGTTATAATTAGGCGCTGTTTAATGTTTGCAGATGATAGATGATAACTGACAACAAATGTGAACTATATAGAATGTTCTCACGATTTATAGTATAGCTATGAGAGAAACTTACGTTTTCGGTCATTTTTTTTTTGTCCAAGTACGTGAGGGTATATTTACCTGAAACAAAGAAATAATGAAATTCAATACAAGATCAACGTGATACGTAGGAGCTGTAACACAAACGTGTTAAAATCAACATTTGAACGTCTGTCATTTCAGTGGCAGTCCTACAGTGAAATAACATTCAGAATAATCACGCTCCATTATCGTTGCACCGTTGCGTCAACGTGACACAAAAATCTATTAAACCCGATCAAAGGTATTTTTACGACATCACTGTTATGCGGCAGACAGGCCATCCGGGAAAGTACTCACAGATCACTATCTCGCGTCTATCAAGCCTGAAAATAACGACATAGCATCTGTTACCGCGATCGTTATCGACTCGCGCTCGAATTGATAGATTTCTCCGGGAGGTTTCGGGGCGGCCAGTTTCGATAAACATATCGGTATAATTATTACGAAAGGTTATATACAGAGATCGCGGAAGATGTAAGATAGTGCGTTTGCTTCGATTTCGAGAGCTTTTATATTGCAAAAACATGAGATTGGTTTCTGAGATGGATGGATGGAGAGTGATTGTTCCCTATTGACAAAGGGAATCCATTAAATCTACTTACTTTATTTCCCCAATCCAATCCTGGATTGACTTCTTTGTTAGTATGTGACTAGCTTTTATAATATATACATATGTATATATGTATATTGTTATATTTGATAAGGTTTGTAAAGAAATCCGTTTACAGGATGATGTTTTTATTTAAAATAAAATTAGTAAAAGCTACTTAAAAAGTAGCGAAGGAAATCCCAGTTTGTATTGGGAAATGCTTATGTTTGAATGAGATATACTTACGGATGTGCACCACTTTCGACGGTGCAATGTAAGTTTAAAGGTCCTTTTGGAGTCGACTAACGATCACTATTCATCCATATATCTCATAAATAGGGCTTATCCTTATGCAACACAAAATGCCTTCAATTGAGACGAATTAAGCGAAAAATAAAAAATTAAACTATTGATCACTTCGGCAAAGCCGTTTGATAAATGAAAGTGACATTACGAAATAATTCAAATTTCGAATGCTACCAACATTTAAAATATGATACAATTGGCTGAGTTTGTTATCAAGAAGCCAATCGAAATAAAAATAAAAAAACCTCCATATGCTCAATGAAATGAAAGAAGAAACTTCAATCTTAATTTCTGGCAGAGAAGTTTATAATAAAGATGTGTGCACATCCGTAAGTATATCTCATTCAAACATAAGCATTTCCCAATACAAGCTGGGATTTCCTTCGCTACTTTTTAAGTAGCTTTTACTAATTTTATTTTAAATAAAAACATCATCCTATATATATATATATATATATATATATATATATATATATATATATATATATATATATATATATATATATATATATATATATATATATATATATATATATATATATATATATATATATATATATATATATATATATATATATATATATATATATATATATATATATATATATATATATATATATATATATAATATTTGATTGTAAATGTGTAAATTATTATTTTTTCAAATTGAAATTATGTTTATCACTAAATAAATGAAATGATAAAATAATGAAAGGGCACTTATCTGGTCTGTGGTGACCAGGAGTGACTCCACGCCTTTTTCGTTTTCTCTTCTCTCAGTATTTGCGGTTTCCTACTGTGGTATTCGAACCTTTCTACTTTATCCTACAGCGGCGACACAACAATGCGAAAGACGATAATGAATGCTGGAAAATAATAGGCGATTAGTGTTTCTTAAATATTAATGATTTTTATAAAATGTATATCAATATTTCGGCTCAGCCGTCGTCAAGATATATGACATTTCTGAAATCGAACAATTCGTTGAAAATTTAAATTCAAGGAATCGAACAAAAAGAAATGGATTAATAATATTTTACACGATTTAGTTAAGGTACCATAACCAACCGTGCAAAACGTTATTTTAAAATGAATGATTATAAATTAAAAGAAAAAGCATTTGATGATTATGATAATATGATAAACCTTATTAATTTTGCCTATTGAGACCGGAACCTTTGCAAGCGCCTAAAATATAAATATAAGCCAATTCCCAAGATTTGACGTCCCTTTCTTTTGCATTATCCCCAAGGCATTTTATTATTTTAACTTTAAAACATTGATCAAAAGATAAATTATGCGCCCTGGCATGCAAAGATATTGGGAGTTGGCTTTCATTTCCTACACTAGCCCTATGATTATTTAGTCTAATATTAAGTGGTGTTGTTGTTTCACCGATATAAAAGGCATCACAAGTCCTGCACAGAAGTTGATATACTATATTTTTTGAAATACAACTGCAATGAAAGGGAACCCTGTAACTATTAGTAGTATTTGGACTGGTAAAAAAAGGACTTAGATCTAACAGAGGACAAGTTTTACAACGTGGACGACCACAAGGTTGAAGCCCAAAAGTATTATTACCAATAGAGAAATTTTGATTATTTTTTGTTTTGTTTAATATTGATCTAATATTAGGTGGTCTGCGGAAAGATAAAATTGGCGGTGAATCTAAGAGATCCTTAGTGGATGCATCATTAGAAATGATGGGGAATAAATCAGATAATATATCTCGCAGTTTCTCAGCACCAGGAAAATAAGTGGTGCTAAGAAAGATTTTATTATTATTATTATTTTTATTTGAAGAAATTTTAGGTTTTGGTATATATTTTACTTCAGAGTTTAGAATATGTTTATCCAATAGAGGAGCAGGGTATTTTCTTTCAAGAAGAGATTGCTTTAGATTATTGAGATATTTATCTAAATTTTCTTTGTTGTTAACTAAACGGTGTCCGCGAATGGACATTGAGTAGGGAATGGATCTCTTGGTGTGAAATGGATGACAGCTATCAAAGTGTAAATACTGTTCTTTATTTGTAGGTTTTATATGAATCGCGGTTTTAATTTTACCTTCGGAAATTGTTAAATCAACATCTAAGAAAGTAATTTGTGATTTAGAAATGGTATGAGTGAAATTCAAAGGGCCAAAATTATTTAGGTCGTCAAGAAAGGTTGTTAGAGTAGTTTGTCCGTGTGGCCAAATCATTACTATGTCGTCAATAAATCTATACCATAATATGGGTTTTAAATTTTGCGTTTGAAGAAAATTTTGCTCGAATAATCCCATGAAAAGGTTGGCATACGAAGGGGCCATTCGCGTGCCCATAGCAGTCCCTTTAATTTGAAGATAAAATTCATCTTCAAAGGAGAAAGCATTACACGTTAAGACAAACTCGGCTAATTTGCAAAGAAAATCCGTAGAAGGTATTTGAGGATGAGGTCTCTCATCAAGAAAATAAGAAATGGCTTCCAATCCTAAATTATGAGGAATATTGGTATACAGGGATATGGCGTCAATAGTAACAAATAATAGGTCGTCTGACTTTGGAATTACAGTATTCTTTAAAATATCAATAAAATGATAGCTGTCTTTGATATGAGAATTTAGATTTTTCACAAAAGGTTGTAAAAAATAATCTACAAAAGCCGAAATTCTTTCTGTCGGAGAGTTAAAGCTTGCGACTATTGGTCGTCCAGGATTATTAGGCTTGTGAATTTTAGGTAATAGGTAAAAATTTGGAGTTCTGATAGGATCAGGAATTAAAGTTTTAACATCTTCGTCTGATAATTTTTCATTTGATTTATTTTGTTCAATATATTTTTTTATTTTCACTGCAAAATTTTTGTTTGGATCTCTAGATAGTTTTTTATAGAAAGTTTCATCTCTAAGTTGTCTCAAGCCTTCAGTAACATAGTCAGTTTTGTTAAGTATGACAGTAGTGGAACCTTTATCAGCCGGCAAAATGACGATGCTGGTATCCTTGCTAAGACTCTCAAGAGCTGCACGTTCATCTACTGACAAGTTTGATGTTGGCTTGAGGCTATTTAGAAAAGATGGCTGTGTTACTTTGTTTAATAAAATAGTAATAAAATTTTCTACCGGATGATTTTTTGGTAATGGAGGGGGTTCTTTATTGGAGTGTGGACGAAATTTAGCTAGTGCATTGTGTAATTTAATATTATTATTGTTATTCTTTTGATTTGAATGCCAAAATTCGCGCCATCTTAAATTACGACAAAATTTAACAACATCATTACCAAAACTAAAATGGTTCACATTTTGAGTCGGTGTGAAATTTAGACCTTTAGCTAATACTAAATATTCATTGTGGTTAATTACTTTGGATGACAAGTTTTTAACAGCATTTTTTTCTCTAGGAGATGGACCTTGTATATTATTAGAATATGATACTGATGGTGTTATACTGTTATTAATTTGGTTTACTAATGTGGCACGTATTGGTACGGAATCTGATACTAATGGAAATATATTGTTAGTAATTTGGTTTACTGATAGGGTGTGCATCGGAGAGGAAAGAGTACCTTGGTGAACTGCTGGGATAACATTTCGAAGTGAATTTGAATTCCTTGTTTTGTTAACATTGGAATGACTGTAATTTGAAATGGAAACTGGATTCAAAATGTTTCGTGTATTGTTACTTGGGATAATGCAAATTTTCTGAAAGTTCTTTAGTAAATTAAGGAACTTTTTATCGTGTTTTAATCTAATATTTCGTAAATCTGTTACAGAATTGTTAACTATTTTATGAGCTTCTTGAAATAAGAAAGGAGAATGTGTTGTTATCATGTTAACATAAAAACACAGTGAGTTTAAATGTTTATCAACTAAAATTTGATATTCATTTCGCAAAACAGACGTAATTTCCATTGAATACCTTAAACGGATTGCGGTGAAATCATATTGAATTTCTGTACTAATTGCTGCGAAAGGAAATTTTGGTAATAACCCTTTAGGGCAAATGTTGTTTTCTAAACATTTAGAAAGAAATTCAACGTGTCCCGTGAATTTAGCTGTCTTAGTGAATATATATTATATATATATAATATATAATATATATATATATATATATATATATATATATATTTTTAAATTATTTTCAATAATATATAAAATTAGATTCATGAAAAGTTACTTATCTGGGGTCCTGGTGGACCAGAAACATTTTACCGATAGTTAATGTCCTCTTTAAATACTTAGGGCAGCAGCACCTGTTTCCGCAATTGATAATTTATGATGTTCTTAGTTATTGCAGCCGAATTACTGTATGCCCTTGGATGTAATAAGTATAGGAGGATGGTTTCTGTAACAGAAATGGATGTTAGTAACTTATTTTAGAAGAAATTATATGATTGAGAATATTTCGACACAAGTCGTATTCATCTCCATGACATTTCTGATAGAACAATTTTTTCAAAATTTAAATTTAAAAAAACTGAACATAGAGAAATGGGTTAATAATATTTTGCAATATCGTTATAATACACTATAACCGACCTTGAAAAACATTATTGATAATGATTTTTAAATGAAAAATATTAATAAGCTTTTAATGAATATGTCTGAACAAATATAATTACTGTATTAATTTTGCCTATTCAGACCGGGACCCTTGCAAGCGCCTAAAATATTTATAAAAGCCAACTCCCAAGATTTAACGTCTCTTTCTTTAGCGTTATCGCCAAGGCACTTAATAATTTTTACTTTAAAACAATTATCAAAAGTTAAATTGTGTGCCTTAGCATGCAATGCTATTGGAAGTTGACTATCATTGCCTACGCTGGCCCTGTGATTATTTAACCTAATGCTAAGAGGTGTAGTTGTTTCCCCAATATAAAATGCATTGCAGGTCTGGCAAAGTAATTGATATACAATATTTTTTGAAATGCAACTACTATTAAAAGGAACTCTGTAACTATTAGGAGTGTTAGGACTAGTAAAATAAATGCTTCGATCTAATAAAGGACATGTTTTACAACGTGATCGACCACAAGGCTGTAGGCCAAAATTTTTGTTATTACTAAGATAATTTCGATTATTTTTATTAAGTATTGATTTTAAATTAGGAGGTTTTCGAAATGATAAAATTGGTGGTATATCTAATAAACCTTTGGTTGATGGGTCGTTAGCTATAATAGGGAATAAATCTGCTAAAATAGGTCGCAGTTTCTCAGTGCCAGGAAAATAAGTAGTACTCAGAAAGATTTTATTTTGATTTAAATTTGAAACCAATTTAGGTTTAGGTGAAAATTTTGTTTCGGAATTTATTATATTTTTATCTAACAAAGAGGCAGGATAATTTCTTTCTATTAGTGATTTTTTAAGATTGGAAAGGTACTTATCTAAATTTTCTTTATTATTAATTAAACGGTGTCCGCGAATTGACATTGAATATGGAATTGACTTTTTGGTATGAAACGGATGACAGCTATCGAAATGTAGGTATTGCTCTTTGTTTGTAGGTTTTATATGAATTGCAGTTTTAATGGTGCCTTCGGATAGAGTTAGATCAACGTCTAAGAATGTAATTTGATTTTCTGATATAGTGTATGTAAAATCTAAGGGTCCGAAATTATTTAAATCTGTAAGGAAGTCAGTGAGTGTGTCATGTCCATGTGGCCAAAACAGTATAATATCATCAATAAACCTATACCACATTAGTGGTTGTAAATTTTGAGTAAGAAGAAAATTATTTTCTAATAACCCCATGAAAAGATTCGCATAAGAAGGGGCCATTCTTGTTCCCATTGCTGTACCTTTAATTTGGAGATAAAATTCATCTTCAAAAGAAAAAGCATTCTTAGTGAGGACGAATTCAGCCAACTTACAAAGAAAATTTGTAGAAGGAATTTGGGGGCTGGGCCTTTGATTAAGGTAATGGGAAATCGCTTCTAAGCCTAAATCATGGGGAATATTAGTATAAAGAGAGACAGCGTCAATTGTAACAAGTAATAAGTTGTCAGTCTTAGGAATTGTGGTATTTTTTAGAATCTCGATAAAATGGTAACTATCTTTAATGTGTGACTTGAGATTTTTTACAAATGGCTGTAGAAAGTAATCGACAAAAGCTGAAATTCTTTCTGTGGGTGAGTTAAAACTAGCTACTATCGGTATATATATATATATATATATAAACCTAATAATCCAGGAATCCAGGAAGACCGATAGTAGCTAGTTTTAACTCACCCACAGAAAGAATTTCAGCTTTTGTCGATTACTTTCTACAGCCATTTGTAAAAAATCTCAAGTCACACATTAAAGATAGTTACCATTTTATCGAGATTCTAAAAAATACCACAATTCCTAAGACTGACAACTTATTACTTGTTACAATTGACGCTGTCTCTCTTTATACTAATATTCCCCATGATTTAGGCTTAGAAGCGATTTCCCATTACCTTAATCAAAGGCCCAGCCCCCAAATTCCTTCTACAAATTTTCTTTGTAAGTTGGCTGAATTCGTCCTCACTAAGAATGCTTTTTCTTTTGAAGATGAATTTTATCTCCAAATTAAAGGTACAGCAATGGGAACAAGAATGGCCCCTTCTTATGCGAATCTTTTCATGGGGTTATTAGAAAATAATTTTCTTCTTACTCAAAATTTACAACCACTAATGTGGTATAGGTTTATTGATGATATTATACTGTTTTGGCCACATGGACATGACACACTCACTGACTTCCTTACAGATTTAAATAATTTCGGACCCTTAGATTTTACATACACTATATCAGAAAATCAAATTACATTCTTAGACGTTGATCTAACTCTATCCGAAGGCACCATTAAAACTGCAATTCATATAAAACCTACAAACAAAGAGCAATACCTACATTTCGATAGCTGTCATCCGTTTCATACCAAAAAGTCAATTCCATATTCAATGTCAATTCGCGGACACCGTTTAATTAATAATAAAGAAAATTTAGATAAGTACCTTTCCAATCTTAAAAAATCACTAATAGAAAGAAATTATCCTGCCTCTTTGTTAGATAAAAATATAATAAATTCCGAAACAAAATTTTCACCTAAACCTAAATTGGTTTCAAATTTAAATCAAAATAAAATCTTTCTGAGTACTACTTATTTTCCTGGCACTGAGAAACTGCGACCTATTTTAGCAGATTTATTCCCTATTATAGCTAACGACCCATCAACCAAAGGTTTATTAGATATACCACCAATTTTATCATTTCGAAAACCTCCTAATTTAAAATCAATACTTAATAAAAATAATCGAAATTATCTTAGTAATAACAAAAATTTTGGCCTACAGCCTTGTGGTCGATCACGTTGTAAAACATGTCCTTTATTAGATCGAAGCATTTATTTTACTAGTCCTAACACTCCTAATAGTTACAGAGTTCCTTTTAATAGTAGTTGCATTTCAAAAAATATTGTATATCAATTACTTTGCCAGACCTGCAATGCATTTTATATTGGGGAAACAACTACACCTCTTAGCATTAGGTTAAATAATCACAGGGCCAGCGTAGGCAATGATAGTCAACTTCCAATAGCATTGCATGCTAAGGCACACAATTTAACTTTTGATAATTGTTTTAAAGTAAAAATTATTAAGTGCCTTGGCGATAACGCTAAAGAAAGAGACGTTAAATCTTGGGAGTTGGCTTTTATAAATATTTTAGGCGCTTGCAAGGGTCCCGGTCTGAATAGGCAAAATTAATACAGTAATTATATTTGTTCAGACATATTCATTAAAAGCTTATTAATATTTTTCATTTAAAAATCATTATCAATAATGTTTTTCAAGGTCGGTTATAGTGTATTATAACGATATTGCAAAATATTATTAACCCATTTCTCTATGTTCAGTTTTTTTAAATTTAAATTTTGAAAAAATTGTTCTATCAGAAATGTCATGGAGATGAATACGACTTGTGTCGAAATATTCTCAATCATATAATTTCTTCTAAAATAAGTTACTAACATCCATTTCTGTTACAGAAACCATCCTCCTATACTTATTACATCCAAGGGCATACAGTAATTCGGCTGCAATAACTAAGAACATCATAAATTATCAATTGCGGAAACAGGTGCTGCTGCCCTAAGTATTTAAAGAGGACATTAACTATCGGTAAAATGTTTCTGGTCCACCAGGACCCCAGATAAGTAACTTTTCATGAATCTAATTTTATATATTATTGAAAATAATTTAAAAAAATTTACACCCTTAAAATATCAATATATATATATATATAGATATATATATATATATTATATATATATATATATAATATATATATATATATATATATATATATATATATATATATATATATATATATATATATATATATATATATATATATATATATATATATATATATATATATATATATATATATATATATATATATATATATATATATATATATATATATATATATATATATATATATATATATATATATATATATATATATATATATATATATATATATATATATATATATATATATATATATATATATATATATATATATATATATATATATATATATATATATATATATATATATATATATATATATATATATATATATATATATATATATATATATATATATATATATATATATATATATATATATATATATATATATATTACATACTTAAATTGCCCTCGCAATGAACCGTCACGAATGCCGAATGCTTGTACTTAAATAGAGTTGAATAAACGTGCGTGATTGGCGTTCGCATGCGCTATTGTTTGTTTAAAGTCAACATTGAAGGGCTACTCCGTGATACTTGACGAAGAGTGTTAGCTTTATTAAACGCCTTTGTAGATAGAAAGCCAAGTATTGAAATATCCGTGTATTATTATCGTTAGTCTTAACATAAACACGAATAGAGCGATGATGCAATTCTAAAACTTTTCATTCGTTGCTTCAGTACATTCCGAAGCTTCGAATGTATAATCTTGTGTGAGAAACTGTGGGCCCGATTGCGTTACTTTGTGAACTAAAACTGAAATTAGTTCAAGCGAACGAGATAGCAATACGTCAGAGCGGAATATGAAACGAACGATCGTCGATAAAAACTACCTGTCGAACTTATACTCGTTCGAATAAATTTGAACACATTTCGTGCGGTGTTAGATACAGGAACTTTATATTATTGCCCTGTCTCGTTCACACGGACTAATTTCCGATTTTAGTTCACGAAGAAACGCAATCGAGCCCTGTATGTACTTTATCTTTCACCCAAAACTTGCTCTGATTTTGTTATCTCATTTTGGTGGTTGGTAATTTTGCCCACTTTTTCCACATTTCAAATGTTAAACATATCAAATATAATGTTTATATCAGATGTTGCTAATAAGAGTCCAGTGCAATTTTAACAGGCGCCCCGTCCGCCTTTTACGGCACAGGAGTGTGGTTTCGCTAGCCGCTGCCATTTACGCAAGAAAAGCTCGGGTAATTCATACCTGTCGGTGATTCTTGATACGTATGGAATGAAATCTTGCTGAACAGTGCGGTCGATTGCATGTCATTGCTGACGCAATTATTTTTGTGTGTAAAAAGTAGTAGTTACATAGGTTTTTGCTTTCGGGTTTCGACACTATTTTCGGCAAATATAACTTTTGAAAATCCCCTTAATTTTTGAGGCACAACGACAAAGCGAACCTCGACTAAATAAAACCGGTCAAGTGTAAGCTTCACTCGCGCGTCGAGGGTTTCGTATGTCATAAAGCGTAGCATAACTTCTCAAAAACTATTTATTTGTTTATTTTGAATAATATAATTTACAGCAGAAAAGCTAAGGCATTCGGTAAACAATATTATAAGACGTGCAGTAGACACAAATTAAACCCATAGCCATTGGCTCATCGCATATCTAACTAAACAAATCGCCCGTATCCTGGGGATGATGATATTTTACTTAAGATATTGCTTTTCCGCGAGTTGACTATTACCATGTTCGGTTATATGAAAAAAATCTTTAAACATTGACTTTTGTATAATTTATTATTTATTTTCATTTTTATAAAGTAATGTACAAGAAAATAGACCAGGACATGCATAATGTTGTACATACAGAATCGTTAATAACAAACTTTAATATAGCAAAAAACATAGTACTGTATCTGGCTATGATGTATTATACTTTATTTTTGTTGACGCGCAAACTGGCGCATTTGATATAAATTTTCAACGATTTTTAAAATCTAACAAAGGGCTAGCAAATGTGTTTTTACGCAAATTAAAACTTGAAATAAAAAGTAGAAAAAAATATGTACGTAATTAAAACTAAAAAAAAATAAACTTTACAATATCCTACTAATATTATAAACGCGAAAGTTTGTATGTATGTATGGATGTTTGTTACTCTTTCACGCAAAAACTACTGAATGGATTTTGATGAAACTTTACAATAATATAGCTTACACATCAGAATAACACATAGGCTATAATTTATAAAGATATATGGTTTTCTATCATCATTATCACAATTTTCCATCACCACGCGGGTAAAACCGCTGGGCGCAGCTAGTATTCAATAAATTTAAGTGGGAAAATAAGTAATAATATAGATAATTGCATAAGCAGAGTATTAACGTTACATTGTAATATATATGTATAGGAAAATAATATAATATAATACTTATACACATAATACTATAATAATTTAATATAATACTTATACGACAACAGTTTCTGGCATAACATGTTACCAGTTTTTTAGTACTGGATTTTCGTCTATGACCTTGTAATTATAGTATATGTCCATTCCCTGTAGATGTAAATAACCAAATAAATAAAAATGATAAATACATACATACACTGTGTTATTCAGTCATACACTTGCACGTTAGTTTATTCATATACTATCACACGTTATGCTAGTCGAAGACCTACTTTTTTTCTGTAGTCTTTATCTTACCCCTTGGGACTTTTTATTAATTTCGTTAATTTCTGTTAGTTCCATACGCAGAAACTGACATTCGAAAATTAAGTTGCCACTTTACATGCCGAAAAGAAGCGAATCTTTATCACGTCCTTGCTAAATTTATCCCGTCACCAGTCACCCCCTTTGGGCGGGCTCAAATTGATGATTTTCAGGCGAGACGTCATTTCCATATGAAAAATGCGCTGACGTGTGAGACGCGTCGCGTCCCGGTGAGGCCGAGCCAAAAACCCCTGCGGCCGTCGCATAATGTATTTTTTTATACATTACGCCGAATATTAAGGGTAGTAGCAAATATAAATCAAGTTGAGCGCGACGTTGCATATTTGTAACATTACGGCCGGAGGGCTGTAAATCCCCGCTAAGCTTTCGCAAGCTCGACTGACTAACAGGATCTGAGTCGGGCAGGAAAGCGGGCCTATAATAGCCGCTTGAATCATTAGCGGACGTAGAATATTTTATGTAGACTGTCAGGTAAAAAAATCGGTTGTGTCACTAAGACCCAGTAGCCAGGGACTTATCTCATATCATAAATAAAGTCGATGAGCAGTTGGCGAAAATTCCTGTTAATATGCGACGCAACTCAATGAAAAATTGAATTACGAAAGCGCGTCCTCTCATTCAATTTAAACATTAAATTGCAAACGTGGGTCGCCGCGAGCCTTCGAATTCGAATTTCAACCACAGCTCTTGCCATGACCAAATGATGCCTACTTGCCAAATTTCAGCACAATCAGATGAAGCGTTTGAACGCTATCGTAGATGAATAAACACACTCACAGACAGACCCACTCAATCGGGGGGGGGGGGGGGGGAGGGGGGGGGGGGGGGGGGAGGGGGCAAAAATGTATATGTCTATCTCGTTTTTTTAGCGCGTTGACGATACTTTCCCTTCTGGTTGATGGGCCGGGAATGTAAAACTGGACTAAGGAGTTCACAAATTAAACAAAGATATCAGGATTGCTACCAATAATTGTGTAAGTGAAAGTCAGGACGAGACACATACTAAGAAAAATGCTAGAACAGATATACTTGTCATCCAGAACATAAATACGCCAGCTTCTATAAAAGAAGAGGATCATAAAAGAAGAGCAAGATTAAAATGATAAATTACTCTGGTCACATCCTTCGCAGAGAGTCACTGCATATACATACTTACTAACGTATGTAAATACTCAGCAGGCAATCATGAAGTAGGAAGACCGATACACATGGAATGGTTATATTAATCATGGCATGGGATACTTTTACAAAAAAAGAGTAATGGGAAGAATTGGCACAACACAAATACAAAATAAACAAGTAGATTAACGATATGAGATTGAGGAAGCATCAAAAAAAGGTAAGACAAAAAAATCCAGAATATACTAGATATTATGGACGAAAAGCAGAAAGTTAGAAACAGAGACGATTAATACTATGTACTGCCCTCACAATTATAGATCCTCACCATCCTACTCTCTTATATCAGCTCTAATTTTCTAATATACTGGTTGATTGATTTATCTTTCCTTTCTTAAAGGCAGGTACACAACTTTTAAAATATGACCCTAGTGTATTCAGTTTATCGACTTAGGTGCGCTCCTGCTTGAGAGGTCACAGATCATTCATTCATTCATTGACGAATGCTTTTCTGGATTCAGTACTTCTTCTATTAGGCATTTTTTCTCTACATAATGATTTCAATCTTGTATTTCTGCAATGTACCTACGCGTTCTAGTTTATTATATATTAGACGTATAGACGTATTTACTTCCAAATTTCTAATTTTTTTTAAAATTGAGGACGATTTTCTCTAAATCCGATACATTAGCAAAAATCTTTTTTTACAGGATGAAGTTTTTTATTCATAAAACGTTTCCTGAGAATTACATTTAAATTAAATAAATAATTTTAGGTTCTTAAGTCAGATATCAATAAATCTGACCGCATACTGATAATTATAAATACAAATCTTTCTTAATATCTTAGTTACAAAAATGCGAGTTTTTATCAAAACGATATTTATGTAGTAGATGTATCGCTTTGACAAAATCTTCCGTGGTAATTTCAACATTGTCAATTTTATAACAGCTAGTTTCTCCACACTTATACAAAGGACTTCACGACAAAGGACTTCAGTATCTTGATAGGTTCTCTTTATTATTATCTCCTAATAAGTATGTCTATTAACATCTTCGCTGATGTCCAAATTTTATTCACACAAGACACATAATCAAAGATTATCTGTTAATGATGTATTACTTTAACAAAAGTCACATTTTGCACCGGCAAAATACGAGTTTTTGAGCACCTAAAAAAAGGTTTTTGTGTTGTTTTCTATAAGTTTCTAGAATTGTATTTTCACAGCTATCTCTGGCTACGAGAGCAGTCCATGAAACCATTAGAAGCTCAGTTTTAAAAGTAAACCAAACGTATCATTTTAAGAAAGCGGTCCTCAATCGGAACACCGCTCTATGTTTTATTACAGATGTTCTCGATTGATTTCGCTTTCCGGCATTCACGTTATATCATACCGTGTCAGTAATTATTCCAGACTTCTGATTTGGAAACGAGGCTGACCTGATGCTGTTTGCACTTCGCAAGTCGATACACCCGCGATGAATGAAAAACAATGATAATGAGAGGAACAATCGCCGGTGCTTGTGTAAATAATGGCTGCCGAAGAATGCGTAATTAACGAGCGTCGATTTGATGTATCGCCCCGCGAGGTTAAGTCGAAGTCGAGGGGCCTTGAGCCAGTTTCTCGGAACGGCGGCAGTGATTGAAAGGGAGACCACCTCTATGTGGCACACATGGACGCTGGCCATTCTTAAGCCAGTGTAGTGTATAGTTCTGCTGCACTTATTCTGCTAACACCTATGAATGTGTGTGTGTGCAAACGATGACTGAGATATATGAACGTGACATTTGAGCTGCTTAATGGGGAAACCAAGTTGTTTTTAACGCATATAGCGACATGAAGGGTAATGCGAAGCTTTTATGAGATAACGGTCGCTGCAGCCAACGGTCACCAGGAGCTTCTCAATTTACGTATAGGTACAAAAAGAGTTGACCATACGATTTGGAAAAAAACTATTGCAACACAGTAATGTAAAAATAGTAAGACTAAATAATCTAGGGACACGTTTCAGTACCATCTCCCAAGAGGTGTATTGTACTTAGACTAGTGTTTCTGCTCCTTTACCGATTCTATCTGATATTAATTTGATCTGATCGGTCTGAGCTGTTCACTTTAAATATTCGACCAGCGTGTCTATGGAAAAGTCGACCATCGAAAACAAGCGAGCTGTCGTTACTGGCTGAAGGCAGATCGACTTTGCTGAAGATACATCGGACGACTTACTGAAGGTGGTGGTGGATTTGATTGACCAGCCACCTGTCGAAGACTATATGCAGAGACTCTCAGAAGGAGGTTACCGCAAGGTATAACAGACGATCAATTGTGCGCTGGCAGCTTAGAAGGAGGACGAGACTCTTGTGGAGGCGATAGTGGTGGACCTCTGCAAGTGGCGATAGTTGACAACCAACGCCTTTTCAACATAATCGCCGTTACCAGTATTGGAAAGAGCCCTTGCGGAAGTGCCAAGGGACCTGGCATATACACTGCCGTGAAGAGTCATGTGAAATAAATGGTGTTTTAGGAGTATGTCTACCGCCGGAAAATTGTCCAAAAACTGACGGGGATTTGCCAAAAGGGAAACTATCACAATTTTGTATAATGTCGGAACAAGAGACTGTATGCTGTATTCAACACAGCCCCATGAGCAACAACACGAGATCACCAGAAAACCAGGATAAATCCAATAATGCATCTTCTATATCACCGCCTACTACAACAACTACCAATAAGTCACCGATCATCTCTACAATAGCTCCAGAAAATCCTCAAACATCACCACAAGCCATAACTACCAATTTCATAAATGACAGTGTGAAAAACGAACTAAATCCGAAAAAATAGCTCTGCAATATTGAGTACAAATTTAACAATGACAGCCATTGCTGTGTTAGTGATTAATTGATTTATTTTATTTTATCTGCATCCAAACTTTTCTCTGGTCGTAACGGTCTCCGTTCCATCGGGTTCAGAAGAGGGAGGAAGAGAGAGTGCACCCGTGGTCGCGCGCCCACCTGTGCACTATAATATAGCCTGCGCACTTGACTGCTTCCGAACAGTGGACTCTGAGAAGACTAAAGAAGTCACTAGAATCTACAATGCAGTCGCTGTGGCCGAACACGGCTAGAAGGATATAATACCGATTCTATCACGTAACATCGACGTCTGGATGATTTTGAGATTCAAAGGAAAATAAAAATTTTAGTCTTGACTTCGTGAAATAATAATTAATTTTGACTACGATTCAAATAGGAAGGTACCAAGAATTTTTGGTTAAACTATATGAAATATAATACAAAACATAATCTCAAACTGTATTAGAAGTACACTGAAAATGACTTCTTTTAACGCAAAAGAACGTAAATAGCTAGAATAAATAAACAAAATGAATACAATTTCATGAACATAACCAACAGCATACAACTCGTCTGACATTAGGGTTAGTGTTGCCACATCAAAAGATTTCCCCCCTTTGTCGAATTGATGTCTACTCTTAACGGCCAGACCGTATTATACGTTAAAAAAAAGTAATTCGCTTGTAAATAAAATATCTGCTTTTACGGTTAAACGAACATTTCAACTGAATAAAAATTCAACTGTATTTCCTCTTATTACAACACAACTGTATGTGACTTCACTGCGTTTCATATTCATGAGAGCGATTTAAAGTATTTTCACCAAAAGCTGAATGCATAAATCCACGTTTAATATAAACGCGATATGATTTTAATCGACTAAAATAGAACGCGGCGAAACACGCCCATGCATTTGATTACAGATCAAAATCAAATATTCGTTGAATTTATCAGTGCGAGGTAACGCGATGCGGAATATAAAAACAATGTACATACATAATCGTATCGCTACACAGGATTTGGGGGGTCTAAAGTATGTTTGGGGTCCAAATACCGCAGATCCTCAAGTCTATATATATAATCAGTGCGTGATGCCAGTGATGATATACGGCAATGAGACGTGGTCGCTAACTATTGGCCTCATACACAAGCTCAAAGTAGCGAGCCATAGAGAGAGCTGTAGGGGGAAGTCCCCTAACGCCGGGCGGCAACCTAGCGTCGGACACTAATAGTATCTCGACAAGTCGCAGCGCGATCGATACAAAGACGAGTGAAAAGAGTGCGGGAAAGCGTACGCTTTTCCTTTTACTACGTCTATGTATCGATCGCGCCGCGACCTGTCGAGATACTATTAGTGTCCCGAGCTAGGTGCCGTCCGGCGTTAGGGGACCTCCCCCTACTTGGAGTTTCACTTCGTGAAAGGATCCGAAAAGAGGGAATCCGCAGAAGAACCAAGGTCACTGACATAGGTCCTAAAATTAGGAACTTAAAATGGCAGGCCATACAGCTAGCAGAATCGACAACCGTTGGGAAAAAAAGGTTTTCGAATAGCGACCACAAACCGCTAGGACGGCTCCCCACATAAGGGACCGATAACATTGCCACTGTCGCAGGAAGTAGGTGGATGGAGGCGGCTGAAGTCTGTTCAACTATGTCCAACAATGGACGTCTACCGGCCGATGATGATGATGATGAACTTACCACTTTCACCGTACGTATATGTTTTGCAAATATTTTCAATATTTATTGTTTTATTTTTCATCGATAATGTTTATTTCTTTTACTATATATTTTTTTTTATTTTGATTACCTTGATGTTTAATTGTTTTGACTATACCTATCTATAGGCTTTATTTTATTGTTTCTAATACCATTTTTTAACCCTTTACGGCGCAAGGACTTTTTTTATTTTTTTTATTGGAAATAGGTGATACAACAAGTACATATATTCGGTAAAATATTTTAAAAAATCATATCTTAGAAATATAATTTATTTTCGAAAAAAACAAGGTTATGCAGAAGTGCATCGTGGTGTTAAAACATTTGAAAAGTTAGGAAGTATGAAACGTTTAAAAACAGATATTATTCTTGTTAAAACATAAGCCTACACCACGTTTTTGACATTCGGTTTGGGCTGTTTCTTAACATCCTGGATGTTTGCATCACAGCCTTTTTCAGTCCATATGTGTCCTAATTGATCAGATCTTACTTCTTTTGGTGGACCATACTAGCATGGCCCATTCCTCTATTTGTCCTCGATCAGTACTTCTACATCGGTAGTGCGTTTGAGCCGGTTAGATTGTTTAAATATTTTACTGTCTTTCTAGTAAAACAATCAGCAGAACTTAGCACCCGGTCCTTGTTCTTGGTGTCAGCATGAATTCTTCTATATATGAGAGCTATACCATTGATTATTCAGTGTTTTAATCAATGGCTATAGACATTACACATTGTCATATCAAAAAATTGATAAAATAGACTCAAAATGAGCCTGAAAGAAAAATAGATATTACAAACAAAGTAATGAATTACAATCGTTTATCGCAATGATGCATCACTGCATCATAGCAAAAGTGTAACCTATGTCTGTAAATATAGTAAAATACATTTGAATTACATCAAATTGGCTAAGATCACTAGGTTACCGTTACTTCACAGCAATTTCAGGTCGATATTTTCAGTATCATTAATAAAAACACACGATTGAACTCGCGTGCAAACTACACAAACGAGTTTTGGCGGGTTTCTCACTTCAAGTGACCACAAGATGTAAAATAGTGCGACCTAGTATAAATAAAGCCAACTAATTCGTAAGAACGCTTTGCTCTAGAGATACAACACTGAGATAAATTGTATTTTTTTTTTTTGAACGATTTTGGAAGATCGAATGGTATGATGCAGAACTACAATTCAGCGCCGTAAAGGGTTAACTACATTTATTACCTTGATTATTAGCCTTTTTTTATTTGATTTCTTTATTTGTATTATTCTATTATTAATTATGGATAATCATATTTTTTTACTTTATAAATAAATACTTAGTTTTATTACCTGTCCAGTATAGAGACAAAAACAGAAGATACAATGTAAGTAATAGATTCATTCGCTATCACATTCACGCTCATCATGTATACGCTATGTATCTACGTCGTTTTTTTTTAAATATGATTATATACCATTTGACATAACATAATAATTATCACCAGTAGACCGACACAGTTCGGTGTTTGTGTACGGCATTTATCAATGACGCCAAAACAAATGCACCGGATGCGTAACGTAATCTAATCGATAACGCGTTAATTATTATAAAATAATAGATAATGCGATAATAAATAACAATGGATTGCTAATTCGACGTGAATTGGATTAGGTCCATAAAACTTTAGAGAGAGAGAGTGTTTTGTCACGGTTGGGATATGAAATAATTGTATAGGTTTTTATAGGAGGTATTAATTTTTAAAAAATCAATCAGTACGTCCAAAATATAAAACGACTACAATTATACATACTGCATTTTAGATGCTGTGACCTGTCAGCCACGCTCAAAAAGTCGAAAGTTCAGTAGTGACGAATTGGATTCTCCGCCCTTTGGATGTACTGTTCGAGCCTCAGTATACTTTGTGATCACTTTGAATTTAAGGGTCAGAACAACCAAAACTATATATTTGAAAATTCGCAACTGAGAAATAGCTTCTGTTACATTTCCTGCTAAACAATTTTTTATAAATAGCAATCATCGATAAGTGTGGTGTTACCACGTGTCTCAAGTAATTACAACTAGAAAAGGATGGGAGATACAACAGAATCTTTGACGAAGTCAGAGCTCTATTTTTCGATGGCAGGCAGACCGCTATAATTCAAATGATGCTATTTTTTGGACGTTTTGGTCCTTTATGAGCTGTTATATTGTAACATTGCAATTTATTTTAATGGAGGGTCCAGCAGCTCTATTACGAACGCTCTCGCTTTTCGATCGCTGCGTTTGGAGGTGGCTCGAATACTCGTCACTAGGGGCGACTCAAAACGATAGTTTTCGCAATACCGAAATTTGCAATTGCGAAAACGATTGAAAAGCGTTGTACCAGCCCTGCCCTATTAACAACGCTCGTGCTTTTCGTTTACTCTCAGAATTGCAAATTTCGATACATATTATGAAAACTCTCGTGTTGGGTCGCCCTTGGCAGCGAGTAGCCGAACCAATTCCAATCGCTGCTATCGACAAGCGAAAGCGTTCGTAATAAGCCTTATTACGAACGCTCTCGCTTTTCGACCAAAAGAAGGTACGTCTAAAATTTTACGCACTAAACTTGGATGCTCTGGCTCGCCTAATCGCGGTAAAGTCGTGCGAGGCTCAAACTTCCAATTTGAAAATAGTAATTATATTTGGATGCTCGGACCTGACCTCATTTATTTTAATTTTTGGAGTTTACTCCTTAAAAATCGATGTCATTTCAAGCCCCCGGTATGAGAATTCGATGGATAGTGAAATCAAACGTTAACAAAAAGCGTTACGTTTAATGTCACCAATAGTCAAAAATTGAAAAGAGTGCAACAATAGCCAACAGAAAACCATAACTTCGATGAAATTTAGCAGCTTCCGAGCCAACCCATACTGACCATACATTTAATTTTGTCGAATGATGAAATGGACAGATATCAAATCAGCAGAGATTGCAATCTGAGAGAATCACACTCCAGTCGCGCGTCGGAGCTGATAAGCAAATTTTTTTTTTCATCTTTTATTTTTATTTTTCTGCACCGATTTGCATGAAAATGAGCAGATGAGTGAATTTTGAGCGATTTACGAAAACCGAGTAGGTCTGATCGTTATCGACTCCCAATCTTGTTTGTTTTCCCTCATATCCTTGTTCGAATTAACCAACAATCCAACAATCCGACTTGCAAACTCGACCAACAATCCGCGTTCCCACACTCAAGAAAAACAAAAGAAGCAAAGGGTTAAGTTGGAAAGCACGCCCGCCGCGGTCTCCCGGACCCCGTAAGCGATGTGCAGGCGGCATACAATTGAATAAGTTTTCCGGGAGGGTAGGACAGCGCTTGCATAATAATGTGGGGCCGCCTATAAATCAAATTTACCACTGGAGCATGGATGGCCCGTGAGCTGGGCTACAACTAGATGAAAGAAAACAAACCAGCAGTATTTTAGGTAAGCCTGAACTGACAGGTGTGGAATCCTTTCAGTGTTTCAATTAGTTACTAAGTGTAGTATGTATCACAGGATTCGAGAGAGCTTCTTTGTGAACAACTGTTGCTATAGGAAATGACACGCCAAAACTAAATATATTTAGCTGACCTTTCAAAAAACACGGTAAAATAATCTTTTTAAGACACTCTATGGCCCCCGTCCTTTTCGCCCCTGTTATTAATTTTACATCAAAAAGCTAAGCAAGGGATTAAGACTCTATCTGATAAGTTTTCATAAAAACGATTATTCGTCTATCTACGTCGACGCGAACTTTTAGCACAGTCTCTAGATCATTAGCTGTCATTAGTACATTCTTCGTTTGAATAATCGCTGTAACGCACATGGTTTCACGCTCTTTATTTCGGCGTGCCTATGTTGGGGTTGGTCAGATTGTTTAAAATATGGCTGATTTGATATATGGCAGTTGACTTTATGGCGCGGACCAAGCGGAGGCTACAAGGCTTGCAAAATGCATGTGCGAGGTTTTGATTCACGATGCCTCCCCGAGATCACGTCTCACCATTCCGTTAAGATTTCTATATCACATACACACGCACGTACGCACGCACGCACAACTTTTAATATGTTTATGTTATGTACTTTACGATGCATAAATAAATAAATTATATGGGGTTTTAAGTACTCAACACTCGGCGCGCGAGTCAACGCACATGACCAATTTTATTTATTGCGAAGATAGTATACAATATGCAAAGTAGGTCAAATGGGGATTTGCTTTTAGAGCTCGTGTTGATCGAGAGCAAATACTTTTTATCCCTCGTCGATGCTAATCTACCATCTAGCCGATCGAGAAGCTTCGGGATTCCCGTTTTCGCTCGCAACGGATGGTATTTATAGATGGCGTTATATTGCGACGGATTAAGCTCAGGCGAATGTTTATCACCCTCGAAGAGAGAGTGCGAGCTTCTCGGCGTAGCAGCGGGTTGAGCCGCGAATATCTGGGCCGAGACGCGCACGGCTCAACGTAAGCAAACATTGACCGATGGCAGCTATTGTACAAGCCCGAGCCAAAAATAATACGGACGGATAAAAAAATAACCGGCACCCCGTGTAAGATGCAAATTTCCGCAAATAAAAATACCGCATGGAATCTGTGTTCGATTGAAGCCATTTGAAGGGTTACGGGGAAGAGCGATCAAGGTCAACTTTTAGACATTTTTGGAAATTCCATTTTCTAACTTAAAATATGATCCTTTAGCCAGGGTTGGTTTGAATGAGAAAAAATATATCTCGTCTTTAAACCAAATATAGGTAGTTAGGTTTCTAAAAAAAATACATTTATTAATATTACGATTCTGTAATATTATTTTTTTTTCTTTCGACTATTTAATTCTAAATTTGAATTGCGTGTAACTGTGTATTTTAGAAAATGTATGTATAATCTAGATTATAAGTTGCTTATACTTTAAGTTGCTAAAATGCTTAATTTTGTGAATTTAATCGCATTTGTTTGTATTTAGTAGAAAGTATTTTTTATACCTGCCTTTCCGGCAAAATATATATATTGATACAGAGCTTTTATGAATAAAACCTTGAACAGTATATTTAGGACACATTTTGACAATATCCCTAAATACAACTACCATAGTTAACCACACACGGCGTCAATATAAGCGAAAGCTTATCTCAGTCATATGTAAGTGGTTTGTGGCAGTCACTTCATTTATAATATACACCGAAGAAAGGAAGATTCTGATCTTACTATATAATTCATTAGTGCGCTCTCATCTTGAATTCATCATTTTAAATCGTATTCTGATAGACTTGAATCCATTCATATGAAGTTTCTGCAAATGCTGCCATTCAAATGTGGCATCAAAAGTCAGCTGACTAGCTGCGAAGGAAGACTATATAAAGCTTTTATATTATTGCTGCGAAGAAAGCTTTTAAATTATTTGGAACGCCGCCAGGTGGTAGACTTAGTATTCCTAAACAAACTTTCAAATTACGAAATCGATACCTCTTATTATAATAAAATATATTTTAATGCCACAAACCGCTTCTTTCGAAACCCGGACTATAGCGATATACTCTCATATATTAAATTGTCTGTACAACAAATTTCATCATAACTATATTAGCGATATATTTCGCAAGTATAGTGTATGATATAGTTTATGATTCTTCAGAGTAACATTTCAATCTCCTTTATATTATATAGTTTCAATACATAACAATTTCATACATAACAATTTCATATAGCATATTTCATATTCATACATAACAATTTCATATAGTTTCATACATAACAATTTCAATCTCCTTTATATTATATAGTTTTCTTCAACTCAACATTACATTCGTTTTTAATTATTGTGTATTATTTCATACAAAACAGGATAATGATTTAGCCATGTAACCATATAATTAAGTAACAATGTCTTTATTATCGATATTTTGTTTGATTACCGTATAAAATTAAATTTCTCCATTTGAAAATTCATGGCATTTATTGTTAGATTCCTTGATTCTTGCTTTATAAAACCTCGCATTGGAAAAGATGGCCAATGACAAAAATCAGAAGTGTCGACGCTTATTTCGTATAATGATCACTATCGATGACCAATTGACATCAAATACGTTTTATGAATAAATGGTCAAGTAATTGTTCTATATAATGGAAATGTATTTGTATCAGGTATCATTTAAGTTTCTGATATGTTTTCATATGATACTGACATAGGGAAATCTGTAACAATACCTAGTCCCCATTATCCAATTAATTCGGTTTGTTAAGCACTCTCTGGCGGATTTTTTTTATTTTAACAATCAGCCTTGACTGAGCACAAATATCACATACAGAGTTCCACCCGAAAATAAATACTGGAAATACAGCAGCAGCAAACGCGGCGTTTAGTTAAAGTGGCATTCATTGATGGCAATGATTTTTGATTCGTCCGCGTCGCTCCTCGCACAGTGTTTCGTTTCACATAAGCCATTGCTAAAAAAAAATATTATACAACTAATACACGAGTAAAAACTGGACGATTGCATTAAAAACGTTAAGCAACTAATCCCAGTATTTTGCAACGTTGGTCTGTCAGTTACCTAACGGTTATCCCAGAAAAAAATTGTTCTGAGTAAAATAAATAAAAAATCAAAGATCCACTCGGGTCTGAAATCGTTTATGGGCAAGCCTGGGCGAGCAACGTAATCGGATTAATTGCTTACATTAATTTCCATCATTATAGGCCCAATATCAGATAGGCCAATAGTCCATATCTAACAAGATACGTACATCTACAGATACTTATCTATACTGTTTGGTCCCTTGATTCTATTATCCCCTTATACGAATTATGTAGATATACTCACTAGTAAATCCGATTAGTATGTAGGTATTTCTAAAACACTTTCGCCCAAAACCTATTTTCTGCTCCCAGATTGATCATTCCAACCACTGTGCGTCCAGGCATTCACGGCGGACGAGCGAGAGAACTGATTGAACAATGTGGCTTCGAGTGACACTTGCCAACGAAAATAACGAACAAAACGTAACAGAAATAGGTCAAAGAGGAAAACATGTTGTTTGAATTCGATTGGTGGAGGTGAGGAAAATATCGTGGACCGATGGAGAAACTAATATATAAATTCTACCTCGATTACATAAAGACCTCTGGTTCGTCCGTTTACGTGTCGGAGCCAGGTTAGGACACGTCTCCCCATGCAGCCTGGATCGCCTTGTCGTTCGCCTCTTGTAGGTCCTGGTGTGTACTAGAGCTGTCAACTACAACGTGCGAACCCGTCACCTCAAGAAATTTTCACGATTGGTCGCTCTATCTCCCGTGAAGTGAACGCAGAAGACTTAGGACAAAACAGTCCACCGTCAAGCTACGCCACATGCCCGTAAGAGGCCAACGCCTTATCCGCGATATAACCAGGTATGTTACCCAGCGGGCTTACACTCACGGGTGGGGATGGGGGTGTGTAGTGGGGGTTAACAACTGCGAGCTGGATAGGAGGTGGTCTTCATTCTGCAGCGTTCCACAGTCGCATATTGGATTCTGTCTGTAGCCCCAGCGTACGAGATTGGCTCGGCATGTTGTCACACCCACCCTCAGTCTATTGAGACTACGCTAGGTGGTATAAAAAGATTGTATTCCGGTTCTATCTCTTCCTTTACGTTCTAGCCAAGTGAATCACTCCATTGAGTTATTCGGTACGAAGATTGTTTGTTTAAGGGCGGTTGTGTGCAGCTCAAGAATGACTTTCACGATTCGAGGCGATTGTGGTGTGGTTATTGATCTTGCAGTGGTTGTCTTGGGTCGTCTATCACCTTCAGGTGTCCGCCGGGACATCACGACGTATTGCAGGGGGCGCGATGTCGATGAGCGGATCAAAGCTTTTCGACGGGAGTACGTTTGAGGCAGCCGGAGACAATTCTCACACACTGTTCACAGCAGTGTTGACCATTTCTGAGTGTGTTGATCTACTCCACACTACAGCGGCATAATCCGTTGTGGAGATGCCTATGCATCTGGGCCTATGCCCAGAGTTAAGGTGCTGAGTGTAGCTGCGTTGGCTCCACATGTATATACTTGTAGTATTAACAAAATATATTTTAAAAATCATTGTGATTCGTTCCCATTAGTAGATATAGGTTCTCGGTATAATTATTAAGTCATTATAACGTATTTGATTTGAAAAAACCAAACAATATTTTGATAGGCGAACGGGGCCTCGGCGCCAGGTATATCACGACATGAAATCAACGAAATCAAGATTAATCGAGCCGCAATTTAGTTACATTGAAATGCTAGGATAATGAGATCGCATACTAAAACTATTTCGAGAAAGAGCAAACCTAAATTGCCCATTGCGGCCCGCCGCAACGGCCCGATTGCTCAATTAGGCGAGAAGTAGGAGGTCGAAAAAAGTGAATCTCGCACGAGATAGTCGCAATTACCGAATGTGTTATGAAACGAGGCATGGGCGGCCGCGAATAAAGGCGCCTGAGCCCGCGAACTTTCACTCGGAATGACGCTAAACCTGGGATGGATTGCGGTGATCAAAGTTTATCGCGACTGAACTCGATTTAGAATGCCATATATGTAAGAGTGCCGTCCCCTATAACTGGGAGTTAGCGTCCAACTATCTATAACTGGCCCTATATTCAGCTAGCCTTTTAATATACATTGTAATACATTTTATTTTATTTATTTATTTATTTGTCTTACAAACTTCATCTTCCGACAGTTTGTATTAATTTTAATTCTATAATCATGCTATTGCGACATTTGTAAATATAATTATGTTAAATTTTATTCTAATTACCTGTTTTATTATGTATTAGATTTTTTGTTTTATTTTTATTATACATATAAAAAATCATCGCCATACATAGTCTATTTTAGTATGGGTTAACGGCCTAGTTAGGCAGATTCTGCTACGAAAACAATTGAAATGTTTTGTTATTGAATACATTATTTTTATTATTATTATAATGCAGTACATAGTTGTTTTTGGTCCAAAGGGTGATGTTGTCTATAGGTACAATCTCAGCTTATTTCTGTCTTTGACCCCTTTTCCGGTAATCCTATTTTCCAAGACTAAGAGAAGCATACGGTAGGGCTGACTCCTGAAGATGTGGCTAAGGTATATTTCCTCTAACCGACCTCCTTCAATAACCCTCTATTAGCATCCTGAGCATAGCGACATTTGTTGTGAAGCTGTTCCATTTGATCTACATCATTTGTCGCAGTATCCACATTTCAAAGGCCACCAACTGGTCGCTAGAGTCTTTGCTTCAGAGTCCAGGTTTCGCAGTCATACATCAGAGTGAACCTGGCGTAACATTTAATTAGATTAAGATGTAATTTTGAACCTTTGCCGCTTTTGCAAAGAAAGCCTTTCATTCTGTTTAAGCTGGCTTCTGCCTGAGCATTCCTTGTACGAATGTCTGTATCCAGGTCAGTAGTAATGACGTGTCCGACGCAATAAAAGTGGATAAAAAGCAGAGATACTGTCGCTGTCACATGCCTTGAAATCATCATAATGTATACCTTATAGCTTGCTTCTGGTGTCTATTTCGGTAATCACCACTTGCAAGTCATCTAAGAGAAGACATTAAATCCTGAATCATCTACATAATATTTAATGTTGCTTATAATTTATTGTTCCTCGATTGTAACATCCTCTCTTCTACCTTTTAACGCCTCTAATACTCTTCTCGATATAAAGACTTATTAGTAAGTGTTATAGTATATAACATTCGCTTACACCTCGCTTACACCTATAATTGGTACCCAGTTGGTTAGCTCGTCGACTCTTATAGCAGATTCTTGCTTTCAATACGTACTCTGGGTGATTTTCATTACCTCCTCAAGCACGCCAAGTCTCCTCCAAACGCGAATTATTCCTGATGCTGGACTCTATGACACGCCCTTTCGTACTGAATATACAGCCATGATGAATGCAGATGGGATCATGTTTGGATTTGATTCATCGATATAGATATCAACATCTGATCAAAGGCAACCGTCAACAATTCTATCAACCATATTATACAGAATGTATTAATATGTAGTGCTGTAACCTCAGTTTTGTTGTGTATTTAAAATAAACCAAAAATTTTAATAACCAGATAATAAAATTCACAGTAAATACTTTCCGCTACAACACACCCCAAAAGAAATTTAAAGAATAACAAAAAAAATGGATTGAGAGCTTGATATTTATTACAACAACCGTAGGGTATCTACAAATTCTTCAAGACTTCAAAAATATACTGGAATTCTCTATTTCATTCATTCGACGTCACCACAAGCGTTCTTATAATAACAGTCGCATTATATGACATAATTTACCTATACTATCATAAGGTGACAAACTCTGTAATGCTTTGTAAATGGCAGAAGTAGAACATAGCGTATTACAGTAAAATATCTGGGTAACGACCATGACAGACCTGAAGGGGCCTCTCGGAAATCTGTAGCCTCTTTATTTTATCTACTGGCAATTAAACGTGAGAAATGCGTGCGCGGCAAGTAATCAGTGTGTGTGACACTTGCGAAAAATATACCGACAAAAAATGTCCTAGATAACCCGCGGCTGCTGCTCCCAACGGCGAATGATTAATGACAACCTTAAGTAAGCTTCCTCGTGTCTTTTGTTCCTTAGGTACATCTATCTACCTACTAAAATAGATTGGGTGGGATGAACTAGTCAATGATTCGAGTATTCTTATAAATCGCCTTTTGCCACTTCAGTTACAATCCGGATTGGATAACTTTCTAAGTCGGATTTGTCGCCAATTAAAGAATGTGTGACCGACGGAAACGCTGATTTTCCTCCGGTTCACAGAGTTCACAGGCGAGATTATGCAAACACAGCCGATCGAAGTTACGTCTTGCGTAACATCCGCTGCGAGTTTTGTTATTACGTGATGCGTGGTGATGATTTGCGGTTGTGCATATAGTTAGTTAATAGAAATGAATGTTCGATTTCAAGACCAAACGAAGCGATTACGATAAGCTGAAGTAACGATGAACCATAAAAAAAGATATATGCAGAATGGTCGATGTCAAGTTTCCACAATTAAATAATAATATAGACAACAACAAAGCGCGAGATAATTTAAAAAATGGATTGTGTCACTCTAAGACTATTCCGGCAAGTATACAAGCCCCCCTCTCACCGCGCGTCAATTCGTAGTATATTTTTAGTATTTACCGCGGTATTAAAATGATATTTTTCCAAAAATGATGTAGTATTTTCATAAATATAGCGGAATTTCAATATTATTTGCGTCGCTTGTATAAGAGATATTCTAACCATAATTTCACAAGGCATCTGTTTACCGAGTTTCGTCTGTTACCGAGAGAATCTCTAACTGCAAATTTTCTAGATTGAAGTATGACTAGCGCGCCCGATGGTGGACCGATTTCAACTACAATCTTTGCAACTCTTGCCATGGCAGAAAGTTGTCTGCATGCCAAATTTTAGTTCAATCCGATGAAGCGTTAAGGCGCTATCGTGGGGGAAAACACACACACACACACACAAACACACACTCACACACACCCGCACACAGACATAGACAGACTTCAATCTTGAAATGATATTCCGGTTTCATCTCGATTTTTTTATCGCGTTCACAATGCTTTCCTTTGGGCCGGAAAACTAATAACTAGATCTTATTATTACCGCATATTTGCTTCTTGTAAGTAACCATTAACTTTTTTTTATTCTTTATGTCCCAAACGTTTATGGCTTACCTTAATGCTTAAGCTACCTTAAGGCCGTTTTTTTTATAACATCGCGTGGCGGTACTCAGGCGGTCTCCAATCCAAGTATTGACCACGCCTGACGCTGCTTAACTTCGGCGATCTGACGGGAATCAGTGTTTTACCGCGGCTATAAACGTTACATTCATTCAAAGTTCAGTACCGCCGTTGTCCAGGGTAGACTAAGTTGACAATGGCGGTTGCAACACCACCGAAACGTCGGATGCTAACTTCCTGCGGTTAATTCGTTTTATTTTATTTTTAATTCCATTTTTTACGTACTGAGCTTTGGAAGCTCCGGCCTGACCGCATCGATAATGGTTATTATCCTATCTTTGTGTCCGCATACATGCGCCAACATTCATTACGCACACATCGAAATAGTCGCGTAACCCAGCGGTCCGCAACCTTTTTGATGTTGCGACCCCAAGATTGAAAAAAGAGTTTTCAGCGACCCCAGGGTGGAGGCGCAGAAGCGGCGAGGGTGTGACAGGACAGGACAGGACGCACAGTCGTACATTATTTTCGAATCTCTCCGTTTTAAAGAAATTGGAATCAAAATGTGTATGGAGAGGTTATATTTTACGCATAAACCTTAATAAAAATCGATAAGTACAGGACCTTGTTGACTTTTTTGACGACCCCATAATTATATTTCGCGACCCCGTGCGGGGTCGCCACCCCAGGGTTGCGGAAGGCTGGCCTAACCTACACGGCCATATGGCTATAATGTAGGCGCAGCAGCATATTGCGCAAACAGCTATAGAGACAGGAACAAGACGAGAGCGTGCCCTCGGTCGGTCCCTCCGACGCCCCGACAGCTGACCTCACTCCTGGGTTATAAAGTGAGAAATTAACTTTCACGGAACGTAATTAATCAAACTCCATTGTGATAATTAGAGATTCGCGCCGGGAGGATGAACTTTCAGAGCCATCCGTCGCTGCAGCGTCGGACCACTCCACGCCTCAACGAGTGTCGATGTATCTAAATGGATGGAATGGTGGAGAGTCGCGGCGTCGCATTAATTAATCAACCCGCGGAAAATAATGACAGTGAAGTAAATAAAGGCTATGAAGCCAGTTTGTTCAGTAGAAGTGAAGGCACACCGTCAATAACGGCAGTAAACAATTACTGTATTTTTTAATCGACTTCAAAACATGGAGAAGGTTATCAATTCGGTTGTATTTAATGTTTCTTACCTCAGAGCTCCGTCATTTATGAAACGATTTGAAAAAATATTTTTTTATTTGAAAGGATATGTATATATATATACCTCCAGATTGGACCCATTTTTATTAAAATCCTGTTCTGATGATGGGATCCATGAGGAATTGAGGGATCAATGAGGGGACTTCTCAACGTTTAACAGTACGGACACGAAATTTTGTATATGCATTTCACCATGACAATACTGAGTCACTCAGGTTTGTCTTCCAACGAAGGAATTCCTCAACGGTCAACAGCACAGACACGAAATTTTGTGTACGCATGAAATTATGATAGCCCGTTCTAAGTTTCACCATGAAGTGGCTTATAAAATAGCACTTATGTATTTAAATATTTTTTATTTTTTATTTTTTCTGTAATATTGTTTACAACATAATAGCGAATAGGATAAAAGAAAGAGAAAAACAACTCAAAATTTCTAATACATACATATCCTAACACATTCTCGCTCTTTCATAATAACATCTCATTCTAATGCCGCTCACACACATACACAGTACCTAAGCGTTAGTGTACTACGATTAATCAATATTTTATTTTTTTACCCTAAATTTAAACTACTTTTCAATTTTACTTTACTGGCCTACCAACCTACGAGGAGGTAAAGTATTGTGAACGCGCGTACATATGTTTTCAAGATAAATACAGATATATACATTTTGACCCCTCCCCCTGAAGACGATTAAGACCATTACCAGACTGAAGTCTGTCTGTGTATCTCTTCGTCTGTATGTCTGTCTCTCGGTATCTGTCTATTCCTCTACAATAGCACCCAAACGCTTCATCTGATTGAGCTGAAATTGCAAGGATCATTTGGTCATGGCAAAAGTTGAAAAGATTGTGGTTGAAATCGGTCAACCAAAGGGCTCGCCAGTCACGCTTTAATGTCGAAATATTGGACTTAAAGACTTGAAATGCGGTACACAGGTGCCTTGTTGGACCGAAATCACGTTATGAATTTGAATTTTGATTTGGTTAGAATATATCGTATACAAGCGACACACATAATATTTAAAGTCCGTCATATTTAAGAAAATACTATCGAATTTAAAAAAAAATATGATTATAATACCACGGAAAATACTACATGTATACTACGAATTAGCGCGCGGGGGGAATTCGGGTTGGTGCGGTGGGGGGTGCAGGGCGGCAGGAGGGTTTGTCTACTTGCCGGGGAAAACTTGAGGTGACAACCGATTTTTAGCTTTTCGTGCTTTCAAAAGTGATGAAGAATCTTGCCTGTATTTTCTTCTGTCATTTTGAATCTTTATCTTTAACATTTATTATATAACTTTAAGGAAAAGCTCTTTTTCTACTATTTTTGCCCTTTTTATTATTTAAAAAAAAAAAAAAAAAAAGAGATTATTATAGCAACATTTTCAATTCAACGTGAGTACTTTATTAGCCCATGCAACTTAACTAAAATATAGTAATAATAACAATAATAATAAACTCTTTATTTGCACCTAAAAATTAGAACACAAAAAAGGCGAGATTATTGCCACATGGCAATATCTTACAACTAACCTACTCACAGTGTAGTTACATGCGCGCGTTGTGGAAATAAAGATTATCAGGTTTGCTTGCATAAAATACAAACTACTGTATTTGTTAAAACTAAGAATGCCCGAGGAGAGGAAATTGGGATAGGAAGGAGAGACAAAGGGAAGTTACTTAGATAAATAGAATTTTTGAGGTGCGTCCTGAATGATTGTAAAGAAGGCGAGTTTCGTATATTTGCTGGTAGATTGTTCCCATGGACACAGAAAGAGTATATAGTATTTTTTTTGTAATTTTAGTAAATTTTCAGAGGGTGACCGAAGTACAAGACCCGGGTGATGATTTATTGCTACAACATTATTTATAATCGTCGAATGTACCTACTCCATCGAATAAAAAAAATTAAAAAAAAAAACAATATCCTCTATCGATTAAAAATCGAACCCCTGGTCTATTTCTGGCGTAGAATTTTTGTCCCTGTCCTGGATGAATGTCAATGTGTTCACTATCCTATATAATCACATGAAACACTGTTTTAGCTTTCGTCAAGCGTAACATTTTCCTACAACGGATCGTAACAAATAATAATAAATAAATACAAACGGAACTGCCATGGAATTCACCGACCGGAGTCGGGCCCATCATAATACTATTTTTTTACACTTCTGGGGGGTGAGCAGTGGATTCCGGACTTACGAACCGGCTGTGGTAGGTTTAGGACAGCTGTCTTGCCACATGTGAGCGTTCACCTTACCACCCATTCACTCCCCCTTTGAAGCCATAGAATTTGAGATGCGCAAATCGCAGTTTTAGATAATTTTTCTAAGAAAGAGTTGATTATTTTTCTGGAAAGGCCAAGATCTTTAAAGAGGTGAAATAGAGATTTCGCTGGCAGGTCACGAGCGCCAACTTACACCGCGTGAAGGTGAACAGTGAAGCCGTTCCGGGTTACGGCATTTGCAAGATCATGGTATTTATTTAATTTATTTAGTTTGTCTTTTGGGATATTTGATTCCTATGGAACAGTTAATTCTACAATAAGAGCCACCTTCCGAGATAGAGAGTAAAGAGTTATATCTGGACGGAGGGCTGTGCATCCGAGACTTTCAGGGAATTTATACTGCTTAGAGACCGAATCAACCTCCAGAATCCAATCTGTAGCTTTCTCGATTATTGAGAAAGGTATAGATGCTTTCTCGATTATGAATACTAATACTATTCATTCGTATTGCCCTAGGGACGAAACTTATATAGTTTTCATTTAAATTGGTAAGTTTATCTTTTGAGAATGTGTGACAGTGATAGAGCATACATATAGAACATGTAGGTTGGAAAGAGAGAACAGAACAGGTCCTAATACGAACTTCGTCGTCTAGCAAAAAACCTTTCCCTTTGCAGCAAGTATAAAGAAATGTCTGGTGAGAAAAGTCTAAACTAAACCTAATCAGCGAGCCCGTTTCATATAGGTAGGATTCGCAATAAAACCAGGATGCGCGAGTACGGGAAGTGCGAAAGACATATAATTCCATCAAGCAGAGTGCGAGAAAATGCCGTTCTTATTGCTCGGCAATTACACGGGAGTAAATTGCCCCGAGAGCGTAATAGAAGCGGCCACGACCGGGTGATTTCTGCACCTCGAATCTCGTGTGAATTTCGCGAGAAGCCATGACATTTGCAAAATAAACGGGGCGTCACTCGCTTTGAAGGTGATTAATATTTTTTATTTATTTGTTTATTTATTTATTTATTTAAAGAAATGCGCATTTTTTAAACTACAGTACATTACATAATATCATTAGAGGCTCCGTTGTAAACAGTAGCAAAAAAGAGAGTACCGCAGCCCAGTCCTTCTTTAGATCACCGCCGCCTAACTAGCTAGGCCCGTACTAAGGCAAGCGTACCAAGAAAATAGTGGCTTGTGCATACTTCAAACTACATAATATGTTAAAAGAGAAAAAAGAAGAAATTTTATAATATTAGGAATTAAATTAAGGCAATAAACAATGTATGTACAAATTAATCATTACTCTAAAAACTAGGTCATTGATATGTCAATGCGTCTGTCAGTCTGTCAGTCTGCAAATAATATTTGTAAAAATACCTATTATAAAACACAATAAAATTAATTTCAATAACACAAAAAGGTAAATAATAAATAGGAATTGCAATAAATAGTGAAATAATCAAATTAAAATAATTATGGATGGAAAAAGGAATTATAATAAATAGTCAAAAAATCAAATTGTAAATGGTCAGAGGATTGACATTGATCTGAAATGCCGACCTTCATTCATGACCCATCTGTGACATCGTTTTTTGAATTGATCTTTATTGTGTAGGTTCCTTATTGACTCAGACAATTAAAATCAAAAGTTTAATTTAAGGGTTTTATGTCTTCTATATACTGTAGGTTCGGTGCGGCACCGAACCTATAGTATATAGACGCTGGAGAAAAGTATTTTCATGAAGAAATACTCTCGTTTGCAACGCAAGGTTACTAACATGCTTTATAATATATGTTCGGTTATAAACCAGTGTAATTTATAAATCATTTCAATTGTGGATATCATAGAAAACTAAGCGGCTGCCCTGATAAAGAAGTAGACTGTGATTTGAAACCAAACGATCTCCCGTAAAGGGATAGGAAATGAAAGGCAAACAAGTTTACCCTTGTGATGTGGTACGATGATGCTGGTTTGCAGAGGTGGTGGAGATAATATAATCACTAAGACATTTTATTTTACTTTTGACAATCGTCACATTTTTATTTGTTCTTTTTGACATTATGTATTTTCAATCCAAAACTGCCAACGATGGATCCGGAATAAGCGAGTTGTTGTTCTCGGAATACTTTTCCTCAGTTTTTGATGCTAACCCAGTGCAGCTGACTCAACAAAGTGTGTGTGTTTCGAGTGCTAATTACTCGCTATGCAATATTATTATTAATAAAATAGATATTAGAACTAAGTTAAAAATGTTAGATGATAGTAAAGGTCCAGGTCATGATGAAATCCCTCCCTTATTCATTAAAAATGTTCAACAGAAATCGTACAGCCATTGCACATTATATATAATAAATGTCTTGAGATAGGAGTATTTCCATCGCAGTGGAAGATTGCTAATATCATACCGATTCATAAATCCGGAGACAGGAATTCAGTATCTACAGACTAATAAGCATACTCTCCTGTTTCGGAAAGATTTTCGAATCTCTTGTCTGTGATCATGTTACACGACATTTTAAACATATAATCTGTCCGTACCAGCATGGATTCACCAAAAACCGATCGGTGGAAACTAACCTGTTGGAGTAAAACCAGTACATTTCATCCGCTTTTAATAGGAAACACCAGGTGGATGCCGTGTATACCGACTTCGCTAAAGCGTTTGACAAAGTTAATCATGACATATTACATATGAAACTTGCAAATAACGGTATTCACGGTAACCTACTTAGATGGATGAAGTCGTACCTATCAAATAGGACACAAATTGTTCGTGTAAAAGGACATACATCGATCCCTGCCTTAATTAAATCTGGTGTGCCTCAGGGATCAAATCTCGGACCACTTATATTTTTAATATTCATTGATGATCTCTCTAAGAGTCTACGCTGTCGGCATCTAATGTATGCAGATGATTTAAAAATATTCAAAGAAATACTGTCAATGGAGGATTGCAATGCACTACAGAAAGATCTTTGTGAATTGAAGAAATGGTGTGAATCTAATAGAATGGAACTGAATGTTGAAAAATGTCACCCTAATGAAAAATTATACCCTAATTAGAAACAAAGTAAAAATGTTAGCGATAGCCATGTAATATTAGAATATTGTTTGTGTACCTTTTATAATAAATAAATAAATAAATAAATAAATTTTATTTATTAATTTTATACTAAAGAAAACTTATTTGTATCGGTATTTTATGTAAAGAATTAATTATGTTCATTATAACCTTCTTTTTCTTCTCATTACATTATTCATTATATTCAATGTAATATAATCACTACTTATTGAGTTAATTTCTACATATCTTTTCTATATCTTATATCTCTATATCTTACTTTCTACATTATCTTACTGTGTTTTTTATTTGGCAAACTGAATGGTGAGACTCGATTTCATTCTACAATAATACCTTCTTTATTCTTACGAGTAACATTTCATGTTTTGATTATTAATAGAAGAATTAATGAAGAATTCAATCAATCACGGCCAAATGTAAATGTAATACAACTGTCTATACAACTATGTATTAGTTTTCAGGACAATAATTTATTTGATTTGATTTGATTCGGTTCGAATTTAGGTTAGAATTTACTTAAAAACAGCCGAAGTCGCCGCGTTCAGTAACACGCAGGCAATTTTTCATTTTATTTAGCAACGTTGCTACAGCACTAAATCTACGTTCAGACAAATATGACGATGAGAATGGTATCAGGAAACGTTAAACGATGGACCATAATCTAGGGTACAGTTGCAGACAGCTAAAATTCTGGGTAGTCATTCCAGAATTTAATTTTGATTCCTCATATGTTGTAAGTTCTATAGTCTACCCTTGCACCCCTAGATCACCTTAAGGTCCCCTAATTTCCTCTGAGACTTCTACCCCCCCCCCCCCTGAAAGCCTCCAGCGCCCACTAGAGTACAACAGTTTTTTAAAGGAATTTCTGCTATGAATTAACAACGAGCAGTGATGGAATAGGTTTATTTGCGGCGAACGCGATGTTTTCTTTTCTTCTTCCTTTCATTGCGCAAGTTTAAGTAGGTAATTATTAAGGTAATTTGGACGGATTTTTTAATAAGACGAATAATCGTGGAGAATAATAATAATCGTATTCAAGACGTTCCTTCTTTTTTTTCTTTTTGATTGCCCAAGTTTTCGAAGGTAAGTATTTTGGACATAATTACAATAACCACCATGCAAAAGCACTGCAACTCATGTAAAAAGTGGTCCATGTATCGACAGCCGAAAAGACAGCGGCTCTAGCGAGGGACGAGTTCATTTGTCCGCGTCGTCTCTGCTTTACTATACCGAAGCGTCGGATCGCATCCCTGTCGGGCGCGTATACAGCACTAACTTTGTCTCTCTCCAGCGGTAGTGAACGGTTTCGTGCAGCTTGGGCCCACAAGATCCATTTTGCTCTCGGATCGGCTTAACCCACGATTCAGCTCCTATTCAGAAGTCTCCTCGATTGGAAGGCTACCCCGAGTAAGACTCCCGTGTCTCGTGTTTCTCTCCGGTTTCTCCCGGCGGCATTGTGGACGGTTTGCGCACCGGTCGGCGAATCCAATCGGTTGGGCATTCTGACTAATTGCTGAAGGGGTATGGAGACTATAGATATACATTGCTTCCTAAGCAGCGGGGGTGGATGTTTCACCTGATGTCATGCCACTCTTGAAATGACCTTGAGCAACTCGATCCTGTATGGCACTACGGGCAAAGAACGCCCAGGTCTGCGATAAATTCAAACTGAATTACCGCTGTAATACAACAGATAGAGGTTGCGTAAGCGACTTCGGACCCGTAACCAGTCGGGAGGACGGAGGTATCCTGAAGCTTATTCCAGACGGAGATATCCTGCCAAAACTGGTAGTTAGGGGGTGAGGCTGCCCGCTGGTTACCTTTCCCGGTGCCTCGCCGTAAGGCGTTGGTCTCTAACGGGTTGCTGGTGAAATAGACAGTAGATTGTCTTGTCCTTAAGTCTTCTACGCTCATCCCACGGCTGAAAGAATGATCTATACCGTTATACCAGCCTAGGGTGACGGGTTCGCCCGTTGTAGTCGACACCGCCATCCTGTCTCTCTCCAACCGACTTTCAACCGCGTGACGAGGAGCAGGGCGTGACGCAGTGCTACTTACTTGGCGCTTTTTGTACCAGATCTGGCGATTTTTGATTTTCATTGGCGTTTACTACCAGTAGGAAGGCAAAACGTCTAGTGGACGACTCGTATGTCATGGACCACGAAATAGACCATGGACCCAGTTTAAGAACCCCTGACCTCTAACATTATAATTATGGGACACTCTGCAGGAGAGTTGCCAAATCAGATCATTGTAGCTAAGCCCTGATAAATAGATACATAATAATGTTAGAGGATTATCTATATACCCTCTAATGCAAGCAATTAATATGCGATTATGTATGTACGATTCCGAGCTTGGTACTCGCGTTCATATAATTGACTGCGATATTACGCTGCAGTTGTGCGGTTTGTACACTTATCGCCGACGGAGAAATTTAGCTGTTTAATCTCTCCATATAACAGAATCACTCGCTGAACAAACATTTTCTGAGTTTGCTCGCCATTATTCAACAATGCATGAGTTAGTCCTAAACTCTAGAATACAACGAATTTATTTCCTTCCAATATAACATATATATTAATATTTTTTTAACTGTCTGTTGATCTAGAAATTTATAATTTTATTTTTATACGAATAATTTACAAATAATCATGAATCATTCGCCTAGTTTAAATACATAAGTCTAACAAAGACTAATGAATATCCAGACATTGCCAGACAATAATAATAATACTTTCTATTAGAGCCCTAATAATGAATTACAATGTGAAGGCGCTAGAATGCTCAATAATTGTATTATTACTTATGAGTTTAGGGTAATGACATTAAAATGTGCACTTTTGACCAAACTTTCTTTGATGTCTTTCTATAGTCGTATTTTCTAAATGCTACTCTCCTCCTAATTTTCTAATGTAAGTAGATGAAGTACATATGAAATTTAAATCCTCTAAACAATGTTCCGATTGAGTCTGTGCCTCTGTGGCTCTTCGTGGGACTTTCCACTAATATAATGAAATGAATACTATATGGGACTAATATAATGAAATATTATGTACCCATTTTTTTTGAGGTGTCTCGATAAATATGCATTTTACACGAGGAAGTTTCAAGAAAAGATAATCTTGGTATCATATATTCTCAAATACCCGCAATATAATGAAGCTCGAACGAAACATTACAGATATGGACTTATTCGGGTTCGATTCCCGGCTGGGTCACCAGTTTCCGTGGTGATCAAATTAACGGAATTGCATTTTCAACACTGTCGACGAATTGCAATAACAAGATACACACTTACACACATGTTACACGCACACATATATATAAACACTTCATAGTAGGTTTGGTTGTAAGAGATTGTCATATGACAATAAACCCGCCCATCGTGAAATTTCATAATAAAGAGTAGAAACAAACTTATTAGACGTTTGAAGAGACTTGGATATTAGACAGGTCGACCAAGTTGGGACGAATCCGACTGCCAGCAAATTTCCTAATGGTTTCGCGCAGCTTGGGTGATGTTGGCGATCCTTGTGTTATCTGGTCTGCCCATCCGGTTTAACTACGGTTCAACTCCCATCCGGTAGCCTCCTTGAAGAGGGGCCTAACCTGTCTGGGTCGCTGTGAGATTCTGCCACGGCTGTAGCCTGCAGTCAGAGGCGGTTGGGATCAGAAGTGCGGATTTGGGGGAACACCTCCGACGGAACTGGGCGGTTGGTGGAATGGCCGGTTTGCTAGCCATGCTGCGCCCATCCGGCGAATAATCGGGGGGATCTGGAAGCCTGTGTTTTCGAGAAAGCGAGGGTGGTTGTTGACCTGATGTTAGCGATGTCAAAGATCTGTTGGCTACCCGATCCCGTGTCATATTATTAGTTGATAACTCTCAAGTGCCAGTAAATTTAACCTTGGCGACAACCGTATTTCGGAACAAAACGATGTGCGGAATGATGATTTTTTTAGATCCGCTTTGCAAGCAACCAACAGTGATAGTTGAACAAGACGTTTGTTTTTTTTCAGTAGTCTGTCACACCGGTGTTTGTGTTAAGATTTATGTCCTCTATGATACCATTAAACAAACACAAAAGACCTGGAGTCATAGCTAATTACCAGAAGGCTATCGCCCAATTGGACGTTTCGCGTCGCGTTCTGCATTGTCAGAACTGGCCATAGAGGCGATCACGACGGACGACGCCGCGTTTGCTATGATTTACAGGCGTTTCGTGAGAACGGATCATTATGAGTGAGGCGGGCAAGTTGGTTCGGTTCGGGCGTTTCGGGTCAAGGCCCCGAAAACTGACAAAGCGAACCACCGAGAAATGTAGAAATAATGAAGCGATTATCGTTTATCAAATAATGGTAGCCAGTTTCTCAACAATCCCTCGAAATATTTTAAACAAGCGTATTGGTCGGTTCGGTTCTGAATGCTTGGTTCGTTGTATCGTCTTGGTTTTTATAATATAATGTGTACCTACTTTATGTTCAGTTCCTTTGAGTACTGATTTACACTTCAATATTATTAAATTTAAAATCATATTTTTTCTACTGTTTACGGTTATTTATTGAATTGTTTTATCGTTTGTTTATTTCTACTCTCTATTGTGAAATTTCACAATGGGTGGGGTTTATTATCATATGACGATGCCTTATTACCAACCACTATGCAGTGTTTATATATGTGTGTGCGTGTGACATGTGTGTAAGTCTTGTTATTGCATATGAGCGATAGAATTGAAATGCGATTCCGTTAATTTCATCCTAACATGAAATGATGACCCAGCTGGGAATCGAACCCGGAACCTTACAATGTAAAATCAGGCAACCTAACCACTATGCTACCGTGTATAAACATTCATTTGTTCAACATTCATTTGACATTCCCTATTTGCATATCCTAGATTCAATCACTGTATTGAATGATAACGCTTATCAATCATAAGATCTATTTTTCGCCGCCAGTGACAACCTGATTCAGAATCTGATTGGGAATTTGGTGTTGTTTCGGTGAATCTATGCAAGCGTCGACACTTTCTATGCATCTGGTGGCATTCATTTAGTGAATTTGAGTGTATACGGTACCTATTCAGTATATTGTTTTGTTATTTATGTTAAAAGCTGCTGCCACCTCAGCCGACAGATCCGCTTTCACTCTAGCCCTTAATTCATCATCACAACCTTACTCGCCGAATGTCTACGGGGCTGTTCTCGGGGTTAAAATTGCTAAAACGGAAGCAATCAAACGAATACGCACGGTGCGTTTAACCGTGGTGTTTGGTCCGGACACATTATTGATATTGCGTGATGTGTCTGCTGTGTCGCTGCTACGATGGAGCTCATATTATAAAATAACGTGAATTTAGATCCGAGTAATAACGACAAAAAACGACACAAAGACAAATGAATAACTGATTTTGAAATAGGAATAATATTGCTTTAAATCCAATTTTTTTTTAATTTGAACTCGAACTGAAACCGAAGTTATACAAATTGGCCAGTTTGAAAAACGGCCAATTTTCATAGTTAAGGACGTAATATATTATGTAAACATTATTTCGATGATAATAGATCTAGATTTTAGATTAAAAATATCAGGAAGAAACCTAGAGAACGTCGCGTTACTGACCATGATTAGTAGTTTGGTATCCGTCATTTGTTTCGTAAAAGACAAAGGAAGGTCGGATCGAGCGCGGACCTTTATAGACTGCGTGAATTACAATCACGAAAACCGATTGATTTCAATCACGATTTGGGTCGACCGCGCGACACGACGAATGACCGCCAGTATCCGGGCTTTGCACGATAGTAACGTACTTACTGATCACAAAATGAGGGGCGCGCGACATTAGATGCTAGTGTTCCTCTCTGAGAAAAAAAAAATAAGCGACTAAAATGTAATATCACCATAGTCCACTGGCAATAGTTTGACGAACTTGATTTGAGCTATCTGTTAGCTAAAGAAGACAACAGGCCGCCAACTAGTACCTGAATCAGTACTGAAATTACAGAAGGTGCGAAACTGGAATAAAAAATAATCAATATAGTAATATCCTTTTTTACAGTACCATCATACTATTTTACAGTAACATCAGCTACAACAGGTGCCCAAACTTTTATAGAAAATGTATACTTTTATACAAACTTCTAGATGATTAATTGACGGTTGTCTTTTTGATGACTTTGGTATAGTGTTGACGATGTAATAAAATCTAAAGACGACAAAATACACTGATTTCGATGTTGTGCTATGAGCTATGAAGTCGATATGGTTTAAAAGCTCACTATTTACCTTACGTTATTTCTGGTGGTTCAGAACTAGATACATTGCGATAAATAGAGTGCGCAGCTGTGCATCAAAGATCATTGCGCGATCATTGCGTTTTTTGCGAATACGGCTGGAGCCCGATTTTGTGCAAATTTTCAGTGTTATCGCTGTATTTTGGAAAAACATTTATAAATGTTGTTCATTTTGACTGTCCATAAAATTATTTACGCCTTGAATAGAAACAATATTGAAAATCGTACTCTTTCATTCCGATTTTAAGTTCATCAAAATATGTGTAAAAACATAAATATCAGAGACTAATAACTTTTAAACAAATCTAATATTGATAAAAAGTATTTCACTGGATACATAGATAGTAGATACTGGATACGTATGTAGATGTAGTAAGTGAAAATGACAAAAAAGTATTTTTTTAATTCTAGATCAAAAAAAAACAAAGAAATCGTGGAAGTGCGAGGTAATGAAAGGAGCGCGGTCGCCTTAGGTCCCATTAAGAAAACGCTGCACAATAAATCAACGAAAACGAGCGTCTGTAAAGAAAAGTTTGCAGCGGCAGCAAATACGCCGACACCGCGCAAAGACTAACCCCTAATTGTATTATTGAAAAAATATTTTTCTGCGTTTCTTTATATAAAGTAAAAAAAATAATTCTCTATACCGTACCATAAATACAGCTCTCCGACCGCAATTGTTTCAAATCGACATTTACCTGTAACAAAACGAAATAAACGTATTAATTAAACGTGTTCTGGCGGGCGTGCAGGCGTCTATCGACGTTATGGGAGAATTCACTGTAGCGAATATTCAATTCGAATGCGACATACAAAACTGCATTTCGCTGAATGCATATTTATGATGTGCATTGTATTTATATGAATCTGAAGGTAAATGCGAAATACACGCAATCTAACGAGCGATGACGGTGCGTCGTGTCGGTGGTTTTCAAGGTTTTTTTGACGTTGGCTGATTAACATTCGCAGATTACAGTAATTACGTGGAGTACATTGAAATGATCAGGAATAGGAAAAATGGCAAATGGAAAATAAATGAATAATTTTAATGGATTGGGACATAACTTAAAATGTACTCGTAATATTAAAAATAAAAATGGACTCTTTCTGAGCAAAAAAGTTAATTAGTCCCCAAAATATTTTTCTTTGGTTTTGATACATAGCAACAAAATATTAAAGAAACTCGAAACAATACTACGTAATTGCTCCACAGTTTTTTTATCCCGTTCTCGGATAAGCGCTGACTTTAACTCAATTAAACATCAGTGGCCCTAACTTGGGATCTAAAAACGCGGACGCTTAATTTCGACCTGATGTTTGGGTATTTCATTTCATGGGTCCTAACCGGAGAGTGCTTATAAACAGGTTATCAGGCTCTTTGGGTCTTATTCAGGTCTCACCTAAAAACGGTCGAAAATCGAGCAGTCTACGTCTGACAGCAGTGTAACTCATGCTTCGCTCGTGATTTCGATAACTATTCGTCGCAATTTCAAAGACGTTTTTTCAGCATTGTCTTTTAAATCGAAGAAGGGATGATGAGTGCAGATTATCGTAAGTAATCGTTAATTCATATCTATGTTCTGCCCTGAAGTATTTTCTTTGTTGCTGTTTGACATGGTTGCTTTAGAATCAACCGAAAACGCGGCGATAAGTCGGCAGCGGGGGGCGGCAGGGTGACGGCCGGCGGGCGAATGAGTGTGCTGTCAAAATCAGGACCCCGCTTTGGAATGGCCATAGACAAAACGGAAAATTTTAAGATTAAGATCGGTTTTTAATTTTGATGAAACGGAATACCAACAAAATAGCAAAGGTGCTTAAAATCCTAATTCTTAGCACCAACTATGTTTAAACGTGAGAGAAACGGAATGTTAATTTGTCCCAAAGACATGACTAATAATAAAGAAAAAGAAATTTAATTGCAACGTTCTCCATTTTTGATTATTTTACTTTGTAAATCTGTCAACGTTAATTTGGACCACGGTATAGTTTATTCCGATGTAATGGATTCCCAATCATGTCGGTGTGCCATAGACATTATTAGTATATATTATATTCTATTCTATGTTTGGGAGGTTCCTATTCCAGATAGATCCTCCACCACCACAGAATGGTGACATATAATGATCCTAGTTATTGATCTCTGAATTGGTTAATTATTAATTAACTGTTATTAGTTAATTAATTAATTAGTTAGCTATTAATTAATTATTAATATTTATTTAATTATTAATAAATAACTTTATAATTAATTACATAGTTATTAAATAATTGAATATTGATAAAATAGTTATAGATCCTACATCACCGCACAACATTAGGCAATGTTTCGGTGTCCTATGCCTAGCACCTCGTTACATCGCTGAAACATCAGGAGGTACCTAAATGAAAATAATCTACGTTAGAGTTAGAACACGATCTACCGCTTCTTCGTCATTTTTATCGTGTTTTCTCTAGTTAATAATAACGAACGTCAGATGAAAAGCGAAAACATAATTACATAACGCTCGCTGACGGTGCGCGCCCTTTCGCGATATTATAATTCTCCTTCCCAAGGCGCTGAAGGTGGCGTGATTTAATTTTCGCTGATTAACTGCGAATATTCCAGTCATGCGAACCAGGCGGACATTTTCCTACCCTTAGCTCTGTGCGTAATCCGGCCAAAGTTAATTACGCGATAAGGCGAAAACTTTTAAATTAGACCCGGGGACGAATAATAAAAAAGCGCATAAAAATGGTTTTAAAACGATCGTTAAAAAGCCGCGGGTCGCCATGATGAAGCGTTTTGGGTTAAGAAACTATAAGCTCGATGTGCGCTTACTAACACGTTATATGGCGTCCATGTAAACAGAATAGAACGTATTCAGAATAAATTAAAAAAAATATTTGAATCGCAATTCATCCTACGTCACATTTTACATACTCATATCGTCATATTGATCATATTTGACATCCTACGTCATATAATCATAATGAATTGATCCTACGTCATATTTGACAGTCAGTCCATAACATTACCTCACTGATCGAAGAACGTACCACGATTTAGTCTCCCTTCACAAAATCATTAATATTGTTATAAACTGCATGGGTCTGGTCCAGCTATTACAATTCCGGACCCCTTTCAGAACAAGACAGGTGATATTATATCATCCGAGTCGTTGCAACAACTACTACGGACAGAACTCATTCATAAATCGTTTGTACAGAGTGTACGACGATTGCTATGCATAAATCAATGTATTTAAACAACGGACTTGAACTATCATATTTCTATATTTTATAGTTTGTATATATATATATATATATATATATATATATATATATATATATATATATATATATATATATATATATATATATATATATCTGTAATATAAGTATGTATTGTGTAGTATATACAAATACGTATTACTAAGAACATATTTCATTTTCTCCCTGGTTCCTCGCTTTCTATTACCCTACTCGGTTTCCTTTAACTATTTAATAAAAAATGTTATCATATTTTACCCGAAAATATTTTTCGGTTAAACAGTATATTTAATTGGTTGGCTTGCTTTTTCTTGTGAACTATGTATTTCTGAATAAAATAAAATAATTATATTAACAGTATAAAAGTAAGAATTGTTTTTTTTTCAAAACAAAAAATTTGGATAATTTCTCTGAAGATATCGCGAAGAGACAGAAGCATATTTTTTACAACATAATATTTAGCCCTTATATTGCTAAATGATAATTAAGGATTTAAATGGAGAAATAATTTTGGCCGCCCGGATCACCAATGTGCTTCGTCGAAAAAGTTCTCTGGCCAATATGAACCATGGCTGTCACTTGGGACTAAATATAGATTTTTGGCAAGGAACAAATTATACTTACCTAAAGCTAAAGATATCCAAGATTCAAAATCATCAGAGCTTTGAACTTGCTGTAGTAATGTTTTCATTCGCTAACATTCATACACTTGAAGTAAGACTGTTACAGTCACTTTAGTTTCCAATAAAATAATCTGGTATTTATTTTCGTAAAATAACGTCCCCGTAGCTTCCATTAGCTGCAATTGCATATTTACATTGCAGTATAATTCACAATTGAAAGGCATTAATCAGAGATGATCCGGCTACAGCGTGCTTGCATTGGCCCGATCAAATCGAATTGTATGGGAAAAGCGGAATATCGGATGCTGCGCTCTCTCTCGTGACAAGATGTCATAACCTACCTATACATCTATTAGTCGTAAATAGGTCTTTGTATATGTATATAACTAAATCTGGTAAATACATATAGACTTTCGTCTACCCTTAACCCGTATAACGTGCAAACAAAAGGGTAGTTTTTTTAATAACGTGTAAATCGCATTTTTACTCAATTTTTACGAACGCCACTGGGTCATGTAACTCCTAGTGATAAATGTAACTAGTATTCATACATATTGTTTTCGAAATCTCATATCTAAATCAAAATCTTTAGTTCCAAATCCATCAATAATTATTTCAACCTAAGCATATCCAGAAAAAACCCACATATACAAATTATCTTCTATAAAAACATAGTATCAAGTAACTACAGTGTCGATAGTTTAAGGAATATGATTAGCTAATCTGCGTAATGCGCAGGAAATTATAAACATCTAGTTTACAATGAGAATATCTAAATATGGGTGATCATCATTACTTTTTACACGACTGCCCAACAAAAAAAGTAGTGTAATGTGTTCAGATTTCATCGATGTATGTTTTCCGTTTCTTTATTCCACCTTAACTTCTAAACGCTCGAACAGATTAAGAAGTATGTGATATTGTTAGAACCATTATGTCATCCCGAGTGTCGTAGAGGTACCTTAACTGTCCAAATATCAAGTAAATAGTTGTCTAAATGTACAAATCTCCAAATGTCAATAAATCACAATAAATATATCATGTTTAGTGTCAAATGAAAGGTCTAATTGAGTAAATTCCGAAAATATATATGAATCTATTTGGATAAATACATAAACCACAAATATGTCATAAAAAACATAATAAAAATAATTCTAAATACAGTAGTTCACTTTTTGTAACGGCAGTTGTGTTTTTTATTCCTTATGTTTACTTGTTTAAATTCTATCGTTATTGTTTTAGCATTTTTACGAAAAATGCGGTAATAATAAATAGGTATATGTAAAAAAGTAGGGATACTCTAAGAAATCTTACCAAAAGAGTTACCTTCATTTTAAGAGCAAATAAAATTGACAGATTACATCAGAGCAGTAGCGGGACGGGAGAATCAAGATGAATAGACGCAGTATATTCAGCAATGAAATATTACAGTCTGTGGAAGAAGAAGAGTAAGGATATTCAATAATTTATTCTTGGACTATTAACCCTCTTTCCCCCTGCTTCTCACGTCTCCATCTGCATATATTGTTACAAGCATAAATTCGCATATTTTAGGCATAAGTTACTCTCCATTATTCAAACAGCCTTTAAAGCTCGATGCGCATTTGCAATTGTAAATCTGAATATAACCTAATTTCTGAAACTAGGTAAGTACTTGAATCGTGCGGCAGTAAGGCCATTAAAGACAAACCAGTAGTAACGAGACAGTAAGGAGAGTAACAAGAGAGTAAGGTAAGACAAGACAGTAAGGTAATGTAAGACAAGACAAGATGGTAAGATAAAACAACACAAAACAGTGAGACTATTATAGCAAACAGACTGTAAAGACGAAACAGACTGTAAAGACGAACCAGATTGAGAATAGAGTCTGGGATATTACATTTTGAATAAACACTGCTGACACGTCCTGTTTTCCTATATGTCACATTAGATCGTACCACCCTGTCAGGAATTACCCTGTCCGCGTCCACGTTAGAGTACATTAAATTTTTACGCTTTATTTGCTTTAACAAAACGGCGAGCTTATTGCCTAAAAGCAATATCTTACAGCTAACCTTAACCTAGTGGAATAACATGTTATGCGGTAAAAATAAACTAATAAATTAAATTTTAATCATTTAAATTCAGCAGGGAAACAAAACAATAAATTTAAGAAAAAAAACAAACAATAAACCTATAATGACGCAAGGGACGCAATAGGGAGGAAAAAATAGGGAAAAATAAGGAAAAGTTTATGAGCGTGGGTTCAAGTGTTCTTTGAGCCTGCGTTTGAAGCAATACAAACTAGGTGCTATCCTTATACGCGAGGGTAAAGCATTCCAGAGACGGGCTCCACGTACAGAGAAAGAGTGCGAGAAGAAATCACTACTGTGACTAGGGATCGAGAGCAGTAGGTTGTCTTCAGATCTCAGAGGGCGCCCGTGAGAAGATAGAGGTTTGAACCTACTTATAAGATATTTCGGAGCGGCCCCCTTCAGGATTCTGAAGAGCAAACCTAGGACTCTCGTATCTCTACTTTCTCGGGTCGTCAGCCAGTGAAGTCTCCTTCTGTACTCCGTAATATGGTCAAACTTTCGTAGGTCATAAATGAATCGAATGCAGACATTTTGCAGCCTTTCTACATTATGTGTGTGATTATGACCAGGAAGCACATTATGTGTAGTAGCATTGAAACAACTGCTCCACGAAAGGTAGGATTATGAGAACAACCGTCAGATATTAAAAACCTGCATATTTAAAGCACATTCTGTAAAAGGGGATTGTCAGGAAATAGGGTGAGGAGAGTATCGTAATGATTCGCGTCCTTTTCTCGTCCTTTCCAGCGCCCTTTCCCCTATTACAAATTGTTATTTTGTGCAGCTTCGCCTCCTTCCGGATCACTTTTTATCTTGTGTTTTCCGATTCTCTATTGTTCAGTATTCTATATATTGTTGCATGAGGTGTACAATAGTATCTATTATATCTGTTTTTAAACCTTTCGATGTCCTTCCACCTGTGCCATTCTTATCGCTGCTATCAATCTGTATCTTTTTAAATTTTGCAGACTACAAGAATATTGTATCTCTTTTACATTTTGACGCAATTCTCTATTCTTCTTGCCTTGTACTTTGTCATATACATATATCATTTCGCAGCATTATGTGGCAGATATAACTCCTGCCACATATCAGCGAGGTAATTTTATAGAGAGCAGTGCTTGCTCAATTCTGTCAAGAGATTTTCCCCCGGCACATTTAATTGACTTACTGTAATTGTCATGAATATGCGTCACATCTAATTATTTCCTCTTGTTTCTTTTCACTATTTAATCCATTGTCTTTCTTGACTTGATCCCCCCTATCAATTTTAATTTATTTTGATTGATAAACCATGTGGCAGCCCTTAATGACATGTCGGCTAGAGCGCAATGCGCACACGGCATCAACAGTGATAGGCCGAAACTTAATTCATTGAATCGTAATTGACTGTCAATGGGAGCCGAGGGACGGTCAATCTCTTCCATTGTCGGAGTAATTCGGTTGATTTGATCTGCGGCGAGGAGGCTCACCGCGTATCAAGCGATGGCGTGCGAGGGCTTCACTCGCAGCCTTCAGCCCGTTTGTCAGGAATCGGCCTAATGAGTGGCGTTTAATCGTGAACTCTGACGACGTGGATGACATTCCGGCTCTAGTGAGCCTTAACACTTCTAAATACGTTGACGGCAATCATCTCCATCTTGGTGCCAAGTCTATTTGACATGTATTCGAAGAGTTCTTGGAAAATACTCAATCAGGAGCAAGAAGGTAGGTAAATATCGCTGCTCGAATATACAAACGAGCACGTTCACGTCAGTTAAAGTCCTACACTCTAGAATATCAGCGAACACATAAATCTCAACCAGTTAAAAATTATACGCCAAGTATAAACATACTCTATACAAAATAAATTTACTCCTATCCGACAAACAATTCTGGAACGCATTTATCTAGAATGATGTTCAACTGGGCCATCGCATTACGCATAATGTCGAATCGACCCCTATCAGCGGCATTTATAAATTGAGGGATTAGCCAAAAAAATCACAGGGACCAATGACAAGAAAGTAGGAAGCCTGATAAACCACTGGAACGCCGAGAATGCATGGACCCTGCATGACCAAAATCCATGAATGGTCAATGACATTGTCAAGTTGTCTTGTTGAGGGCCTACCGGGACGTGGTTCACTGTCCACTAATGTGCCAATATCTTCAAAGCAGTTGTACCTTTCCTTTATCCGTGAGCTCATTGCGCCCTGAAAACCTGCAGGATCTTGTTTTTTGAAAAACTTTATTGCACACACAATAGAGTACAACATGGTGGGCCTATCGCCAAGTGTTCATATCTTTCAACCGTACAGCTAGGATTATTATGACTAAAGGTTTATGTGGGCAAATTGATTTATATACATTCATTCTTATAAAGTAGCGGACATAATAAAATAATTCCGTATATAATAATCATAATAATTAGAATAAAACAGTTATATTATTTATTAACTTATTAACTTAGGTCAGCACGACATTGCAGGGAGGAATGGAATATAACAAGGAAATAAAATGAGACTGGTGGGGGAGGAGGGGGGGGGGGGAAGACTTATTCATACGTTGATCAAATGTCGCTTTATATATATTTTTACTCCTTCAGGTTTTCTAGTTGTCTCAGGGGTTCCAAAACTGAGACGCCTGCTCTGCAAACGATTTGGACATGAAAGTTGATGAATGATTTCCACTTGGGTATTATCAAGCTTTTGTAAAATTGATACAATTTCTAGTCCTTCCATCCTTGACAATCCAGTGGACGCTCACTGCACGTACTCACCAATGGGCCGGTTGCCAGCGACTGGGGCTTTCAGCAGGCGTGAAAAAAATCACATATGCGCACACGATTCCATGTAGTGAAGCACTCCATGCACCGAAGCAACTCCCGTACTTCATTTATTTACGACAAGATAGATAAGGTTGAATAATTTTCTAATAGCTTACGTATACCACTGTTTTGTAGACATTCGACTACTTAATATACCTATCTCCCATTGAATTCCTAAAACGTCTACTTAAATGATTTCTAACAGTTTGATCTCTATCGTAAAGAAACGGTATGCAATATATATTTTTTATTATGTTCTGTTGTGATTTCTTTAGCATCTCTTGAAATTGGATAATGTAATCCTAGAAAAATGATTTTTGTTCGAGTTTTCCTTGTATCGATTCCAGATCGATCCACGTCAGACGATAAACATGTTCATTAGTACCTACCTAGACGTACCTAAAGGAAGATCCAAAACTTCAGCTCGAAGCCACCGGACTAGTGGTACCACTCAGAAATACTCAGGATTTTAACTGAGAATCTCTGGCATGAAAGTCCGACTCCTTAAAGTAACTTAATAGGAGCTCGAAGACTTTAGGGCGTTAACAGAAATCAGTAGCTCAACGCACGAAGCTACTAGATATTCATGAATTTGTGGGCTTGCTACAAATCGTTCACATCCGTCGATCGACGGCGGCGCTCCAGTAGTCAATAAACTGTGTTGTCTTCGAGCGATGTGTAATTTGCGATTAGGCATGGAAAGAAAATCGACTTTTACTGCACACGACACGCAATCCAAGGCATCTCTCGAATTAGTGGTGTGCATTTTGAAGCAGTGTGGCTTAGACCCCCTATTTATGTGCCCACCTCGGGCAAAACTGTCATCCTGCTAGTGAACGACGGAAGAGTTACACCTATTATTTACACGTCTGGACTCGGTTCCAAGACAAGCCTCAGGAACACCGGTTTTGCGGGGAAAAACTTCGATTTCATTAAAAATAAATACACATTCTAAAAATCAGAAAAAGAGCAAATTGATAAAGGATGCCTTTATAACCAAACGTAGTCATTTCGTCGTAACAACTACTAGATATTCAGAAGAACATGTTAACGTTGTGGCATTTATAACTATTTTGAAAACCCTAAACAAAAAATATATTATTATTCCCCAGAAAATATATACCGACCCCAAAATTAAATTTCTAACTAAACTAAAAGAAATTATACACATTATTATAAATCGCGCCACCGCGTTTTATCACTGATCATTATACGCACAAACGCAAAATCATGAATGATATAATGATATATGAATAAAATAGTAATAATGAAACCAATCTCATGTCATTACTCTTCATGGAATTTTATTCACGTTACGCACGAGAGTTTCTACTAAATAAAAAACTAAAATTTAGGTCGAAGACTTAACTGAAATATAGGTTGGTTTATTCAGTATTCATCGTCCGTCTTCTCTGGCGCCGCAGTGTGGTATACAGGTACATTCAATAGTAAAAGCAGCAAAGCATGGAGCAAATTAATGACGTTTTGTACGAAAGTTTAAATGCGATGATTTTGTTATGAAATTTATAAATAAATACGAGAAAATATATAGGCGAGTGGTTAGGAATGCCAAAAGAAATCTAATCCGAAATGAAATATTAAATTTGAAAAATAATTCAAAAGCATTATGGCAGCTTGTAAATGATAAAATGGGCAAAGGAAAAAAGTGCTACTCTAACATTACTCTTAACCGAAAGGGCCATACGGTCGAAGATCAAACAGAAGTAGCGAATATGTTCAACACTTTCTTTTCCCAAATCGGTCAAATATCACAATCAAACACCTCACAGAACAATCTGCAACAACAGGTGGGCACAATATACCTTACAGCAGACATATTTTCTTCATGCAGCCAACTGATGTTGTTGAAATAACAAAAATAGTGAATTCCATGAAAAATAAAAAATCCTCAGGAATTGACGATATCGCAATAGACATGGTAAAATTGACACTTCCGTTTATAGTTGACAAATTAGCCTATATATTCAATATATCTCTCCGAGATGGAATTTTCCCAGATCAATTCAAAATTGCTAAAATTATTCCTATACATAAAAAAGGTCCAAAAACTGAAATAAACAACTACAGACCAATAACGTTGCTACCTGTTTTTTCCAAAGTGCTTGAAAAAATAGTAAATTCAAGGTTGTTAAAATACATAGAAAACAAAAATATCCTAACAAAATCTTAGTTCGGTTTCAGAAGAAATAAAGGTACAATCGATGCACTGAACAACGTTCTGAGAAAAATGTACAATGACATGGACAAGAAACTTTATTCAAGTACCGTATTTTGCGATTTATCAAAAGCGATCGATATGGTAGAGTCTGGTAGACCATCAAACACTGCTAACTAAACTCGACAGATATGGAATCCGAGGAAATAGCTTAAAATGGTTCAGCAGCTATCTCTCAAAAAGAAAACAAGTTGTACAATTAGACGACTGCACACTGCACAGGTGGCGTATTGAAGAGAACCATTTCCGATGAGTGTGAAACGAAGAGCGGTGTTCCTCAGGGAAACATCCTGGGACCGATTTCATTCTATATATTAATGATCTCCCATCTATAGTAGCTCACTCAAATGTAACTTTGTATGCAGATGACACCAGCATAAGCTTTGCAGATGCCAAAATAGAGAATGTAGTGAAAATGTTAAACCATGAATTGGCTCTGTTGAATACCTGGTTCGAGAAAAATAATCTGTCTCTAAACACATCCAAGACAGTATCCATTTTCCTATCTTGTAGAAAAAATAAGGTTATAAACAGTCAAAATTTAATTATCGGTGCAAACACAGTAGCCAATATTAAAAGCCATAAATTTCTGGGTTTAGTTTTAGATGAAAATTTAAGGTGGAATGCTCACGGAGAGGAATTAAGCGACAGACTATCCAGCGCCAGTTTCTTACTAAGGCAAATAAGGAAACTAATCAGTGTTAAACACACCAAAATAATATACTTTGCCTATTTCGAGTCAATTCTTCGTTACGGGATTCCCTTCTGGACACAGTGTACAGTAGTTTTAAGGCAACATATTTTCTCTCTCCAAAAACGAGCCATAAGAATATTGATAAACCTTAAACATAATGAATCATGTCGTGGTCACTTCAAAACTCTCAGTATTCTAACGCTACCATCACTATACATATTTGAATGCATAAAATTAATATTAAAAAACATAGGAAAAATGAAGACCCAAAAAGAAATTCACTCGCATTTCACCAGATGTAGGCACAATTTAGCATTACCCCGTCCATCTCTGGAATTATTCAAAAGGGATCCAAATTACGTTGGAATGGCGTGTTACAATAAACTGCCTGAGAATATTAAAAGTATATGTAGAAACGGAAATATCACCCAATTTAAATCGAAATTAAAAGGCTACCTTATTGCGAGAGAATTATATAATATTAACGAATTATAATTAGATTACTGACAATTTCCATCTCGATTTTTTTTTATTTAACTTGACATTTGTACCATTTTATTGATTATTATATTATTACTATTATTTTTAATTTTCTCCCATAATCAATTATAATTCTTACTTACAGGACCATTTAATTTTAATATTATAATTTCATGACTATCTGTAGTTATAAATATCTAATATAACTCAATTATGTGGTGAGTCTCTAATGAAATATTTAGTATACATTTTAAAGTTATTTTAACATTAAGCGGCTATATAAAATGTCTAAACAACTATGTAAAGTTTTTTGAAGACAATAAATGCGATTTGATTTGATTTGATTTGACGATTCTCGTAGCATTGCGTTCGGCTGCAAGGTGGTGTTGTTATCAATATTATATATACCATTCATCATCATCAAAGATGCATCATTAAAGATGATTGTAAAAATCGAGAAAGAAAAAACCCTTTGCTTTGTCTGTAAAGACGAAAATTAAAACATGTTACCTACAGCATGTTCACGCTTTTGTTTCTAAAAAAATCTTCTTTTGCTATTCACTTCAGGAATTCAATTATTGAAAATAAAAGATTTTAATGGATTTTTATAAATTGTAATTCTTATTTTTTTAGATCGCCACCGTTGAATCGCATTTAAAGATTCGGAAAATGGAATATGTCAAAAATTCGTTTGGCAGCCAAAACTATACCAAACTAGAATACATATTATTATTACGAATTGGAACAAAATAAAAAAATCGAAATACATATACAAGTTTTCACAAAAATAATTCATTATATCTAAAGAATATGAAACGTCCAATAGGATACTATTGTTTTCTTTCTAAGAATTATAAGGAAGTATTTAACTTCTGGGAGTCGAAAGTTCTCAGTGTTTCAGAAACGTTCATGTTTTTAAGAGTTACAGAAAATTATATTTTTTGTTTGGTTTTTACGCTGAATTAACGCTTCAGCAATCGTCGGCAGGTCCGCAACGCCCTAAGGAGTAGTTACTTCATTCAATATGTGTAAGTAGACATAATTCATAGTAGGTGATATAATAGTGCAAGAAAACGGTGGCTAGACCGCACCCGCTCAGGAATGTTTATGACCTATGACGTCACACCGGCGGAGGTCACGTCGTGTTACCATTAATTTATTAAACGTTCACGTAATCTGATATCATATTTTAACAAAGCACCACCGCGGCCGGTACGCAAGAAAGTATTTCAAAATTAAAACGATAGGATTATTCCAGTATCCAAAGGCTGAAAATACGATTCGAAAAAGTCACTCTCGAACGAATATATATACATCCAGCCACGCTTTGGACATTTGACACTGACGGCACATTCGGCAATTGAACTGTTAGGAGCCCTGAACAATATACACGTTTGGTCAGGGTTACCCTTCTTCATTTTTTAGTTTTGACTTGAAAACGTCAAAAAGTAAAAATGATGGCGGCGCGTAGTAGCGGGTATATTCTTAAAATAGACCATCGCCCGTTTGTGTCATCGAACGGGGTGGGGGAGGGGGAAGGGGGGTCGGATAGGGGTCTTGAATACCACACAGCGTGACAAAAGAATCCGTAATAACTCTGCAATGGAATGGGTTACACAAGTGTTTCTTGCGTCGTTGTGTAGTATTCTAAAATGTGAGCCGGACAAAAAATTAAGTCATCGAGTAAAAAGTTGTGCTCCACGAAAAACGTATTCAAGCAAAACGGATCGATATAACCCACTTATTTTTTGTAAATTAAACAAATACATGAAAATTCTGATTCATGCTCTCCAATACGTAATTATACGGTATGGCGAAATCATGCTCGTTTTGGACGCGCTTCAATAATACGAGTACAAAGTCATATTATCAATTTGCAGGGCAGATCGTGATCAATTACCAGGAAAAATTAGACCAATTTCTCTGTGCACTTTGCAGTAATTCAAAGTGGTGTCCGTTCGCCAATTCGGTCGAGCTTATTTCGGTATTTCCACTTTTACCGAATGCTAGCTTTATCCGACAGAAATCCGCATGGCAAAACCCGAGATAGAATTTAAAATCAAAGAAAAACAAGATTTTCGCCGGTCAGTATAATTAAAATTGTACTCCGCAGCGCTGTGCTTTTTCTAAAGCATAATAAAAAAACACGAAACTGGAGCAAAGAGAACAAGAGCGTATCAGGAATAAAGCAGAAATAAAATTCAGCATTTAGTTACCTAAGCGTGCTTTTTACGACGTGTTAAATACGCATTTCGCATAACTTTCATTCATTTAACAATACAGGCAAATCATTCATTTAACAATACAGTTAAAAAGTAAATTAAAAGTTTTTTTTTCGTTTTAGGAAATCTGTTGGAGTTTCTTTCTTTCTTTCAGGAGAATCTTACAAAAGCCCCGGTAAGACAATTTTATGGGTAGTAAAATCTAGCGCTAACAAAAACCATTATGTTTTTATAAATGAATTAAGAGGCCGTGTACGAAATCGATGTGGGCCGTGATACCTATATAATCAATGGTATAATATAACTATAGGTAGGTAGGATTTTCGGAGCCAAAGACATACGTCCACCCTTTGGAAGCGCTCGGCTGGGACTAGCTGACTTGAGGCGTGAATCGTATCATAGGCGAGTATCATAACGCGAGAATTAGATTGTTTTAAAAGACTTTATTGCTAATTTTAATTAATGTTTTACATTTTTTTTTGAGGAAATGGATTGATATTAAAGTAAAGTTTATTTCTGTTGTTTTTATTTTATGAACGAGAGGTCTGAAAGGCCAAAATCAAAAGCATTTCTTCGCCCATTTTCTAAAAAAATTGACAAAGTTAAATATATTTTTTATCAACAATTTTATATGAAAGTAGTAAAAAGTGATTCACTTATTATATAGAGGACTTTCACAGCAATATATTGTAATTTTTGTATACCGTTTAGATGTCAAAACGATTCGTAAATATGTTATATTCTCAACCTCTTACAGCAAAAATTCACAAACAGTCGCCGGTTTAAGGTCAATTAATCAAAATTCTATAATAATTTTCCAAAAAGTAGCTTACTCATTAGACAATAGTATAAATGATCTTTTATGTTGTGCAAGAAAACTTATAGATATACAGTATTTTAACCTTAAATTCTCGTCTGCAAAATTACGTAAATTCACGAAATGCGCAAAATTTCGTGTACGGCCTCTTAATGTTGCCACCATCTAGGGAGAATATTTCAAAATTAAATACCTTTTCGCAACATAATAATATACTCCATCAATCGATCGATCGATCGATCGATAGATCAATCAATCAATTAATTAATCAATCAATCAATCAAGCAAGTAAGCAATTTTATATTATAAGAGATGCGTTTATTAACCCCCTTTGCCTATTGTATATTTAATGACAATCGCAGATAAAGAGTACACTCCAGTCAAGCGTCGGAGCTGACAAGTATTTTTTTTAACTGGTGAAATTGCCTTCGAAAAACAGAATAAAGGAACGAAAAAATCCATTTAATCCTATTATTTTTAAGTGTAAACCCGATTTCAGTTGTTTTTTTAATAAAACTTCCAAATGGACTGTTTCACTCTCTAAATGGCGAAAAAAATAATAAATGTATATTCATGCAAACACGAAACGGAACCGTTATCAGCCCACAAAATAACACAAGTCATGAAATATAACACAACGATGACAGGTTAATAGCGTGACTGTGCGGGGCGAGCGACTTATTAGTGAATATCCATTTGAGGCACGTCTGATTAGTTAACGATCGTGCATTTTGGTAAGGTGAGAGTTATTTTTATGCGCGGACGCTATAAAACATTGCTTCTGCCATTAAAATGCCATTCGTTTTTATTATTCCGCCTTTTTTCCTATTCCGTAATAAATACGAATATGATCATTTCAGAAAATATGAATTCGGAAGATGATATGTTTTTGGTGTTGTGACGTCACACGCCCTTAAATTATTGCATTGAGTGCTTCTCGCTTCTGGCACGTGACCCCACACATGCCAACGCCCAAACTTATCAGGGCATGAAATGTAATAACTTCGTTCACGACAAATTTTTTTACTTGCCTAAATATGACAAAATAAAATAAAAATAGTTTGCCGTACTAACGATTAAAACTGTCAAAAGTGATACGTTGTTTGGTATGAATCACTACTAAGCGTGTAAGAAGCGTCACCGAATAAAATCATCACTCATGCCTACGACATGTCATTGCAATGAGAATTACAAGAAAACTAAGCAATTTGAGCCCTCGGGATTCGACAGAACGATCCGGACCGTGATTTTGCATACCAATACCAATAAAAAAAGTTAGAATTCTTGGTGCGTACGAGATCTCACATATAGATCGACGAGATATATAAACAGATCGCATAATACATTACACTCCAGACACATAAGAAAATAGGTACAATAGATATGTAGAATAAAAAGGCGAATGTCACAGTAAAGTGTGCCGTTTTTCCTCAAACCTTCTGTCTGATTCATATATAGACGAAATCGCTCCGGAAAATTCAAAAGGGCGTCGAAGCGATGTAGGAAATTATTAATAGGAATCGACTCTAGCGATAACCAAAGAAAAACTTTAGACGTGCTCTTCCAAACTTTTTTGTATGAGGAGCATTTTGTTTATTTACATACTTATAGTAACGAAAGTTCTAAAGTTAAATTATCAAAATTCATATCAGATTTAGTCTTGGTTAAAGATAGCACAATTGCAGTCGTCTTTTCTTTTACACAGTGTGTACCCGGAGGCTCCGCCAGCTTCAAAGTCTTTGCAATGTTGACAATTTGTTGTATTTATTATTTTTTCTGATGATGTATAGTGCACACACAACGAAGAATATATACGCTGCCTCAAGACGATGAACAATATATTTCAATACAGTTTTCTGAGTATAAATAGCGCAACAATGGCCAGTATTAAAGCGTTTAGATACATATATTTGCGTCTATAATCACAATTACGGCTTCTGGACTTTGGATCTGTAGCGAGCGAACCCGACACCTTAGGCTGTTATAACGTTATAGAACTCAGCGGGCTAACCTCACGCCCTTACTACCAGATTTGGCCGGATTTCTGCGTCCTATGGTCTGTTCGCGGTTTCGAGGTCGCTTGCGCTGCCTCTACCTGACGTAAGCGGTTATTCAGTTTTAACATTTTGCGGACCGCGACGCTCTTTGCCCGCCATGGCCACTCGGGATCGGGTGGCCGATCGATTCAAGGTCTACAACTACCCTCCGGTGTCATAGGAAACACACGTCTTCGGACCCCTCTGGCTATTTGCCAGCTGGGCATTCAACACCTAGCAAACCGAATATTGCACCAACTGCTCAGTTCCCCCCGAGGTATTTCCCCGAATCAGCGATCTTCTGATCTCAACCGCTTCCGACTGCAGGATTACAACCGTGGCAGAAGCTCACAGCGGCCCTGACAGGGTAAGCCCCTCTTCGAGGAGGCTATTATATAGGAGTTAACCCGTGAGTTGGGCAAGCCAGATGGCATACATTTTTGGCCACAGCACCCAAGCTGCGTGGAACCATTAAGAACCCGGCTTGTGAACTAGTAGCATGGCTGATTGCGCCCGCGCCCACTGTATATGTATACAAGGGCCAATCATCATTTTTATCATACAAATATCCGACGCGACGCCTCTCCGTGCCCGGTTGAAATTATTAAACAGAAATCGACTCTCGCCCGTGTGGAAAATGGCTTCAATTTGCAGTCGAATAAAAGGCCCGAGTTGAGAGGGCGATGTTTGCGCCGTGCGATGAACTGTTCAATTATTCAGTCTCATTTCCATGCATTCGTAAGGAAACTCGATTTGATAAGGACGCCATTGCAGTCGGGGTAAAATGGTTCAACTCTGCCGCTCTGCCGCTCTGCCGCTTTACCAGTGGTTGCATCCGGCAAGAGCGAAATTGCAACTGCACGTTGTAAAACGGCTCGTATAGAAATTGTCCGAGTCTTGCAGGCGATTGGTCCTACGGCAGACAAATAAATTAATTTAAAAATCGCTTGCGAGACGGTATCGAATGCTTCGGTGAGATCACCAAATTCAGCAGATCCCTTAAAGTTGAATTCCGCGCAGTATACATTATATTTCATTCTATCAATTATTATATAACGTATTAGATTGATCAATGTCGTACTACAATTTGGCAACCAGGATTTTACTACGAAATGCAACGTATAGGTAGATGATTATGATATTGATGCCGTCTGGTCTTGAGCCAGAATAAAAATCACTCATTTAATATATCCAAATGTTCAGTGATGACATATACTAGATCGACCGCCCCTCTGATGTATGATTACTATATCACTGATAAGGTGCTAACTAGGGTTGAGAAGGTTAAGGATCTAGGAGTTCTCTTTGATTCCCAGCTTACGTTCAAGGAGCACATTGCTGATTTGTCCAAGTCCTCTTTTAAGCTACTAGGGTTTGTTATTCGTGACCTAAAGTACACTTTCACAATGTACGGGTTATGCATACATTGTATAATTCAATTGTGAGAAGTAGATTGGAAACGAATGCAGTTATATGGAATCCACATCAGGATCATTATATAACTATGTTGGAAAAAAATCAAAAATACGGATATTATCCGTACTTTACCCTACTAGTTTTTTACGAGGCATGGTGGGCTATAACTCTCTTAAAAGTTGCGTAGAGAAATGATCGCCATGGGCTACGTTTTCAAGCTGATCCGGGGAAGAGTTGATAATCCTAGCATGCTAGGCGAAGGTTTGTCTCTTTGTTACGGACAATTATAATCGTGCTCGCACTCATTATCTATTTGCGGAGCCGTCCTCGCGCACCAACCTAAGTCGATGGAGTCTGCTTACCCGAGCTTTGCGGCACATAAATACGGTATGTTCGACAGCGTCAGACCTTGATATTTTTACAGCGAGCCCTCATCTCTTCAAGGTGTGGGCATTGCGCTACTTGTTTATGTCACAATAAGATAAATTGATTTCACTCTTTATGTACTGTATGTTTCTAAGTTTTTCTATTCTTAATGCCTGTATTTGTATTTAAAGCTTATTTAAACATGTTGTGTATGTACTTGTAAGAATTCAATTATTTTTTATATTTATGTTCATATCCAATTAACGGATTGGTATAAACTGATATGTTGATTTGCTTATGAAATAAATAAATAAATAGCAGTCAAAGTTCTTAAAATTGATTAAGCTATTAACATATTTAATATGGCGACTTTCGTGAAATAACAGTATGGCGGCGCGCTGTATATGGTGCTGTATATACGTATATACGCACTGTATAATGTATATACGGTATAAAATAATAACAAACAAAATTTTAAATCATAGCTTATACATTTTTAATTTGGTATACAGGTTTCGATACGTAATAATTACGCACTTTAATTTTCTGATAGACTTATGTTTCAAAGCGTGGCGTAATTTTATTTTCAGCGAAATATACTTTTTAAGTAAATGTTAGTAAAGTCTAGAATAGTCAGTGTTTAAACTATGGTAGTAGTAACCACTGATAAAAATCTTTGCAACCGCCGAAGACTATGATAATATAGAAAGATGCTGATGCAAGAAATACAGCATTTCCAGACATTTATAACATTTTTTTACAGATCCTTTGATTATGATCACATCACTGTGAATGACACAATTCGTTTCCAATTAAACTGCGGCAGCCAAAGAATACATTAATTCGGTGATTATTTACGGGTTCGTAGATTCATTACTGGCTATAAATTACATGGCTATCGTACTAAACACACGCTCTTGCATGGATAGTCGGTGCAATACATGCTATTAGGCAGATCAACGTGACTCCTAGCGGCGGGTGCTCAAAGAACGCTTTAATATCATAGCTTTGATTGATGTCTATGAATATACTGCAATTGAAACTGGACGCTGGATAGAAATAAGAAAGTGAGAAGAAAATATTAAAGTGAGAATAACTAATAAGTACAAAACAATATTTAATAAAATAAACGAAACGCTGTGGACACCGCTTTGATTAATAATAAATAACATTAATTTGGTTGTGTTAAAAAATAATCATTTTGTAACGTGTATTAAATCTATTAAAAATCAATTGTTTAAAGTACCTATTCATCAATAAAAACTCCTTCTTTATCACAGCTAAAGCAGCCTCTATAGCAATCCCAAATAGTAACGAGAAACAGGGTTTCGGCACACAAAACTAGATTTCACATACATGGATCGAAGAATTATATCAGATTTTGTATAATTTATGGTATCTGGTATAATTTATACCATAAATTATACCAGAAGAATTGGTGTGTCACAAGTAAGCGATTTTCATATATAACTCACTAGTATGTATATTCGAAATCAACTACTTTAAGACTTATATTTCCGTATTTTTAAATTATATTGTCTTTTCATTCTCGTATATGCGAGAGAGGAGAAAAAAATATATTCTTATTTCATTGCGATGTCGATGTGCGTCTCTTGCTCATCTCCTAAAATAAAAGTATCTAGCTAAGATAGCAAAGTACAGTAGCTTTGCAAACATTGAACAGTGCCTAAAATTTGTATGCATAGAGTTGCAAAAACATAACGTTAAGCAATTTCAAAGATAGTGTTTCTACCCTATATTCCGAATTTTCACAATGGGCGGGTTTATTGTCATATGACAATTTCTTACAACCAAGCCTACTATGACGTGTTTATATGTATGTTGCGTGTAACATGTGTGTAAGTGTGTGTCTTGTTATTGCATTCGATCGACATAATTGAAAATGCAATTCCGTCCGAGATCGTTTAATTTCTTTCCCGCTAATGCGAGAAAGAAGAACATTAGTTTATGCGGCGACAATACGCGATACCTCTCCATCTATTTAAATAAGCCGCAGAGGCTTTGCTAATTTTCAAAAAACGTCTAAAATGTGTATGTAATTAAAAATATTAAAATATAATGATTGGCATCATTGCAACGAAAGCGCTGCGCGTGTTACAGGCATGCGTGCCAAGTTTTAAAAATGTAACTTCTTTAAAAAATCCTAAAATATCGAATATCATATTTTGAAACCATTAGTATTCATTAATACTATTTAAATATCAGCCCGCGAAATAGATAAAATGTCATAATAAATAAGAAACAGCAGGTAGCTGCAAAACAAATCCTTACTTGGTTTCGTTTTTAAACATTTAATGTCATTTGTGCATCGTTGTAATTGTGTAATGGGATGACTATTACGCATTTGACCGCCCTTAGACCGTGGGGTACGTGTGAGTGTGGGTGTGTATGACAGCTTTCTGCTGGCTGATGTTTGCACTGTGTTAATGACGTGTGTACATTTCGTTCGTTTGTTTATCTTTTTACACAACTGCCTAACAAAAACTAGTGTAATATGTTCAGGGTTCATCTATGTATGTTTTCCGTTTCGTTACACCATTATAACTTCTAAACGCTTAAACCCATTTAGAAGTGTGTGGTATTGTTAGAATCTTTATGTCATCCTGATTGTCACAGGGTATCTAAACTGTCTAAATATCAAGCAAGTAGTTGTCTAAAGGTCCAAATGTCAACAAATTAACATGCATATATCGTGTTTGTAAAATGAAAGGTCTGATTGAGTACATTCCGTAAATATACATCTATCTATATGGATAAATACATAAACCGCACAAATTTTACAACAAAACCGTAATAAAGATAATTATAAATACAATAGCTTTAATAGTCGTGTTTTTTAATTTCCTTTTAATATATTTACTTGTTGCTAACCGATAGCAAATATACATTAAAATTCTTGGAAGTATATACTATATATATATGCTTTATTTATAATTCGTTTGGTTAGTTATCCATTAATACATATTGATTTCTGTAATGTTTTATTTTATGGAAATGTTTTTAAACATAGAATAAAATTCTAGATTTTTAATCCCAGTAAATGTATAAAGTGTGATTGTTCGCGTGTAGCCGGCTTTACTTGCACCGTACGTGGCGCAGGGAATTAACGGAGCTATCTAGTCATGGACCATTATTAAAAGGAAAATTAGATTTTGGTGCCGGTATTAATGGTCGAAAATTGCTGGAACGTATGGTAATTTGGTGGCGGAAACGAACAAGGCGGGATTGTGTGCCGTTGCGACAGGCGGGCGTTCGACCGGAAGCAGGTTTTCAAACGCTAGACTGGCGAGGTAACAGCACACGAATATGCAGTGCAATAACTGATAAATGCGCCAGTGTTTTAAAAGGCATCATAAACGTAGTTAACCTTTGGGTTGTTTATCAAAAGGTAAGTAAAAAAGCATTTGGGTTTTTTTCATTATATATCTCATTTTCTGATATATTTTGTATTGAATGTATGTAATATATCAATTAACCGAATCTCGATACATTCTGCAAATTAGCTGCTAAATATAAAGAGGCACTAGAATTATGTTTTTTTACCAATTCCTTCCTCATATCATACAAATCAATCTCAAAACAGTTTTTTTTTTAATTGAACGTACGTGATACGGTTTTTTGCGTTCTGTCAATAATATAGCGGACGTATCACGTACGTTCGTATGGGTAGGGCGGTTAAACAAATGTTCAGCAGTCATAAATATAATTTGTTTTATTTGATACACATACATTTTACGCCCTTGCTAAAACTCTAAGAGCTGCTCTAGCATCGCCAGTTGAAAATTCAATCAGAACAACCAAAAAACATCAATGTCTTCAGTCCAGAGAAAGTTTTACAAATATTTCTCATATTGTGTAGCATACGAAATATAGGAATACTTGTTATGCCTGCGTTCAATGTCATAGATGACCATTCCATGAATACCTAATTTTGTTTTCGACATTCAAAGGACGTGCTCGATAATTATATTACTGTCCGTTACCGGACAATTGACGTAGAAAGCTTATCCGACTAATAAATGGTTAATAAGAAAAACGAACAGATAGTAGACGTACACAATTGATTAGATAACGTAATTACCTAAATGAACTCTGTCATTCCGTTTCAATAATGACGTTCTGCTCAACGATCTGTTTCCAATCGTCCGAGATAGCGTTCAGTCGCTACAATTTGGCAGGAGTTGCAACATTTCTAGGAATTTAAATATCGAGGCCTTTTTTATATTTTTTTTTCCAAAAACTGTCCTACGATTAATCTGCAGAGTAATTTCCCCGTGATCATTCATGCAACGGGCATGTAAGATGCTCCGTTGAAGACTCTGGATAGTTGTGTTATTTATGTTTGTAGGTACCTAAATTAATAAATAAATAAATAAAAAATAAATTAAAATCTTCGTTTAAGTGTTTGCAAAAGAGTAGACACGTTTTAACATTTAAATATTTTTATTTAAAGATTGGAAATAATATATGTTAAGCTTACTTATTACTAATTACTGATTATATATGGGATTAGATTGCTCAGCTTTTTGGTGGTAGTATTCACGTAAATGCAGGTAGCAATGACGGCGAAAGTAATAGCAATTTATTTGGCCATCAATAATAACGTTGATAATGAATGGTTTTTATAAAGGACTGATTGATTATAAAAACTCATTAATTTAACTAGCAAAAATAATAATAGCATTCAATTATTAGTGCCATCTATCGCATTTTTTTATATAGGATAAAATGCCATCAATAGATGGCATTCTATCTAGATAGACTAATAAGTCTATCTGAACATTAATGTTTGTAATTATTACGTATTGATACCTGTACACCAAATAAAAAATTGACATCCTTATGTAAATAATAAGATTTGATTATTTTATACCGTATAGGCGTATTTAGAGCGCCATCTACAGTTCGCCTCCATAATATTATACAGCGAAAGTTACCATATTGAACATAATAATCGATTTTAGGAACGATGAGTGCCATCTGCACGTTGCGTTTCGCACTAAATTACTTCGGAGTAAGTCTAATACACAATATAATCATTACGTTTGTACATTGTGTTATTTATTAATGGTAAGTAATTAAAAAATATTTAAAATTATGCCTATTACATTTGCAAACTTTGTAAAAAGTTTCCAAAACATAGAATCATGATCGACTCTTTTGCAATAAAGTGCTTTGACCTTGTAATGCATAGTAAGAAGACAGGTACAGACGCAAGTTTTCTGTAAATACATATCAGTCGACGGCTGGGCCGAAAAATGTGACGTATTCTCGAGGCAGCTTGACATACACGAAAAGGCAGCAATCATATTGACGTCATGCCTGCGTAAACAGTCGAAATGCGCAGGTAAGGGAATGACGCCAATGCGACGTCAAAAAAGACGCAGTCGTATGTGCCCGCCTCGGGAACACATTCCAACAGCTCTCTTTGTCTGTCTGCATACCGTTCTCCTCAGAATTTACCCACTTTAACTGAGGACTGACGAAAACAGCTGAAATCGAAAACCCCTTTTTTTATTATTAAATATTAAAAAAAAACATGATTTAGGAAATAAAAATGGATATAACTGATAGAGAACTGATACGATCTCCGCTGATTTAATCAAGGTTTGATCCAACAAGATTGTACCGACCGCCTAATTTAATTGAAGACTATCGTAGTTGCTTGACATTATAAATAAGATAAAAACGAATTTAACGCGTGAAGTTTGTAGCACTCGACGTTTCTACCCTGAACAACGGCGGCTGCAACATCGCCGAAACGTCGGGTTATACAAACTTCGCGCGGTAAATTCGTTTTTATCGTATTTATAACGCCTGATTTAAGCAGGGGATATAATGTCATTTGATATGATCTAATGCCTGATTTAAGTGTCTCGTAAAAAAAATACTCGAGAAGATGTATAATGTCAATATCGTAAATACTGGAGATCGTTATTGTTCCGTCACTTCTCAACTGCTGTCCTATCACGCTCTGCTATAGTAGGTTTGTCGTTGATTTCTTTCTTGTCGGTTTATTTGCCTTCTCTTTCTTATGTATTCCCTTCGCTCGCATCAGATTAACTCTATTAATTTGTGAGATGCGTTTTAGGACATTTTCAAGGATGTCTTCTGATCTCACAGTTACGGACTTACGCCGTGGCATTTGCAAAGACAAGCAAAATTTTACCACCCTACATCGGCCTGCATATGGTCATATCCATATCCGTGTCCACGAAATACAGGCGAGACTTTGGGTTCGTGTTGCGGAGCGCGGCATAATTTGGGAGTGCGCAATGCCGACATGTCTGCGGGTAGCGAGCGCATAAAAAGCCCTCCCGACATTCAAAGTTTCGCCCTCGCCAAGAAAGCGAGTGCTGAACTTACAAACCTATTGTACTGCCGCACACAGGGCTGCTTGGCCGATCTGAACGGTTAAAAGTTGATACGGTTAAAAGTGAAAAAAAACCGCATAGGCAGGAAAAACTGTTACTACTAATGCTTATTCTTTAGGATACATTCCAAACCAGAATAAGCATTTTGGGTCCACTTTCCCAATAGCTGTAAATCATATACCAATGGGAAGATCTCTTTATGTAGAACATGTATTATAATACTAAAACGACTGATTTTAATTATAAGTCATTTCTGAGTTATATCCTATGAAATATGGCTAAATACCTATATCCCTAGGACACCTAACACATCCAAGAATTGTATTTTTTAATAACTAATTAAATGAAAACCGTCCCAGAACACCCGAAACGATGAACTATATAGGTTGTGTGAGTACAAACTATATATTCCAAAGCATGATCTACTTTGTCAACAGTATATGGAAGGAAAATACTGGGATATGTTGCTTGAACTCTGTAATGTGTCTCATGATTTCATTCCCGCTCTGTTTCCTGACGTATGCAATATGCTAAAGTCAGCTGTTCAACATATTGTGCCCAGTGACCGTTTATCATAATATAACACTTTTTATTGATCTTCACTGCAATTTAAATATTTTAAATAAATAATTTGCATAGGGGTTTTCATGTAATTTAAGAAGATTCCGAATTTCAAATCTCCGAAACGGCTCATAATTAAGGTAAGTTGTAATAGTAATAAATATTCTAGGTAAATAGATCTTTCCGATGGTAAATACGGTATTGTTATTGGAGAGGTGGGCCCATCGCCCATCCATTTTTGCGGATAACTGCGGATTTTAAAAATAAAGCCTTTGAAATGAATATGTTTTCCACCTAAAAAAAGATGTTTTGTTAATTTGTTCATAGCTGCACTTTTTTGTTTTGAGACCATTAAATATCATAGTTATGAGTCGAATGCAGTTCTTCAACATTCTTTAACAAATAATATGTCAATATCAAGATGTCCTGATGAACATGCTGAAAGTTTCCGAGGGTGGATGGATGACCGGTGAGATGGATAGGGTATGGGGCTTCAAATGTCCCTATCTTCAGTTTTTCGCAGATGTCTCCCAAATCTTTAAGATTACCGTTAGGACAACATCTAGGAAAATAAACTATATAAAAACTCCTATAAATAAGATTCGATTACGTTTTACTAATTTATTTATTTATTTATTTATTTATTTAAGTCCATAAAAAGTACATTTAATTACAAAAACATTCTATTAGCCTAATATTTCATAATTAATTAAACAGTTTTTTAATTTACCTAACTCGGAAAGAGATTCAGAAATAATAGTTTGTGGTTTACCACCTCACTAGGAATAACCTGTATCGAGGTGGTACCAACAGAAATCGTATATTGCCTGCCGAAAGAGCATGATATACCCGCTCTTAGGTTTTTATTTTATTTTAATATTTTTTAAAAACTTTGTATTGCAATGGTATTTACAATATATAATTACAAGGATGGGGGTAGTTACTTTATTCTAAAATTTAAAAATTTTGAAGATACCAAATTAAACGGAAGGTATTCTTGTTCAAATATTCATAAATAAATATTCTTACATTTAATATAATACATACATAGATACGATAATCGCATAAACTTTACATGAATTTATATTAAAAGTATATATAAATAAAAATTATTATAAATAGGTACATACATATAATATGATAATTAAAAAATAAAAAATAGAAAAAATATTATTATGATAATATCGCCATCCCACTAATGAACTTTATAAGGAAGCTAAAGTTCTTGACTGTAGGCAACTTTTTCTAAAAACTTCCCTCTTAAGGCTATTTTTGGACAGTAACTCAAATTTAGGAATAATTCAGAACCGGCGACCAACGAGACAAGTTTTAGAAAATAGCTCAATAATACCCAGAAGGAAAACATCATTTGGACAAAGACATTACTCTTTCATTGCGCCGAGATTTTACAATCTGATCAATATGGAAATAAAAATGAACTTGACATTTAGGGAATTCAAAAATAAACTAAAGAAATGGTTATCGAATCACGACAGACTAACCATACATCAAATGTTAGAAATAATAGTATAATAAAACTTAGGTGCACAAATTATTAAACATATATGTTAAGTATATTTTAACATTGAACTAACTACCAAAAATTATTTGACTTTGACAATGAAGTATACTTTTTAGACTAGGTAATTTTATATTAATAAATATTAATGACCGTTTCTTCCTTTTCTCACATATAACTTTATTTATTTTATTTAATCGAATTTTATATGATATTTATTGCCGATTAAATAATGGAATTGCATTTTATTTATTATATTATCTTTTAATATTTTATTATTATTATTATTTTTTTATTTTATTCTGAAGACCACATTTTAGGGCAATTTAGTGTCATTAGCTTTTTACTAAAACTTGTATATTTGTAAGCAACTAAGCAATCAAGCAAACTTGATTGTAATATTGGAGTCCTGTCCACCCTAGAACGGGCTAGTCCCAGTTGGGTGACAGAAACAAATAAGCAAAAGGTTAAGGTTTTGCCATTCGGTTCCTGTTATTTTTATAAGCTAATCAATGTTTCATAGTAATTAATTCTTAAATAAATAAAATAAATAAATAATATGAGTATATATTTACATATGCAAAAGTGCCTTGATAACTATTTATCAAAGAAAATGACAATTTGCAATGCCATTTTATTATATAATATAGAAGTTAATTAAGAATGTAGGTAGGTACTACAATACAATATAGCCGTAAATTTGCATAATATATATAAATAGAAATATGTTCATTCAAGAGATTTTAATAACGCCTCGCAGTCTTTCCTAGATTTATTTAGCAGCCAATTTATAACCACTCTTCGAAAAGTAGGGTGTGGTAAGTCGGTCGTCGGTACGTCCATTCTCAGTTTATTGTATAGTCTCGGAGTCAGAAAAGTATAATGTCGTTGTCCATATGTCGTGTTCATTTTTACCTCAGGTTGTCTGTAACGATGTCTAGTCTCATGTCCATGGTCCCGAAGTTTAGATATCGCAGTCCTGTCATTCCTCTGGAAGTACATTAAAACCGCTTTTAGATATAACTGTCGGATGTCCATTACGTTAAAGTCTGTGAATAATTGGTCGGATGGGAAACGGAGCGGTTTTTTAATGGACCAATACTTTAAGAGTAATGGAGGGTTTAAGTTTTTGAAGCGCGCGAGCGCTTTAAAATCCTTGATCATACAGTAAAAAGTAACAAGACCTTTATTATAGGCAATTTTATGTAGTTTATGTTCCTATAAGTAGTCATAACGCTAATCCTAAAGGTTACAAATATATGTGAATAGCTAAAGCCAGATACATTTTAAACCTTTCCCCCTCTTCAGGATCACCTACCCCTAACTCTCGGCATAGTATAGCTAGAGTTAGAAGGTATACTATACTCTCAGCGACTTTCAGTATGTTCATCAGAACTGATTGCATCTCTTGGATCATCTGTTTGCATCTTGGGGAATGGTTGTATCGATTGCCAACACTACGTGAACTATTTGGGCTGATTTGTCTAATTTTGTCGGGCTATACGGAGATATCGCGAAGAGAAAAGGGCATATGTTTTCGCGACATCTTTTTATCCCTATTACTACCAAATAACACGGATTAGTGTAAGAAAGCTTTTATATCGATTAAAGTGGATAAATATTTCTGGCCGCCCAGATAGCACAAATATTCCTATGTGCGCCGCGCCGCTTCATATTCCAGGACAAGACAAAATTTCAACAATGGTGGCAACATTTGCATGGCACGATGGCGACTAGATATGCCTTTTTATTTGAGATACACTCAACGATACAAAAGGGTTGCTCGATTATGCGGTTACAAAGTACCCGCATCTAATTGATAATCGACAATAACCGCGTGAATGACAATTGAATTGAAAATAATAGAATTGTCAACGAGGCGTTCCGCATTAAAAATGTGGTAACAATTTAATTTTGATTGCATAAGGGTGTTAATTGTTGGAATCGTCCATTCAATATTTCGTCGCTTTTCTTCACAATCAATTCGCATTAGTTATAGGTATTTTTTTGTAGAATAAATTGTGCCAGAATGATTGTGTGAATTGCGTCACCCTAGCTAGGAGTGCTCCTAAAATGGGCACATTTTTAAACCTGCACTTGCCTAGGTAGGGAGGGAAAGGTAAATCAATCGACCAGTAGATATACTTGTTCCGGTGTTCTACTTGTCCCTTCCTCTTCGCTAGTTTCAAGCTTCGTTGTAGGTACTCAAGAAGGTAGTACATAGGGTTTAAAATAATACTATTAAATGAAATCTTGGAAATTTGCTGTTATTATTATAAATTATTGCTGTTGAAAATATGTGTTTTATTTTTCACAGTTTATTCTATTTCAAAAATTTTATAACAGATTTTTTTTCATTATCGATGAAAGTCTTAGATCATATTTTTGTTATGGTCGAATTAGATTTTTATTACTATGTAGCTATACTTTTTTCTAAATTTCACTATATCTATTTTGTTAAACATCGCTATTATACTTCTCCACAAGTGATTAAATTCCTTTTTACTTATTTTTCGACTTTTAAAATGTATACTCGTATATTTGTCCATCTGGATTGTTTTTAGCGCGCTCACAATACTTTCCCTCCTTTTCTGTCGGTAGGCCGGTAAAGTTAAGTTGCTAATTCTCGCAACGAATATACCAAGGTGAGTTCGCGTGCAGACTTGGCCACCCTTCAACTGTGTCAGTTGCTGAGTAACGACACTGAAATATAAATGGCGCGCGACCATGTACTCGTATACAGTTTTCAAATTCACGAAATATTACATCCCTACTAACGTTAGTAACCGGTCGCTCTAAAATATGGAAGCAAAGCGAAAATATTCCTCCATACATTTAAAATACTCTGTAATAATGCTACAAAAAGAAATGCGGCATTAAGCCCGGTTGCGATTTTCATGAAATAAAATCGGAAATAGTTCATGCCAGCTAGACAGGGCATAAATATACAAATCGAACATAGAGCGGAATATATAATGAACGGTTGTTACTTATATATCCCGGCAAAAATCTACTAATCGAACATAAAGCTGCAGAATCCAAGACTGGACGAAATGTTTTCAAACTAATCCAAATAATTTTTTAAGCTCGGCGGGTAGTTTTAGTGCGGGAAAAGATACGACCGTTCATTTTACATTCCGCTCTAACGCGCTGCTCTGTTCGTTCGGATGAACTATTTTCCGATGTTAATACACGAAGAAACGCAATCGAGCCCATTGTCGCTAGATGTGTACTTGGCAGAGAAAGTTATCTTGTAACCGTGACGAAACGTTTTTTCAAGACATTTATTTTAAGTAATTGGATTTATGATGGGCTTAGCACATTTCCAATATTTCTAAAAATATAAATTAATTTTAATTATAAATTAAAAGTCGCGTTGCAGTTCCGTCTATGTATTTGGTTGTGCCATCGCATAGTATTTCTAAGCATTTTATGCTTGCCGCGCATACCAGCTGATAGCACGTGCAATTTCTGTCATCACAGTCACTGTCACGTAAAGGTGAGTATTCATTAGACTCGCGCATCAACTCTGCTCCGCGCCTCTGTAACTGATCCAGTAGTGGATACGTTCGCGCTCCTGGAGAGTGCAATGTTGCACGCTCCGCGGCGAGCGCTCCAAGCGGTGGTGGTAAATGCGCGAACACAAATTGGAGCAGTGTGTTCGTATCTGTGGTGTTCGTGGACGCGAACAAAGTGGGACGTTGGTGGGTACGTCTCGCGCATCACGTTCGGCGTTCAGTAAATGCGAATCCATCGCTATGGAGTGGGCCGGAGAGAAATGTCTAACTCTAATTAAGGATAGAAATTATACAGTGCTGTGGGATCCGAAGGATGAGAAATTTACAAATAAATTCTGGCGACGATATGTTCGCTCAACATTCGAATGAAAACTGCTGAGCACTCGTTGTTTCGCGCACCGTATCCATTTGAGCAGTTGCAGATGCGCCGAGCAGAGTTGATGCGCGAACCTAATGGATACCCACCTTAATAGTAGTCGTATGACCTCTCCTGGTTGCGTTCGCCTATCTATGCTGAAGGTCGTGTATTTTGTTCAGTCAATATTTACGTCAACGTCAAGAGTTAACTGTTAGTTTTAATATTTAATTACTTTAGTATGCACATCGTTCCAGGTGCCACCCTCAAACAGAAGAACAGTACCGTCAGCAAATGATACACTGGTACATGGTATCTCCTGCCCTAAAAAATCGACAGTAAATGTGAAAAATAATATAAGCTCTAACGCACTACCCAGAGAAACGACACAGCAGTTGGTTAGCCAGCAACTTGATGTTTCGTTCAGTTTAACTAGCTGATTCCGTCTAGAATGTAATTTTGAGAAACCAGTCCAGTTTTTTGCCCCGTATTCCAATCTGTAATTGTTTCTTATCCAATTTTTCGTAATGTACCGCGTTGAATGCATTGGTCAAATATAGGGGCATACCAAGGTATTTTTTGTTAGCATCCATGTTTTGCCTTACTGACTGGTTGATAGTAGTTCGTTTATCTCCAGGTAGTTAGTCAAATGTGTTTTTTCCACGTTTTTACTTGTCTTTCTATAATTTGTGTTAAGAATGGACATTGATCTGTAGTTTGTGGAGTCAGTCTCGTTACCCGATTTGATAACGGCAGCACGCTGGCATAACTGGTGCTGGTTTGGAAGTTTGGAAGAACTTTCTACGTTTCCCACGTTACCTTCCTATTCCTTAAAAAAATGGTAAAATATTATAATATAATGACCTATTTTGAAATTTGTACTTTGTGAATTCTGGTAGAAAATGTCTTCCCATTTGCATATTTCCATGATATGCGATATATTGCGTTTTGAAAATTCTAATATGAATATATAATAGGTTTTTATAGTTACACCTACTATTTTCAGGGTGATACTCTAACCTAGTCAACATAGGAGGGGGGAAACATGAATAGCGTGCCAAAAAAACTAAAATATCCATAATAATAAAAATAAACACATTTTTGTATTTGTTGTCTATTAATAGTAAACTAATGGCATAGTTTTGCAAAAATCGGTTGGATGGAAATAAATAAATAATGTATTAAATACATAAACCGGGAGTAAATTTTATTCTTTCCTCAAAAGTTAACGTTTTCTAGCATCATATTAATAGTATCTGCAAATCGTAATAGTTACTAAGGTTATTGTATCTGGATACAACAAAAAAGTAGATATAAAAAGGCTGGTTACTTAAGGTTTTAAATGTGTGTATTGTGTATGTATCGTAAATAAATAGTTACACGGTATGCTATACCGTAAATCAATTAAATAGTTCGCGAGCGTTACTAAAATATATTTCTTCTTCCTCTTTCCACTTCGAAATCCTTTTTATCATTACGATACCCTTATAAAGTTAGCCTTAAACAAAGTATCTTAAAGCCCCTTGTAGTATCGAGTCTGCCGGCAAATTTATGATGTCGTATATTTTACGTCTGCTAATTATTTTCCTGGGTGAAAATTCCCGAGGCGAACTTAAAACGACCTAAAATATTTTTTATTATTTACAACACCCACTACGCCAGCGGAAAGCCGGACCAAAACTTTATTAAAGCGATACTTTCCTGATATATATCTATATAGATTACAAGGGTTTGAGCGATGTGAGATTTTCGAGACGCGTGTTGATAAAACTATATTACCAAGTTCGTGGAAGCGAACATCTGCTATCTCTGTTAGTTTGTTTACGGAGCGGGTCAAAAATCTCTCGCCGCTCCGTCCCAGGGTTCAAATTTAAATTGTCCCTTTCGTGACAATGAGCAAATAGCATCGTTAGAGCGCAAACACAAGGGATGATAAAAGTTTCAAGGGCCTACTTTACATGAGATTAGGTCGTCCGTGTCTTCTATGCGCGTATACATAAAGTGTAGTTTATGTGTGCTTTAGCTCGACACACAATTTCACTACTACGTTATGCGTAATGCATGTACGGTTAATATGGGGCAAGGAGGCGACAGTTTTGTTACGTTTTATGTTACATGAAAAATTTTGTGTTTCTGTTATATCTATATTGTAAAATAACGATTAGGAAGATAGGCAATGTAGGTTACCTGTAAGTAGCAAGTAATGTAAATTAAATATGAGCCAGTAAAGGACATTGGCGAAACTAGGCTATGATATTTTTACTATGTCGTGTAAACAAATAATTAATTACTGGTAAAATAGGCAACTTGAATTGGCAATGGGCTGGCCATAGGAGCTAATAGGCCCTGTTGCAGTTTGGCCATTGATACCAAGTGTTCAGGGCCGGTTAAACTCACAGTTCAACACCCATTCGGCGGCCTCCACGCAGAAGTACAAGCCCGAGTAGGACTCTGGCCTGCGGGTCAGTCTCACATAGGAGTCAACCTTTGAGCGCTCCTGGACGGTTTTCACACAGTGCCGCGTCAGCCAATCGCTTTCCGATTGACTAGCAAATATGTACTCGAAAAACTAACGACGTTTATTTTCGTTAGTATGCATGTGCCTACAAACTCGCATAACGGTATCCGACATAGAAGAATGATAGCAGTCAAGCATATGATATAACATGCAAAAGAATTCCTTTTGAAGAATGACCCAGAATGCACGCGCGCCAAATTCGATCCTTACACAATAAAATGTTATCAGACATAGAACCATCGAAATGTTGGCGCGATTTTGTGAGATATCATCTAAAATATTCCACATGCCGTTCGCGTACTAAAAACTTTGTTGGATGTCGTTTAGAAGTCTAACCGCGTTGGAGCCGTTGAATCGCTATCTCTTATCAACATAGATTCTCTTAGCCACATTTTTTTTTATTTTTTTTTTTATTTAAGTAATTCAAGAATAATTAAAAACAATTTTATCTTAGGAACTATGCATAGAAATATTTTAAACATTGAATAATTAGCAGAAAATGAATACATTGCAAAGTCCAGTGACAACGCCACCTAACTAGGCCGGGACCTGTTCTAAGGTGAACGTTTAATTTTGTGCGTGCTTGTTCAATATTGTGATTATTACAAAAACAAAATATTTTTGTAACAAAAAAAAAAAAAAAAAAATTTATTGTAATAAAATAATATTATCTCCTACCCACGCATTAGTAACCACCTGTTGGTAAAACATGTCCCAGCAATCCCTAAAAAGTGCAATATTGAGCCCGATTTGGTTTCTTTATGAACTAAAATCAAAATACCTTATAGCGGAATATAAAATGAACGGTTATCACTTTTACAGCATAAATCTACCAATCGAATATAAAGCTTCATAATCTAAGTGGACGCCGTGTTTTCAAACTAATTGAGTTCCAACTAATGGTTTTATGTTCGGCAGGATGTTTTTGTGCAGGAAAAGATACGATCGTTCATTTTACATTCAGCTCTAACGCACTGCTCTGTCTCGTTCGCATGAACCATTTCCAATATTAATTCTCGAAGAAACGCAATCGAACCCATTGTGGGTGGACTTGAAAAGTATGTACATATATCTATTGAATCGGATCGAGCTCCCTCAATTTAAAATTAAAGTTTTATTAACCATAATGTATTGAAATTTTGTCATTATTGTCAGTTTTCAAAAACGTTTTACGGACAGAAGAAATATATCTTTTGCTTCTCTTTTACATGAAACGTATGTAATATTAGGTGAACCATGCGAATGAACAAAATGAACAATACTACAGCGCCATAAAAAAGACTAAAAAAATATTTTAAAAAAATAGTTAAGAAAAAATGTAAATAAATCTATTCGGGTAAACCAACTAGCAAATGTAGCGCTTTCAGAAAAAATAAAAATAAACTTTCTCTGTAGACCGGGGTTTGTCAAATGAATCGTTATTAAAAATGACCAGATTTCAGCGTGTTCGAGCGGCGTTAAATTATGCAGGACATTTAGCCTCGTATAGGTAAGCGAGGGTATAAATAACGATCAGAGATCGTAAACGTCGTAGCCGAATAAACGATCGCTTAAAAAATACACAAAGGACCCGTTTAAGAACGGGAGGAAAGATCAATCAGCGGGACACAAAACTGAGACAAAAGACATAAAAGATCTTGGTAGAATAGCGCGCGCTCTGTAGGTGGCGCTGCGGCCCGTTCTGCTGCGACCGGCGACCCACAGGGGGCGATACGATGCATAAATTTAGGCAAAACGAGTTAGTGTGAAAATATTCATTATCGTATTTCAAAGAGCTTTTTTTCTTGTCGACGCAAAAAGACAACACCTAGAGTTACGAATGTTTTGCCACGATGACGAAATGCCCAGTTTTCAGTAGTACTAAAATTAATTCGCCTTTTGGAGCACCATTGATCAAGTCTATGCTTCGGCCTAGATCGACAAGTTAACTAATGACATCAAAGAGATAGAGAACGATTTCTTTAAGTTAACAGAGTGAACTAGAAGCCATGACGAAAGTGGCTAGTAAACTCAAATGAAACTCAGGCAATTCTTATCAGGAGACGAAACTTAACTGATCTAGAAAAACAAGTCACTCTTTCTTCATTTGACGAACTTTTCAGGTAATGTCAAAAACCTCGGTCTCATAACAGACGAAAATCGTCACTGGGAACCTCGAGTCGGCGAGATTAGTCGATCTTTTCTAACTTCCACTCACTAAGGCATTTACAACGTTCTGTTCCGACAGCGACTATCGATACTCGTCTATGCGGATATCGCGTACTTGGATTTGAAAGAAGAACTACTCGATAAACATAAAAATATTGACTATCTAGCTCAATGTCGATTTTAGTTGTTTTAAGATTTTCATTAATATTTTTCTGATTCCCGGCAAATGCAACCCGTTGTAATAAAATTACGAACATTTATTTACTGTCGTCTCTTAGACTATAAGGAGGGAGTCTATACGTACACGTCCATTCCGAAGACGATAAAAATAAGCATCAAGGAATCACGGATTAAGCGTGCTGCGTTGCAGCTCCAAACGAGTTAAAACGAGACTACGCATCAAAGCCCTGATTGGCGGGAGGAAAAAAGATGCAAGATGCAATCAGGACCACGGCACCATAGTCATTCACCCGGTCGGTCCAGTGCGATTTATCCGAAATGCGCAGGGTTGTCGAGGAAGGTTCGGACTTTTATTTTGCGCTGAGTGTTATTTAACTTGACTTTTATTTAACTTGCAGATACAAATCTGCGCCTTGCACTAATACAAAGACCGAAAACAGAGCGAAGCCTGTTAATGTGCATCATCCATTTTTAATGCAGCACAGAGTGACGTGCTTTTCATGGCTCAAGAAAAGAATGGTTCGGCAAAGTTTCATCCGCTTATTCGATTCCTATAGTATTACTGTTAAGTGATTGAATTAACAATGAGGCAAAAGAAAATCTTGTCAACTTTTAAAATAATCTTTTCTAATAAAATGTTGAACATTCCAAGAAGGATTCTTAAAATTATTGTGTATATTCTTAGTTTGTTTATATACTTGATTGGGTAGGTATGTGGTATATTAATTTAAATATCGTAAGCAGAATACTTCCTTTCCGGACAATCTTATCATATCACCCAATTTGTAGTAATAAATCTATGTGGTGTCAATTAAAAAAAAAGGAATTGAGCAACCATCTAAATGAGTTTAAAATCTTAGTGTACCAGTAAAATCTGCAAAAAAATAATAAATCGGAAAAAAATAAACAATGGGGATATTTACTTCCACATTTTCTCATTCTAGAGGGCGCAGTGGCCCAAGGTGTGAAGAGTAACGCACCGCGCAAAGCCTATTTCTCGCTTGCTCCTTGGGCCGTTTACCGCTAGCACCACCTACAAAAAGTTTTGCGCACACTTCCCCATTAAATTTCGCTGAATTTTAATGGACTTGTACTTCCTGAAAGGGGTAATTTAAAACGTACTTCGAGTCTTTGGGAATTAATGGAGTTTAGGAAGAATATTTCATTCATAATATTTCAGCATCTATTAATGCCAAGGGTTTATATAATGTCGAACCTACACATTGCGATCGAAGACTGGTAAAAAAAGAAAATAGAAATTTCCGGGCTTTTATTTATTCTTAAATATTCTTAAACTCTGTCATATAAATGTTCGTCAATGTAACGGTCACGCACTGCGTCTTCGCCCTTTTGTAACAGAGTAAGCGGACTGATATATCAGTACGCTGTGACGTCACGGGATGCATCGCGTCGGCGTCGTCCTCCATTGTGAACATAAGTAAGTCCTTTTTATAACGAGGCGTGCAAGTACCTATGCGGCCCTCGGAGCCAAGTCGTAAAGCAACAAATGCGCCTCTTGTCCGAGAGGCCAAACAAAAAGCATTGTTGTTGCGTCACGCTGTAATGCATTTGCCCGTAACCTATTGCTTTACCGGGAAGGGGAAGAACCTCGAAAAAATCAATCAGCAGACAAGCTTGACGAAGAACTAAAATTTATTATAGGTCACGCTATCCTATAAGAACCGCTATGGAATCGAAGGAAAGATATTTTCCTTACCCAAATCCAGCAGACACGTTTTCACTCAGCACACCCACTCAGGACACGAATAACATCACATATACAAACCACATTATCCAGATTATTACCCACACCGAAAGCGTGGGAATACAATTTTAGATGCCGCCCGTCGCCAACAGAAATACTACTGTTGTCACAGCGGGATTTGATTTAGTAAACGAAATGGCAAAATACTCACATAATGGAGAGAATGGCTTATTCGATGAAGTTTGAACACGTTTGGTTGTACGTATAGTATTAGATGCAGTATTTTCTCGTGAATTTATAAAAATGGACGGGTTCATGTCATTTACGTGATAAAAAAATCGTCTCATCGAGTTTATTATTTAAATTCAATGACTTCCATCAAACTGAAACAAGGGGATTGATAACTAGTTTTATCGAGATATGCATGATTTATTTGGCTAGAAAAGAAGTAATTTCAGTAAACGACTACAAGAGAGGTAATCAAGCAGGGTGTTTATGTACTCGTACTAATTGTCGTTACATGCTAAGAGCTTAGAGAAAGTAATAAAAAAAATGTTCTGCCACGAACAAACGTAATTACTACCTGCTGGTTGGCTGGAGGATATTGCCGTTTATGGCAATAAGCCCGCCATTTGTACCCGTTGTGGTCAATAAAGATTTTTATTATTATTAGTATTATTATTATAAACATAACAAATCAGTAAGTATTAGAACTAAATGTTATGACGAATTTCATGGTCGTATTAGGCACGATGTTATAAAAGCAACTACGGAAAATAACAATGTAATCCTCGCATTCTTTAACCACAACTTTTTCTAGCTTTTTTTTGTAGTTTCTTTTCTAATATATTTTTTTATGAACACTCGATTCCAGCATCGTTTTTGGTGGGTTATATCATAGGATAGAAATGTCACAGTGCTTCTTATGTCAGAAAGCATGATTTAGTCTCGTGATTTAAGATTCTGATCTCGTGTTAAGGATCTAAATGTCGTAGACATTTATTTTTAGTTTCAAAGAGACATAATGGTATGTACATGACAAATGCAGATAGATAGAAGCCTCCGAAAAGTTTGACAGCAGAGATGTTGAGGATATCGTGCTGCAAAGTGTGCTTAAATACAAATTATTTAGTGCTCAGATTTAGTTACTTAGAACAACAGGATCTAGGCGTCTGAGAAAAGGTCAGATAGGAAAAAACTGTTACTTTGTCCAAACATACAATACAATATAAAACAAAAACTCTTTATTGATCACGATTGTTCAAAACATTTAACTACATTCTTTTTTAGATCCAACGGGCAATTTAGTAATGATACATCAAAGTGGTGTCAAATGAAGATTACATTAATGAGAGTAGTAATAGGTTCATAAAAGAAGAAATAAAAATGCACAATATATAGGGAAGGACAAGAAAGGGAACAGGGGCATAAGGGGGGGGGGGGGGGGAAGAGGGTTGGTTAGTTGGGATGAATACTGATTTTACAGCGACATTTGAAAAGTGGAAAGTAAAGTTGTACTTCTAACAACAGAGGGGAGTTCGTTTCAAAGATAGGCTGCATGAAAGGCGAAAGAGTGAGTGAAGAAACAAGAAGTGAGCCTAGGTATGTTAATTGTATTATTCTGGACCGGAGTGCCAGATTTTAGGCAGGAAGGGGTTGTTGAGTTATTGAGGACATTATAAAGGACAGAGAGGATATGCACTTATCTTCGTTCGACAATCATCAGGAATGTATCCCTATTAATCCTAATCCAAACGTTATACCTTTCTTGATGAGAAACTTGAAATGATGAGGATCAGAGAGTTGCAACGGAAAAAGAAATCCGCGGAATACCCCTGGAGAAGACCTGATGTGAAGAACGTAGTGGAAATCGACGTCCCAATTCATAGCCACAACGACGAAAATGATATTACTGCGATATCAAGACTTAACTGTTGGGTGTACATAATTGGACGCGATCGAAACAAAAGCGGAAGACTGCCAAAAGGAGGTGTAGTATGTGTGGTGTCGCATCGCGTTGTACCGAGTCACAAATAGAGTGCGTCTTTGTGCAATACTGCCGCCACTGAATTGATCGTGTGCTGCGCTGCGAAACAAACGGTCCACTTAATGAGGGACGTCGGCATGCCGCCGGTTGGCCTGCATTGTCCAGAGCTAATCTTGGTCCGTTGTTTGCTTAGACTCTGAAGCCGTTAATCTAAGTCAGACTGGGCACATCCGCGCCCTCCTCTGCCGTTCTATGTCCACCACTTTCTCACCGGGGCGCAACGAAACTGTGAGCCGACAACAAATTCTCTTACACCCGAATCTATAGTCGATGCTTAACTCGTGCTCGAATAATGGTTGAGTACCTAATCTCAATATACAGTTTGTTGTTATATAAGAATAAGAATACCAAACTACATAAAATTACTGCTTTATGTATATGTATAGATTATATGTATAAATGTATATATGTATATATGTGTATGTATATGTGTAGATGTATATGTTTATATGTGTATGTGTATATATGATTATTTAATATTATTATGTATATTATGTTACTAAATTATAAGTAGGTATATGTAAAATTTGTGTAAATATAGAGCTACCACGTAAAACAATGCTACATTATGTCACACTTACCAACTAAAAAAAAAAAAAGGAAAAAAAGAATACATAAAAGTCTACCTTAGTACGGGCATTACTCCAGCAAGGTAGATTTTAATCTTATTAATCTAGTATTATAAATGTGTGTGAAATATTAATAAATAAATAAATAAATAAATAAATTTCCCAACACCATTAATTTCTATCAGCTAAACTACGTCAAAATCCATCGACAAAAAACGTATAACCTTTAGGCCGATTTTCTTTCGTTTTAGATTTAAAACGCTTTGAAATGTGTCCTGGAAAAAATGTATTGTTTGTTTTTAATTTGGTAAAAAATAATAAAACTGTCTTGGCAGTTAACTGCCACGACATTTTTCAGTGTAAATTTACCAAAGTACTAGGAGTATAAAGATGAAAGTCTGGTCTACATTACGGAGTCAAGAAGTTTTGTCTGCTCTATATTGCCATGTTTTTATCGACCTTTTTTTCTTGAATTTGATTGGTTTTCCCATTGGATTGGAAATATTTGTGGATATTAACGGCATGGCCTGATTTGACAACCATTTGTATTCCTGCCCGTTTTGTTCTTCAAAATGAACGTTTTTCCAAAAAGCCAAAAAGAATCAAGGAAGGGGTTAATACGACGATGAAGAAATATAACCAGCAATACCGTCACGTGCCCGAAAGGTCAAAATACAAAGTACTTTTTTGTGACAGGCAATGAGTTAAAATGTGGAATTTAGTCAATATTTTGAAACAAATGACACTAAAAAAAGAATGAAAACAATAGGTATAAATCAAACGTTTTTAACATAAAATAATTACAACAGTTTAGTTATTTATTTAGGAGCATTTTACGAAAGAGAAATAGTCCTTGCTTTGTGGCCAACACTTTTAAGTCTATTGCCAGAAGTAACTGAAAGAATCTCGACTGCTTGAACATTTCTCAGGAAAGACGATTGACTATAGACCACAATCGATTCTTAAGCCAGTCCATGAGCAATGCCTGGTAAAGGATTGCACTCAATAATAACGTAGTATCCACACAGTTTACAACAACTTTCGATGAATTATGGTTTGTAGAATGGTCTGATATTCAATCCCAACATGAATTTTCTTCATTTATTGCATGTATCTCCACCGGAAATTTAATATTTTTGTAGACAATTCCGTTGCTTTCACTTGAGTTAACGGGGCCGAGTACACTCTGCACCGCAAGTTGATCTGAGCGGAAGCTCAATGACCGGGACAGGGAGCGGCTGAACGGCCGAAGCTGCAGCTTTTAGCACGAGTCGCCTCAGTCGCCTCTATTACTGTTACGGAGGCCGTCACAGTTTACTCTAGGTTATCGGGCATACACCGATTTTCTTTTTCTATAAAGACAAAAAATACCTGTCAAGTTACTAAATTGTTTGCGGGCTCTTTTCTTTAAATGTATGTGAAAAAAAGAAATTATTCTAAAAAATCTTCTGGCCGTTATCCAGGCAAGAATTGAAGATGTTATAAACACGCACCACCATATAATATCAAACCTCTTATATGTGAGATACTCATAATGAGTATCCAGATCGTGAAGGCTCTTGTTATAGTTAGGACAATATCGAAGCTTCTCTTACTATGTTAAAATAAATGTTTCCATATTTAACTTCGGTAAATATATTTCCGATATTATGTAGTCCCTAGTATATGTTTTAGGATGTTTTGTGTAGTCCCTAGTATATGTTTTAGCATGTTTTATGACGGCATAAACAGAATGTCTACAAAGCAAAAAAAGCTTTCAATATTATGTGTGTTCAAGAGACAGCGATAAAAAAGTTTGTAAAAGCTGATACTTTCAGATCAGACAGCTGGGGTAGTCAGCAGGCCAGACTTCGGGACACCTGGCACTGGCGTACTACAGGTATAGGAAAAGTGTATTTTTAATTAGACCCTTCAAAAGTGTTTGGTAAATCTGAAAATTCATCAGTAGACAGTGGATGCAATTCAAAACTAGAAACATTTGGTCAAATTGCTTAACAATACAATGCGTGGCGTCAGCATTACGCCATACATGACACAAAAACGAAGCCAATTATATTCCGTGGCTCATTAGACCAATGCGTAATAGTTACCGACAAATACATACCCGCGTATTAGCAGGGACTTCATTTTTGTGATATGTATAGAGTAATGTTCTTTATTGCATCCACTGTCTACTGATGAATTTTCACCCTTCCTAAACACTTTTGGGGGTATTAATTAAAATTACACCTTTACTAGTACGCCAGCGCCAGGTGTCCCGGAATCTGGCCTGCTGACTCGACCCCGGCAATCTATGGTCAAAATACTGTCTGATCTGAAAGTATCAGCTTTTACAAAACTCTTGCACTTTTTTGTCACTGGCCAACTATTAAAAAAAAGGCAATTTAAGGAATGTATGGGAATCGTCTCATAGCACAAATATAAATGGATTTAGATTATGAAGTAAAATTTGTATGCATTTTTTTTTTGGTTTGATATATAAAACAAACTTTTTGGTTTCGGTTTTCGACCGAAAATGCAAGAAAATCCAAATATAGTTTTCGATTTTGCCGAAAAAATTCAAAGGGTTTTCGGTCGGACTCTACAATCCGCCTATTGATTTTGCAGCGGAATATTCTGCTCCGACAGATTTATAAGAATATCGCGGATATTGCTTCGCGCAATATTAAACAACAGTAAACAAACATCCGCTTTGTATTGTCTATACGATAGAGCCGTATATACATACGAAGCAGAAAATATGATTACATACGAAGACAAATACAGGATGATTCAATTCGCGTTAAGAATATTCAAAAGGCTGGTAGACGGACATCTGAAGTAAACATTAAACAAATAGGCATTCCATCCAATACGAAATTTCAGAGTTACGGTTAACCTAGTATCAGAATGTGTCCCGAGTCCCGACCTTATTGGGTTTTATTTTAAGATTTCGATAAATACCATCGCAGTGTTGGAATACTTTACGTTAAAAATGTTATGAAATGTATTTTCTCAATTATTTTTAATTCGGTAAACTATTTAACAAAATAAACGAGTTTAGCGAGTGAAATGTGTAGCACCCAAAGTTTCGGTGACGTTGCAGTCGCCGTTGTCCAGGGTAGACTGAGGAGCTGTCAATCCGTTGTTTTGCGGGTAGGCCGCATACCGCTTACGCCACTGCGTAGGTTATAACAGTGGTGGATTGCCGGGCTCGGAGCGCGGGAATTTTGAAAATCCGTCTTGCACACAACACTCACTGTATTCTGTTTTACATCTTTGCGTTCGGCGTTCGGCGTTCGGCGGCGGGAACATTTTAAGAAGAGGGTTCCACGTAGAAGAGAGTTTGTAACGATCGTCTCTATTAAAGTTCGGGGTTCTTCTTATTTCAATGGCTTCCCGGATCATGCGAGGAAAGTAGAATTGTTCTTTGGATAGCACAATGGGATTTTGAAACTGCATCCAGTGGTTACTTCGGCTATCCAATATATGTTCGCAGATCGCCGATTTTTCTCGCTGAACGTTTTTAACAGCTTTGATGTGTTCTGTCAGTCGCGTGGTTATGGGCCGTTTCGTTTGTCCAACGTAGGCTAGACCGCAACTGCATTCGACTTCATACACACCCGGGTTTTGCAGTGGTATTACATCCTTTACAGGCCTCAAAAATCGAGCTATATTTTGGGTCGGTTTGAAGATCGTCGAACGTCACGAACGTCACCGAAACGTCGGGTACTATTTATAATGTCAAACAACCGCGATGGTCTTCGATTTTATAAAATAAACGAGACAAGTATTAAATTAAAATCCGTTTCATTTCAAATTATTTGGTTTTCTTGATTTTTGGACATATCCCCAGCGACTTACATAGCCATTGTATTCCCCAGCGACATTTCCTTTTTATAAACCTGAAGAAAGGCAAGCGAATTTCCCCCGATGAAGAGGTTCATACCTCGTTTCCGAGTGATTTGATGGTAAAGATCCAAACTGATATTTCCATGGGACCAAAGCAATGAAGAAACGAAAAGTATATTGGTTCTACGAGATTGTTTAAAATTAAAAAAATCTTTTCTACCTCCCTATTTATTTCCGAGCAGATTTGCGTTCCTAAATATGGTGCTCGTGTGCCCGATGCTCTAGAGGAAAACTGCAACAGGCTCCCGTCCTAATAATATAGGTACTACTCGCCCGCCACTCGCACTCACACGCAACTCAGTGGTCGCAACTCGCGGAACCCGTTTCTCTTGACGACTTTTTTATAACTGCTCTTTTGTCCAGCAAAGAAGATGGCTTCTTTCTTCAATATGGCCAACGTTACTTTATTCTACTACCTACGGTCAAAATATGTTAAATGGAATCCATTAAGTTCAGTTCTGTTAATTAAAATGGAATGTGCATTCGATATCCTCGGCGCGCCGGCGCTTGCTGGTATTTGTAATATTGGTTCTTGCATTCTTGGTTTACATATCAGAAAGACAGAAAAGACTAGTAAAAACTCAGTTGGATCTGATATGGGAATTCCAGACATATTTTATTATTATAGCTGGCTTAGTATAGTATGATATCTATATTAGTATCCTGAGCAAAGCACCAACAACAGCGTCACATACCCGTAGAGGTTTGTTATAACGACCATATTGTCGATGGTTTTCTGTTCTATGCGCATCGAAATGATCGGGAATCTAATACTTCGGAAGAAGTTTGTACCACAAGTCATGCTGGTACGTAAGCTAGCTAAGGCTGTCTACAGGAACAAACATGGTATAGTTACGTTAGAAGTTGACGAGTCGATAGAGAAAGTGGAACTGACGCGAGAAAACTCAAGAAAGTGTTGCTGAAGTACATGCACGCCACGGTGATTTGAGTAGATTTAGATATCTGAGCAAATTTAGGCATCAACTAATTCTGTTAGGCATCGCATAGTTTGACTATAAAGAAAAAACTAATCATGTTAATTGGTGCCAGTATTACCACAATGTGGTATTACTCTGCAATGCTTTAAATGAGGAATGGAAGTCAAGTTGCCAAAACTCCCTTACAAAAACAGAGAATGGCTACCGCATATCGGTACACAATAATTATGTGTTTGTCTGAAAATTACATAAACCTCCAGCACGACAATGTAATTTCTCGCACTGCTCGAAAAACAAAGGAGGTTCGGAGTATGACAACATCGAGTTGATAGACTATTGTGCAGCCAGTCCTGACCTCAGTCTTAATCATTATTTTACATTCCCCAGAATCACAGATAAGCCCTAAAGAAGCTGCTGAAGCCTTCAAAAATGTAATTTTAACTACTATTTAAACAGTTGTTTGTGTGAATACAAAAGTGTACTAATTTTATTGGATATTACGACAAACGTGTCCTTTTTCCAATTATTTGTTTTGAAAGTTAATCAAAAATGTCCTTCCCCATAACATAACTATTCGGTGTGCCCTATGGTTATGTCCTTTCTGTCACATGTCCTTTCCCCCATAACCATTCGGTGTGCCCTACAGACATAACGTGTTTCAATATTTGAAAGCTAATTTCTCGTAATTACTGTCAAGAGTAAATACAAGTTTAAATAAAATGACCATTTAGAGTATCTTCACAGGCCTTTTGGTTAAACTTTCGTTGCTTATTTCATAGCCTCTTCCATACTCGACACTATCGTGCAGTAGGTTGGTCCCAATCGTTATGCTTATATGGTTCTCGAATCACGTTCATTATAGCCCATATTTTACAACAGCTATCCATCATGATAGATGATGATCACGTGATGGATTGTTTGTTATACCCTCTAGGTGATTTATTGATAACAAATTTCGCAAAGACAGTAACCGTTAGATTAAATGAGAAAGATCTAGTCGTAGATATCATCCATTATTGATATCGTTTTAAAAGCTTGCACGGAAAAATGTAAATATTGAATTTGTAGAGTTAAAGTTAAATTTGTAGTTATAGTCAAAATAGTTGTAGTAGTTAAAATTAAAGAGTTATGTATAGAAAACACTATTTCATGCGGATACTATCCTAACAGGAATCCGAACAGGGTCAATAGGTACTCAAATCCGACTCCTAAGCATAACAGACAGGCCGTTATGAATGCGTTTATATTCTAGTCGAAGGATAATCCAACTGATACGTTCTTGTGATACGTTTTGATGTCTTGCTATGCGTAGAATATATAATTGTAAATATTTAAACCTATTCAACATCATTTTACAAGATATTCTTTGTACCAACAAAATTATGACAAATCACCATTCGTCCATTCTCAATCAATCAGTATATATGTACTCGTATAGTATAGTTCTCCTGTTTAGAAAGCGGCTCTGCCTGATTGCCGGGATGTTTAGATTCCCGTCAGATAACACCGGACATAACAAACTGTACGCAACATTAGATGACTTACCGACAGACGTCTTGCAGGAAATGAGCAGCCTCTCGCTAAATCGGAATACTCGTATACGTAGCAGCGTTTCAACACTCACCTGAAACAAAAAAGCATACGCCGATATAGTTAATGTGTCAAGAGGTTGGCGGTCTAAATAGCTCAATTATAAAAACATGCCGTTTTCCCACCGCGGCCATTGTTAAAAGTATAATTAAGATGTTTAAAAGATTTGAAACATCGCCTAGTTTTGTTGCGGCCCAATTAAAACAAGAATTGAAATGTTATCTTTGGCATCGGCGCGTGAGCAACCGAAATTCTTATAGTTATAACAGCTTTCACAGCGGATTTTCAAGCTTTTATGAGACGAGACCACTTCCCATATGTTTAAAATTGACGGTAAATAAGTACTTAAACAGCGATGGAAATCATGCAAACTATGAAAAAAAACCTACGAAAATTGGTCACAAACAAATCTACAAATCCCGGTTTGGTCCCCATTTGCCGTTGAGATAAAATTAACGTAATTGCATATCAATTCTGTCGATCGAATGCAATAACAAGACACACACTTAACATGTACACATGTTAAACGCACACATACATAAAACACTTCATAGTAGGGTTGGTTGTAAGAGATTATCGTATGACAATAAACCCGCCCACTGTGAAATTTCCCAATCAAGAGTAAAAACAAACAAACAAACATTTGTTCGATTCAGTCTGAACAGATCGAGATATACAAACACTTTATAACCGTGAAATCGAAGACTATGGCGCTTGTTTGACATTATAAATCGGATAAAAAGGAATTTACCATGTTAAGTTTGTAGCACCCGACGTATCGGCGATATTGCAACCGTCGTTGTCTGTGGTGTCAGTCTACCCTGGACAACAGCGGTTGCAAAATCGACAAAATATCGGGTGCTACAAATTTCACGCGACAATTTCGTTTTTATTCTACTCTATAACCGTGTCTTGAAGAAAGGAGTATTGAAATATATTACGCGACTAACAAACTGTAACCCTTTATTCTCGAATCCGGATGAAGTCCTTCAAATCACATTACAATGAATTTAATAGATTATTGCTGAGATTACTCAGGATTTATACTGATTTACTTCATTAAATGTACACAACTGGTGCTGTCAACTACAACGGGCGAACCCGCCACTTCAGGAAGTTTCATTGATATTTGATCGTTCTGTCTCCCGTCAAATGAGCTTAGAAGACTTGGGACGAAAACAGTACATTGTCTAGTTACGACACTCGCCCGTAAAAAGCCAACGCTTTACCGCGGGATGACCAGGTTAATCACCCAGCGGGCCGACACTCGCGCCCCTACTTCCAGTTGCAACCAGATTACTTCGGTCTCCCGACTGGTTACAGGTTTGAGGTCGCTTGCGCGGTCCTCTCCCTTACGTAGCGGTGATTCGGTGTCTGCCGAATATATCGCGGACCACGGCATCCTTTGCCCGACTGTTCACCCGGTATCAGGCAGCCAATCGGTCGTTTCAGAAACAGTTGCCGTAAGGTTAACAGCTACCCCCACTCTATATATATTCGCAAACCGTGCAGGAGCGCCCGAAGGTTGATTTCTAGGGGAAACTGGCCCGCAGGCCATAGTCCTCTTCGGGCTTGCACGTCTGCGTGGTAGCTGCCGGATGGGTGTTGACCCGTGAGTTTGGCCGACCCTAACACATGGGTCATAGTGGCCTAACTGCAACAGGGCCCATTAGCTCCTATACCAAATTTCCACAGGCATGAATGAGTATTGAGACTGAATGTAACAATAAAATATCGGAATTTTGTTTTCAGACAGATGAAAGACGACGCGGAGGCGGAAGAAGCCAGAAAACAGAAAAAAGCAAGATGCCGAAATTACTGATAATGACTCCATTGTCTGGAAGACAAAAAGCGTCGATGAGATCAAGTCGCAGCGTAGCAGTAAGATCGAAAGCGGGAAAAACGAGAGGACGGGGGGCGGCACGACGGCAATAAAAGTACGTAATGGCGTCGTTGCGAGAGGCTGCTGGAGACGGGGAATGATGTGGCCTGGAGCCACGGAGACACTCGACCGACCCACTAACTAAACAAAGACGTCCGCCGGACTCCGGACTCCAGACTTCGGAATCGAAACGGAACAGCGAGACCAAGTGGAAACCGGAAAGACCCAGACAATTTCCGTATGTCCGCGACAGCCGTATTAAAAAACAACCCCTTTCACGATATAAATACAGAAAATGTAATAAAAAATACTTCAACAATCTAATGTTTTAAATCCAATTGATTATTTGTGAGGCGCCACGAGACCGTAAACAGTAGTAGCATCACTAGTCAAAAACTAATTTTGCAGATTTTCAGAATTACTAAAATTAAGACTGAAACATAACAAAAGTGAGAATTTGTTTTTTAGACCAAATATTGGTTTTCTTTAAATTATTTTTCTTAGCTGGCAATGTATAAATGATTTCTGTCATTAGAGGTTTAATTTTTTTTAGGTTTATGTTCCACTTCTGGTATAGGGACAATAGAGACACTCTTTCCTCCTGATGACATTTAAATATCATTTAAGTCGATCATCCCTTCGTGATGGCTTTAATAAACATTTTATTATTTAAATTCAGCATCATTTTATTCTAGAATGACTTGAAACATATGATGACAGATAGATAAGGAGTAAATCCCGTTTCATTGCTAAAGGAAATACACAAGGTCAATAACAAATCTATATGCTCTTTCTCGCAAAAAATTGACCTGAACCATATTACTTTAGAAGATTGATAATATTTTGTCGTATAATAGATACCTAAATTTTAATTTGCATTTGAAGAAAAAATATATACATATTTTTTTTAAGTTCAAATGTTTCCCATCAGGCAAAATCGCAATTATTATAGCAGATAAAAAATCAGTTAAGTCGAAGAGATGAAAATCGAATGCAAATAAATTATCGCGCTTATTATACAGGCAATACCTAGAACAGCGACGCATTGTTTTAGGCTTCATCAAGAAGACATTTTGGAAAGTGTATGATATGTGTATCACTAAGATGTGTTTAGTGGGTGGGTACCAAATTCAGAACCTTACAACTTACCATTTCTGATATAGGGACATATCATAAAATTTACTGGATTGACTTTTAATAGAAATGTCTTCTTGGCGAGACAGTGGCGTCCTCACATACTTTCATCTGTACATATCCTAAGCCTTGTACACAAACACTGAAATGCGCGGCATGGTGAGAACTGTGGTGCAACTGGGCCCATGATGAGGTGGCCACGATGACCCATGTGTTCAGGGTCGGTCACACTCACGGGTCAACACCCATCCGATGGCCTCCACGCATGGGGTGCGAGCCTGGGTAGGACACTGGGTCAACCAGTCTCCCCTGGGAATCAAACCACTGCCGCTCCTGGACGGTCTGCGCACCGAGCGGCGCAAGCCAATCGACTGTGCTCTCCGACTAACAATCGGGGGAGTCTAGGAACTGTATTGTTTCCTATAGAGCGGGGGTGGTTGTCTACCTTACGGCGACTGCTCTTGAAATGACCATTGGCCATCCAATCCCGATTCAGAGTCGGGCAAAGGACGCCTTGGTCCGCGATAGATTCGGTTCACACCGTTTCACCGCTTCGTAAGAGAGAGGACCGCGCAAGCGACCTCGAACTCGGAACCAATCGAGAGACCGGAGAAATCTGGTCACAATTGGAAGCAAGGGCACGAGAGTCGGCCCGCCAGGTAACACTGGCTATCTCGCGGTAAGGCGTTGGCTTCTTGCGGGTTGTGACGTAGCTGGACGTTGGATTTGTTCTGTCCAAAGTCTTCTACGTTCACTGCAGGGCGATAGAACGTGAAAATCGTTAAAACGTCCTGTGGTGACGGGCTCGCCCGTTGTAGTTGACACCGCAAGTTGTGGTGCAACTAACAATTTCCTTATTTCCTTTAATGGATGTATAAAAGTATTGTATTGTGGGCAATTTCAGCAACCGACAACTGATCTAGGCAGAGATTTTAAGTGCGATTTCGTTAAGGCGACGACTATTGTCAACGGCTTTGGGCGATTGGGCGGAGCCAACGCGTGATAAGAGAACTGGAAATGCCGCGCGCGCCGAGAGCGGCTTGTAGAGTGACCATACGTACGAAAATAGTGTACCTTCAAGATTCAAAGGTATTAAATAAATAAAAGTACGTATTGTGAAATAATAATCGGATTTGTATTGTAATCATTTTATTATTGTTAGAAAATTTGGTAAACAAGAATTACGTAATTACGTAAACAAAAACGCCCGCAATTAGCAAAAAAATAGCATAAAGGTAATAAAAAACATAGGATAATGAACTAGTCGATCCTAGGCATACGAGGAATATGATCATTAGAGACCCCTCTTATATAGTTAGTGCTATACAGGGGCGCAAATAGAAAAGGGATGAGGAAAAAAAAACAAGAAACGAAAAATGACGATTTTGAATGAAGTCAATAAAGACGAAGACACGCTTCGTAATCAAAGTCCTGGTATAGTTGCTGAATCGGCAAAAGTGTTGTGGCGCTGCGTCTCTGGTCATCATTTTGGGACTGAGGCCTTGTGAGGTGGATATTCATCCCCAGTCGAGAGGGTCCTGTCCGGCTCCCAGCCATTTATGCACCTGGAACAGAATTGACAGTTGAAGAGAAAATGACGAAAGACAATTTATATGTTTAGAAATATAGAGTAGAGCTGTATACGAGCTGTATAAGAACGATTTAATTTGGTACCTGATAGCTGGTAGGTGCGGTAGAATTGACGGGTAGCCTCTCTTGTACTCAACCTGGCGAGATTGAAGCTCGTTTTGGCTGCAGCCCTCTCGAATAGATGATACCGCAGCTCATCAAGGCTCTGGATGTCGTATTCGGGGTTGCCACTGTACAGAGAAACTACCAAATCTGATAGCAGCTTTCTTTCCGAGGTCCGAGTGTTTTTGGAGTATGAAAAACATTTTCATCTTCCCTTGTCCGAAGAAGCAAGATGCCGAGTCACACCCACTGAAGGTGTGGATGAAAAGAAAAATCTCCGGTTTTGATGTTACGTTGAAGAGGTGATTCTGGAATAGATCACATCTGCAGCATTGTGTATTACACGTTTCTTGAAATAAAACGTCACGATGGCGTGAGATCCCAGTGAGGATTATAAACAAGTCGATGTCCTCGCCAGCGTCTAACACTATATCATAGGAAGAGACAAAAGTGACAGCTGTAGTGATTATGAGCCTGTCAGCATCTTCCTTAGCATGCAGTACCCGAATGTTATGCTTTTCCATTCTCGTTTTCAGCAGGTCGGTGAAACGAATTTTACTTTGTCGTTTGATAAGAAATTCTCTTGTGAAACCTGAGCCTTAGTATTTTTATCAAATATTATTTCCAGAGATTTCAGAGCTCTTCGTGCCTTTTTGTGTAGGATCTGTTGGGTATCCATCGAAAACTACTGCCACGATTGAACCGTAATAAGCAGTGGTACACTGGGTGTATTTGTCAGCTATTGAAGCAAATGATGAGCTTCGACACACGTGTGTGGTGTGTGTGCGTGTGTGTGTTTGTGCTTGTGTTGGTGTGTGTGTGTGTGTGTGTGTATGAGGGTGTATGTGTGTGTGTGTGCGGTGTTCGTGTGGGTTTTTCGATTGGTAACTGAATTGAAAACTCATCAAAAATCAGTACTTTTTCAGCAGCTTTACTAGGACTTTGATCATGAACTGTGTCTTCGTCTTTATTGACTTCATTCAAAATCGTCATTCTTCGTTTTTTGTCTGTGTTTTTAAGCTATTGCATAGCTTTTATCGCGGGCCTAGGCCAGCGCGGCGACCGAATGAAGAAATTTCTTAACGAAAATGAATGATTTTATACTAATAATTACGTCTAAACGAGTACTGCTTACGATTCAAAAAAAAATATATGTTAAACAAGAACATTTTCCTAATATTCTTAGCTTCGAATATTTTAGATTTTGTTTATATTACATAGCGTAATTAATTTGTGAAATTAGGTCTAACCGAACACAAAAACGACTACTACGCAAATACTATCTGGCGTATTATTATGAAACCTGCACCATTTTAAAGATAATTTAATTATCTATCTTTTTATCTACGATTTTTTTTGAATAAACCGTTTTTTTTGCTTTATCGAATAAAAAATTCGCGCGCGGCGCTCTATCGGAAGACGTTTAAATTATTCCGAACCATTTGCTTCCGCAGATGATTCGGAATAATTTCAACGTTTTCCGATAGAGCGCAGTTATCTGACATCAGATAAAATAAAATAAATAAAATAAATAAATAATTTTAATTGCATAAGTTGTTAAAAATGCTATGCAATAGCTTTATCGCGGCAGTCCCCGAGTGCCACACGTATTTTTTTCTTTTCTTTTTCCTCTTCCTTTTTCCTTTTGCGCCCCTCTATAGCACTAACTATATAAGATGGGTCTCTAATTATCATATTCCTCGTATGTCTAGGATCTACCAGTTCAGGAAGCATGCAATCTGTGTAAAACTTAATTAACTTATTTTTCATTTTAGTTTCCCAAAAGGTGCAATCCTTGTAAATTTATTATATTTTTACAGGAAACTTATCCCCAGACCAAATACCAAGCATACACTTAGATCTTCTTGTTACATGCAATTGCCTCTGTATTTGATACCACCAACTATGTTCTTTGTTTATTATATAATTACCGTTCTGTATTTTTTTGTAGAACGATATCTTTTTTTCATGAATAGCTTTTTCTAATCCTAGTTTGTAAGCTGTGATTGGACATTTTATTTCAACAATTGTATTTTCATCAATGATACCGTCTGATGACGCACCAAGAAATGGTACTTCCTCATCAAGAAAAAGTCCACTCGGGTCTATTTTTACATTCTCTTGTTTTGACAACTGTTTTTTTGCAATATTTTCATTGTCCGAAATTATCGAAATTTAACCGAAATTCCGAATTTCAAATGTCAAAATGTCAAGTGCGAAATTCGAACTTGAATGTTAAATTCGTAATTCGAAGTAGAATGTCAAGTTCGAAATTCGAAGTAAAATGTAAAGTTCGAAATTCGAAGTAGAATTTCAAGTTCGAAATTCGTAGTAGAATGTCAAGTTCGAAATTCGAAGTAAAATGTCAAGTTCGAAATTCGAAGTAGAATTTCAAGTTTGAAATTCGTAGTAGAATGTCAAGTTCGAAATTCAAAGCACAATTTCAAGTTTGAAATTCGAAGTACAATCTCAAATTCGAAATTCGAAGTAGCATTTCAAGTTTAAAAACTGACAAATTTAAAAAAATACTGTCTTTACCTACAGCGTTACAAAGTCAGTCAGTGAGTCAGGGATGCGCGTAACTATGTTATAAGTAGGTTTAATATTATTACTACAAAATTTTTGGCTAAAAACCACAATTATCTTTTTGCAACAAAAACAACCCCCTCCAACCAAAGTATAATTTACGTCATACTACGAAAACCCGAATTAATTTTTGTCGCTTTATGAATGAATTTAGTAAACCGATGGTTCAACTTATATTTGTACTTTTACTTGCAGGTTTCATATATAAATCGGCCCTAAATCGATTTTCAAATTCAATATTCAAGTTTGATATTTGATTTCAAAATAATATTCTGATTCCGACAGTTCTGATAAAACTTTAAAGTTCTGATAAAACATAATTATTGTTCGAATTACACTAATATCAAAATATTAAATTAGGTATGCATTTACCTGTGAGCATTACCTTTTGATGTAGTTTTGTTTACCTACACTGTTTACTCACCTCGTCTGTGAATTTACATCTTCAGAATTAGTGTTGTTTCGTATTCGCCTAAAATAAAAACAGTAATCACGTCAGTTTATAAAATAAAAGAAGTAATTTATTTTATGTGTTGATTAGTTAAATTGTTGCACGAATCCTATTCGTGTGGTCACCCCAATTTGACGTCAGTCAAAGAGCATCAGAGCAGACAAATGGTAATAATATACACGTAATAATACACTAATACACGTTACTTACCTTAATAATCTATTTTTCTCTAATATACTGCGATTAAGTTTTAAAATTTTTGAGTTTCTGGCCATTTTGTTTTTAATTAACGTATTTTTTTCATTCGGAGCGCAGCGTCAGCATCCACCCGTGACAGTGGTCGCAGTCGTACTGAGTCTCGTCGCCGGCGAGGACCGCTTTATAACTCGCGCACCAATTTTGTTCGAATAAGCAAAATCGGATATTATTCTTTGACTTTTCGAAAAAAATCACAGATAAGAAGATAGATAATTAAATTATCTTTAAAATGGTGCAGGTTACATAATAATACACTAGATAGTAGTTGCGTAATTCTCGTTCTTGTGTTCGGTTAGACCTCATTTCCCAAATTAATTACACTATGTAATATAAACAAAATCTAAAATATTCACAGATTAGAATATTAGGTATATATTCTTGTTTAACATATATTTTTTTCGAATCGTAAGCAGTACTCGTTTAGACGTAATTATCAGTTTAAAATCATTAAAGTCGTATATCAGCGCCTTAACACATGAAAGCCGGTCATTCATCAAACCAGGCAGATTTTGTTACATTTTCATAGGGTCAAATCGTAACATACTTGCTAGTATTATATATTCTTTAAACTAGTTTAAACAATCCGCATCTTAGATATATAAAAATAAAATAAAATAATGAACGAGGCCTAACTGGCACCTCCAAACAATCCAAATTAAAAATTTAAAAGCAAGTAGAGGAACATTTTCCATTAAGGTGCTATTGAATAGAGACGTTATTTCATGATAGAACAGGATGAGGCATCATTAAATCAATTAATTTATCGATAACATTAACTGATAAGTTGAGCTAAAGACGATAGAAACATCCGGAACTGATAGGAATTCATTTCGAGGAACAAGCGTCATCGATAAAGGTATTAAACAAGATTGCAAAAACATCGAAAGCGTTTTTTAAAAAAAACGATAACGAGCATTTACTGCAAAAAAATGGGATTTTATATTACTATAATCTTATACACAAATCTACAAAAAGGTTATACGAAAGGAATAGTCTGACCAGCGAATCGTGACAGTGGGATAAAAATCGGATGATAGCAATTTTTTCCTAGACAGTTATCAGACGGATACGGCCATATCAAGCAATCTTGATATTGTTCCTTCTTCATCTATTATCTTCTTCTTAGTAAGAATACCTGATAATTATATATGAGCAGGTAGGTATATTATATTATATACTGTTACAAATTGAAAAGAAACTAATCGTTATCAAAACCTAATTATTTATAAACTGTATTTTTTATTTAGTTTTATTTATTTATTATATAAAACGCATGCATTATCCAGTTATCCCCTAAGGTTAGCGCATTGGCGGTGGCGGAATTAAAAGTGTTTTTTATGACCCTAGTGCCACGATTATAAAAACCAATCTAACAATAGATAGCGTATGAAATACGAAAATAAATATTATAATATGATGTATGGGAACGAAATGTCAGCGATGCGAGTGCTGGATAAACACAATGGTCGAGTAGATGATTCCGTTCCTGGGAAACTGCGGCGTCTGTGTGTCCAGTGCGTGGGCGAACTGGAGGATCAACATTCGAGCGACTTGACAACGAGAAGAGCAAACAACGCACAATATGGAGGAAAATAAATAATAATCTGCTATAACACGCCGGGCGCCGCGGGGGCGTCTTAAATAGGAACCTTCGCCTTATTTTTTGACGCTTTTAACGCCGTTGACGTCATAATAAGGCACTAAGATTCTGATTGGAAATCGGGACCCGAAGGATCTGCGATAATATAACAGAGGAAGCAAATACTTAAAGAGATTGAACGTAAAAGCTCTTCATAAATCCGCTCTTGACGCGTGCTTGTCCAAGTAGCAGCAGGGCTATAATTAATGAACGCTGCACTTAACTGAAAGAGATCCGATAATGGCAATCAGCGTGTATCCAATTAACGTAAAGTTTAAAGCCAACGTGTAAGTTTAAAGCAACTGAAAGTAAAGTCTGGGAACTGAAGCTATATGAACGCTGAGGATGGAAAATTTTAGATCATAAATACCGTTTGAAAGTGTAAAATAAATTATAAATAAGACAAAAACGAATTTACCGCGTGAAGTTTGTAACACCCGACTTGTCGGCGATGTTGCGACCGCCGTTGTCTAGAGTAGACTGGACAACGGCAATTGCAACATCGCCGAAAAATCGGGTGTTACAAACTTCACGCGGTAAACTCGTCTTTATCTTATTTATAATTTCAAACAACCGTATTAGTCTTCTATGTAAAAATAAATGTTTTTAAGGAAGTTCCTCAGCATTTTTCTGGCGTTTCGGTCTGTGGCCTGTCTTATAAATAGCAACATTTATTTTAGAATGATGTGCAATCTTGCTCTACTACCCCGCATAATAGCGAACGATTTATCAGAAGCATCGTTATGCGGTGCCTTTTTAGCAGTTGCAAAGAAATCATAAGACAGGCCTTTGCATGTCAACTATACCTTTAGTATGATAGTGGATAAACGCAGATCATTTCCAAAATCCGACAAATACGTTAAAGCAGAATGTAAAATGAACAGTTGTCAATAAATTCGCATTAAAACACTACCCACAGAAAATAAGGCGGCTGGAATATAAGATTGTGCGATATGTGTCGATAGCTTATTCGGATGGCAATAAGTTTGACAGGTAGTTTAGATGTGGGAAGATCGACCATCGTTCATTTAGTATTCCGCTCGTAAAAGTGGGGTTATTTGTGAATGGATTCCCTTTACAGTTAAAAACTTTTAGAGTAAAATTCTTAAAAAAAGAATTGATCTGTTTAAAACAATCTTCTGATAGGAGGAAACGGGGCACTTCTAACGCCCTCTCCTTATCCCTCTGGAAGCAGCGACAGGACAGGGAGAAGCATTGTGGCCTACGGTGCTACGCTAAAAGAGTACTTATTCTTACAAAATACCAATGCAAATTACTCTGGAGTGAAAAAATTTCAAGTGTCATGAAACTTAGCGAAGCGTAAGATTAGAGTATGGTAGAGAGTTGTAATCGAGTTGAGTTTAAAAATGTGTAATACGAAAGTTATTACGATTTTAAGATTTTCATGCAAAGCAGCACGCTGTACGAGATCTAATGCATCGCTTAGTTTCATGGCTGCGATTTTATATTCGGGAGTAGTTTGTATTGGTAGCTTGTGCGATGAGCTACCTACCCCTTTACCGACCCTTTAAGTGGGTCTCGGTCATCGATATATGAGACCATATATCGATGGGTCGCCGTAAGTACGATTTTAGGAACCCCTGCGTTGGGGTATTTTTATTCAGATTATTCCTGGAACATGTACTGATCCAGATGACCCAGATGAATAAGAGCAACGAGAGATGTACATCTTACCCCAAGCTCGAGGAGCAATGGACGACCATTGAATGCTCATTGTATCCCGTTTTTGCCTGAATACCTGCCACAAGTTTGGTTAGGTTAGGTTAGGTCAGAGTAGTTTGTATTGGCGTGTTGTGCACAGAGCTACTTATCCCTTTACCGGCCTCTTAAGTGGGTTGCGATACATAATACTTTGGTGCTGTGGTGTTTTTCATTGTGTTTATTCCTGGAACATGCACTTTTACACACACGAATAAGAGCACCTAGAGATCCCTGGACTGGACTGAGAGAGAGCACTGGACAACCATTGAACTATGCTCATGGTATCCATTTTTACAAGCTTTTATTTACCTTGCAATGTTTGTTAGTATGTTTAGGTCAAATTTTGCAAGCTGAATTACAACCTCTTCCTCTAATCCTATGAAGTTAAAATTATACATGTTGGTTCAGTTCCGATTACAATGCATTTTTATGGTGAGCATGACCTGATTCTACACCTAGGATCGGCTCCCGATGAGGTTTCTCTTCCACGGTCAACAGCACAGACACACAATTTTGTAAACGCATTAAATTACGATAGCTTGTTCTAAATATCACAATTATGATAGCCCATTCTAAATTTCACCATGACATAATTGGCTGCTGCACCCTGTGTTGGCTGCCGACGAGGGGACTTCTCAATGGTTGACAGCACAGAAACGAAGTATTTGATTAGCATTTGATTATTTTGTATACGATAAACAATAGTTTTGTATACGCATTCAATTATGAGAGCCCGTTTTAAGTTTTATCGCGTTAGGGCTGCTGCACCCAGGGTTGGCTTCCAATGAGGGAACTCCCTAACGGTCATCAAAACAAACACGAAATGCTGTATAGCATTCAATTATGATGGCCAGTTCTAAATTCCACTATGACATGGCTGCTGCACCCAGGGTTGGCTCGGGACAGAGCATTGCATTTTAATAAAAGCTTGTTTTTAAGAATGTGTTTTTACTATTAACTTATCGAATGTATGCCTGCCACAGGTGCATCTATGGTTTTCTTTTGTTTATGATCTTTGGTCGAGTGTAATCTAATCGTCGCGGCGTATTTAATGTCGCCTCGAGGGCGCAGAGAGGGTAGTTAGCGGCGGCCCAGCGGATGCATAAGCCTCGGCAAGCAAGGCTATATAATTAAGAGGAAGAAAAGTAATTAACATAGTTGAGCTTCTCCGCTCGCCGCCTGCGCGCCCCTCCAAGGAAAGAGGGGCAGAGAAGTGCAATTAAAAAATGGCATTAAGCGGACTCGTTGTATGAATTCGAATGCACTTTTAAGTGATGCGGGTGCCGCTGAGTTTGCGGAACTCGTTTAAACTCGATGTCGTTTTAGTGGAGATGAGACTCGACGACGTAAGTGCTGCTCCGTGGGTTAACCTTCTTGTTGGCAATGGCGAGGCACTTTCCTTCCAAGGCTTGTAATTCGTCGGCTTTGCCGCGACACCATCGTGTGATTCACTTAGCCGTATTGCCGCATAGCGTACAAGTATATCAAACAGAAAAACGAGGTAAATACTCATGACGTCGCAATGCAGAACGGTTGAATCACTCCAATCACTAATCACTCCAATAAAAACGAAATAGAAATCGTGACTGAGACCAATGTGCCTCATTTTATAGTCGACTTAAAATGGCGACTTTGAATTGAATCAGTTTTAAAAATATATAGGTACGCATGCTATGACTCAAATTCAGGCGCAATAACAACTAGAGCTGTCAACGGGCTACTACGGGCGAACCCGTCACCTCAGAAAGTTTTAACGATATTTGAACGGACTGTCTCCAGTGAGGTGTGCGTAGAAGACTTGTGACGAAAACAATCCACTGTCTAGTTACGCCACTCGCCTGTAAGAAGCCACGCCCTACCGCGTATAAACAGGTTAATCAACCAGCGGGCGGACACTCGTGCTCTTACTTCCAGTTGCAACCAGATTACTCTGGTCTCCCGTCTGGTACAGGTTCGAGGTCGCTTGTGCGGTTCTCTCCCTTACGTAGCGGTGATTCGGTGTTTACCGAATCTATCGCGGACCACGACGTCCTTTGCCCGGAGGTTCACCCGGTATCGGGTAGCCGATTGGTCGTTTCAAGAGCAGTTGCCATAACGTTAACAAGTACGCCGCTCTATAGGAAACAAATCGTTTCCAGACTCCCCCGGCTATCCGTCAAATTGCACAATCGATTGGCTGACGCCGCTCGGTTCGCAAACCGCCAAGGATTCCTAGGGCAAACTGGCTCGCAGGCCAGAGTCCTTACCCGGGCTCGCACTTCTGCGTTAAGGCTTCCGGGTGGTCGTTGACCCGTGAGTTTGGCGGACCCTTACACATGGGTCTTAGTGGCTTAACTGCAACAGGACCCATTAGCTTCCTAGGCGCAGTGACAAATAGATCTGTCAACTACAACGGGCGAACCCGTCACCTCAGGAAGTTTTAACGATATTAGATAAAGATAGGCGCAGTAACAGACCAAAGCACGTGGGGATGGACATTACCATGATTATAAATGTTTCTGCTATAAATTATATATAGATAACTAGACTCCTGAGACCCCCGATATCACTGGTGATATCTCAAATATACATTTTTTATTAACTTTTTGCAAACTATTATTATAAACTAGAGTTAATACGATAGGTCACTAGGAAAGAAATAAGACTTGTAATGGAAACATACCTATTTATGAGTTGAAATTTCGGTTTTCATAAACATTGGTTGACATTTGACGAAGTAACTCATTTTTAATTTATTAAAGGTTTGGTGTCAGCGTATCTCAGTTAGCCATTAAGATGAAGCGTAAGACATTTTATGATTTTATAGTCCACGTAAGTGAAATTAACTGTTAAAGTCGACTTGCATCAGCATTTGGGGTTCTCGCTCCTTCCTGAGCGACAGTTTTTCGTTGGTTTTCCCGATTCAGACCCGATTTTTTTTCGTTCAAAGATGACGGGAGGAGTAAACGTCCAGCGACTTCAGTCATTGCAAAAACCATCGAAGCTGTGGAAAAAATACTATTTGAAAATCCTACAATTTTCCTTATTTTATGCTCAAGAGTCCTTATTGTATGCTGAACATTTTTGATTAATTTTACTGAAAAACTAATGAACTTTGAAAGATTTCCAACCCCTTTAGAGAATTTATCACCTAATCGAATTGAATTCACACTTTGAACCGTATGGGAATTATAAATTGACAGTTCTAATTTTGTTCTAACTGTGTTATTTTGAATAGCGGAAATAATTATGTAATTTTTACTCGTTTCAATCGATATTTCTCTGCGTATAAGATAGCAAAGATCATTAATAAAAGCTTAATCACAAGAAATTTTTGACTCTTATAACTAGTTGTGTAATAATTGTAGTAAAAGCATTTGTAATTATATATTTTACGAGTGGTATTACCCGGCGTTGCCCGTGTTATATCTGTTCTCAAATACCAATGTATAGCAATTTTCATGGCGATCGGTTGAGCAGTATAGAAGTTGGTGTGCTGCAGCGCCGTCTAGTTGAAAGTTGCAACAAAGCGGATATATATAAAAACCTTAACCATGAAAAAATACATATATATGCCAACTTTCATGGTGATCGGTCAAACGGTTTCGGAGTCTATTAAACTCGGACAGACGGGCATACAGATATACCAACATCCATTTTTATATTATATTATTTTGGCCTGTTTTTAAAATTTAAACTTTGAATGCCTATATCTCGCTTATTTATAGCGACCGACACAATTTTCTTCCAGATTTAGCATTAAAATGAAAAAAATTGGAGAGAGGTTCCTATACTGCAGTTTTTCCACTTTTATAACTATGTGATAATACTTACATGTATATATTTTAATTAAAGAGTGTTGAACAATGAAGCACAAATAATTAAAAATCAGGAATAATTTCACTGTATTACCTTCACAATATTTTGAATTTAGAATAACGCTTGGCCGACTATGACGGCAGCGCCATCTATGGATTACTCAATAGATAACGCCATCTGTTAAAATCGTTTGGAACTAACAGATAATTGCGAATGTCAAATAATAGACATTGCAATAAAATAATATCGCGACTATAAATTAAGACGTAAGCTATCCTATCTTTCAAGTTGGATCAAACTGCACATTGTGTGCAAATTTGATTCAAATCGGTTAAGTAGTTTAGGAGTCCATCGCGGACAAACAACGTGACACGTAATTTATATATATTAAGACGAGTGGTATTACCCGGCGTTGCCCGTGTTATATCTTTTCTCAAATACCAATGTATACCAATTTTCATGGCGATCGGTTGAGCAGTATAGAAGTTGGTGTGCTGCAGCGCCGTCTAGTTGAAAGTTGCAACAAAGCGGATATATATAAAAACCTTAACCATGAAAAAATACATATATACTATGCCAACTTTCATGGTGATCGGTCAAACGGTTTCGGAGTCTATTAAACTCGGACAGACGGGCATACAGATATACCAACATCCATTTTTATATTATATTATTTTGGCCTGTTTTTAAAATTTAAACTTTGAATGCCTATATCTCGCTTATTTATAGCGACCGACACAATTTTCTTCCAGATTTAGCATTAAAATGAAAAAAAAATGGAGAGAGGTTCCTATACTGCAGTTATTCCACTTTTATAACTATGTGATAATACTTACATGTATATATTTTAATTAAAGAGTTTTGAACAATGAAGCACAAATAATTAAAAAGCAGGAATAATTTCACTGTATTACCTTCACAATATTTTGAATTTAGAATAACGCTTGGCCGACTATGACGTTTGTAGGTTTAACATAGCAGCGCCATCTATGGATTACTCAATAGATAACGCCATCTGTTAAAATCGTTTGGAACTAACAGATAATTGCGAATGTCAAATAATAGACATTGCAATAAAATAATATCGCGACTATAAATTAAGACGTAAGCTATCCTATCTTTCAAGTTGGATCAAACTGCACATTGTGTGCAAATTTGATTCAAATCGGTTAAGTAGTTTAGGAGTCCATCGCGGACAAACAACGTGACACGTAATTTATATATATTAAGATATATTGATTGTGCCATGTTTAGGGTAGTTAACCCTTTATTAAGGCTGACACAAGTCCGAACTTGGCATTCGATCATTAATTTTTATTTTAAACAAATGTTAAGAGATTAGTTATCGTTAATGTATCTACCAATATTATAAAAGCATATCAGTTATAAGCTCTATATTTTTATATTACTAGAAGATAAAAACGGTAGATTCATTTACTGAAAAATTGAACAACATCGTTACTCGGTAATCGGCAGCTATTAATAACAAGGGTAAGTTCAAGGCTGCTCCTTGACCATTACTCATCGAGGACAATGGCAAATGGCAAAGAATGACTTTTCAGCCTGAGCGAGTCATTTGTCGTGAGTCATTTTTGTCCGTGAGTTTGCTTTGCGAGAAGATAGATTACTATTATTATAGCCGACATGTATAAATAAAACAAATCGGATTTTACCGCGTGAAGTTTAAAGTACTCGAAGTTTAGGCAATGTTACAACCGCCGTTGTCGAGGGTAAAATGCTGTATGTTACCCGCTGGTAGGCGGGGAAAGCGCTACTATTACTGCGCATATTGTAGCGGTGAGTAGGTGGGGGTGGGGGGTGGGGGCAATGGCGCCGTGCGTGAGTTTTAGAAATTTCGCCATGCACACAACACTCACTGTAATACGTTTTGCGTCTTTGAGCTCGGCGACGGGCGTTGACAACATTTTAAGAAGAGGGTTCCATGTAGTAGAGAGTTCGTCTTTAGCTGGCATGCAGAACACCACCACGACACCATACCATTTGCGATCAGTGCGAACAGAAAAAAACCCCATCAAAAAAATGTGCTCATATATGATCACTTACGATATTAAAACAGTATCGATCCACAACTGGGTTGTAGCTAGAAGGGGAACCCCCTTATCGGTTTAGGCTAAATCAGTAAATTTTGTGACATTAGGAGTTCATGTTGTGAGAGGAGTTAATAGCGTCAACACATCACCGCCATTCGAATCACGCGAGAAAGATGCAAGACACAAATTATACAGCAAGAAAGAGGTGATGTTCCAAATTTGAAAATGAAAACAGCGCGCCGGGCAAGAGTACAGAATATCTGATCAATAACCTCAGGACAGATATTAAACGGGTGTGTGGTACTGAGGTTTCTCCATTATACCAAAAACTTTTTTATATAGAAAAAGCGCAGGCGTTGTTGTATGCGCGTGGGGCACATTGCTGTCTCCTCCAATTTTACTAGCTCCATGCGTGGTTGCCTCGGGATTTTTATTACTTTAAACTACTCAATTACTGGACCCTCCACGCATTTAACAGACCCTCTGCCTAAGGCTGTTCTGTGTCCAGCGCGCGATGCATACAGTTCTCACGAGCGTAACGTTCACCACGAATCACACCACTTTCCAGGCGGAGAAACGGAGATTTTTTGTTTTGAAATTTCGCCCTCGCAGTAAAATTAGACGTGATCGCACATCTGTCCTAAGGATTCGACGCTCACAATGGACCTTTTCTCGCAGACTCACAGGTATAATACAGGTAGTCGCAAGTCGCAGGTGGCAGCAAAAAAAGCGATCCTGCAACATTTGCCGCATGACCACGACTTTCGAAAACAGAAACAACGAAAAAAGATTCGAGAGATGCGAGCAAAGAAGATACGAAGGACTAATTACAGGTTGAGGAAAAAACTGCAGAATCTCACTTCTGAATTCTGGGAAACTTCTCAACGCGCCAACGTTCGGAAGTTTTATACTGCCGGCAGAATCGTGCCGTCTTGAATCTTAAAGTAATTCTTCGCGATTCAACCGCTAAAACAAGTAAATATATTAAAAAGAATAAAAAACACAATTGCTTTTACAGAAAGCGAACTATTGTGTATATAATAATTTTAATTACGGTTTTTTATGAAATATTTTTGGTTTATGTATTTATCTATGTTTATCTATATACATACATGTATATTTCCGGAATGTACTTAATCAGACCTTTCGTTTGACTAGTAAACACGATATATTTTTGTTACTTTATTGACATTTGGACATTTAGACTACTACTTACTTGATATTTGGACAGTTAGGGTACCTTATGCCACTTGGGATGACAACGATTCTAACAATATCACACACTTCGAAATCGGTTTAAGCGTTTAGAAGTTTTTGTGGAATACAGAAACGGAAAACATATTATACATAGAAGAACCCTGAACACATTACACTCCTTTTTGGTCGGGAAGTCGTGTAAAAATAGAGCGTACGCCCCTGACTATGCCATAGAAATAATTTGTTTCAAAAAAATCATGTCATCTCACATGTCTTTATAAAAAAGCCCGGAATCTGCAAGCACACGTTTATTTTCTCCCGCGCATTTTACCTGAAAAGGTAGCCTCGGATATTTGTGCGAGAATGTTTCGGCTAAGTTCGGTTTCGTCTTTTTTGCGTGGCGCAAACGTGGCTCGAGGGAATTACAAAGCGACCACTATCACTTACCATAGCGTTACAATAATACCGAGAATTCGAGTTGGCATTCTCTCGAATTTTAGTAATATTCCGATGGCCGTAATGTATTCAAAGGCCGCTCGATTTTCTTTCTATATTCCCGCGGGTGAAGACGGACTTCTATCTGACGAAGGACAAATGGCTAGAGATCAAAGACGGCCGGTCTCTGGCGCGACATTCGCAAATTCATTTTCCAGATCAAGAGATACATTTTGCGAGGAGAAAGGCGAACTAAATATTCCTTCAGAATTACTTTCATTCAAAGGGGACAAGGATCATTGGATATTTACAGAAATACATTCGCTTACATCCGTAGTAAAAGAAAATGTAAGGTGAAAAGAAAAATCAAAGAATGCAAAAGTATACATAAAGAGATTATTTATTGTATAGGTTAGGTTTATACAAATATGTTTTATACAAAGAGGTGATAATAAAAAAACTAAAACATTGCGAATTCGGCCCTGTTCTATTCTGATGTTGCCATAGCCGCTGTTCCAATAAGATATCGCAAAGAAAAATAAATAATCTTTAGGCTAGACTTTAATCCTCCCTTTATCATTATTCATTCCAAAAATATGCTGCCTGGACGGCACTGTCGTTCGCCTCTTGTAGGCCTTGGTGTGTCATATGGGTTGACAACTGCGAGCAGTATAGGAGGTAGTTTCCATCATAAAGCGTTCCACAGTCGCATATTTAATTATCTTGCCACACCCACTCTCAGACTGTTCAGACTAAGCCAGGTGGTATAGTAAAGATGGGACCTCGATGCTATCAGTTCCTTAACATCCTCGTGATTGTGGATCGTCAGCAATGCTGGGCCACTTGATCAAATTATTAGCTTCGTTAATCCGTTAGTCAGAAAGTTATCTTAGTAACTAGTTAATCAGTTAATTCGATAAAAAGGAATCGTAATGTAAAGTTAAAGTGTTAAACCGTAAAAGCACTAATACCAGTGTTGGCTTAATTTTCCCCAACCCGAAAAAACCCACTGGGTTAAATTGGGTAAAACCCACCTGAAAAAACCCGAGGATTTTTGACGAATGTGGGTTTTTGAAAAAATACTTGTTTATTATAATTAAATCAATGAACGGATATAGCATTATATTATATTTTATCAAAAAAAAAATGTATTTGTGACATATATAGATATTGTGACATATATAGACATATATAGATATAGTATCCAGCAGTAGAACCCTCTGTTGAATGTGATGATATTGAAGCAAATTCTTGGAATCCGAATCATCGTGCTGGAACCCCGACGCCGGTTCACGTCCCCGTCCCGAGTCCTAACTAAACACTTGTTCATGTGCGCTCGTATACGTTAAATTTTTCCACTTATTCCTATTTTACAGTATTTACACTGCACTCTTTTATTATCTATTTTAATAACTTCTGTCCATTCTGCCCCCTACTTTCTACCACTTTCGACTACTTTTGGCATGATTTATAAGATAACTCATGGATAATATTGTTACGTGGATAGACAGCAGAAAATGCAAAAACACGGTAGAACACAACTCGATTTATTACAAAACTATTACAATACTCTTCAAGCGACAAAGACCCTTATATATACACTACTTAGTTCTGCTCAATACTTTCGCGCCACACTACTCAATAAAATTAAGTAATAAAATAAAATTTAATGTAAAATTTAAATATATTCATTTAAAATTCTTATTAACTCCGAAAACAAACGAAATTCCCCGAAAAAGCCCGAAAATCCCCGAAAAACCCGAAACCCAGTGGGCAGATATTTTTTGATAAAACCCGGGTTTTTGCCAACCCTGACTACTAAAATATGCTAGTTCTGTAATCGTCCAATTAGTCTCAGAGTATTAAAACTCTAGTTTCTCACAGAATGTATATTTTGCTTCCATTCTTATAATAAATCCATTTAAAGGATTTTCCGACGAACACGAGAAAGTTTAACAAATTAATGATGCTTTTCTGTCAGTGCAATAAATGAACAACTACAATAAATAAAACTTTACAAGGCTGTGGCGAATGGTGGCATCGAGGTGGGGGTGTCGACGGATTTCGATTGATTTGGGTCTACGATTTTAGTCTCCTTAAAATTTCCCCAAAGTTTTAGGAGTCCCTTTCGATTACAGTCCTCGTCATGAGCGACATTTGACCACTTATTGCTACAACATCTGTTTCGTGGATAAAACGAATGCATTTCAGCGCGGAATAAAATGAAGGAGTTTTTAACCAGAAATTGCGGCCATATAAAATATTTTAAATTGTGCAAACACTTATACAATATTTATTTAGGAGTCCTTGATGATCGCCAGTAGCCTAGTATTATTCTCATATTGTATATTCATTGCCAGTGACGTCTCTATATTATATATTAACCCCTAAACTTGTGAAGTAAAAACTCGGCCGTACCTTTTGCATCCCGGAAGGGACGTTACACATTCTAGGGGTATCATTTGAAAAAGTATTTAACCCTTCGAGTAGCAGCATAATTTCATGGCAGACCGCCGAAATTACTATAACTATGGAACTACTATAGCAATCATAAAAAGAATAACTGTACAACGCATTGAAATTTTGTATATAGAATATTGAAATTTTATTTTGTAAAACAATTAGATAATCCTACTACTATTATAAACGCGAAAGTTTGTAAGAATGTATGTATGGATGGATGTTTGTTACTCTTTCACGCAAAAATTACTGAATGGATTTTAATGAAACTTTACAATAATATAGCTTACACATCAGTTATAAATAAACCAGCTGCGCCCCGCGTTTTCACCTGCGTGGTGATGAAAAATTGTGATAATGATGATAGAAAACTATATATCTTTATAAATTATAGCCTATGTGTTATTCTGATGTGTAAGCTATATTATTGCAAAGTTTCATTAAAATCCATTCAGTAGTTTTTGCGTGAAAGAGTATCAAACATCCATACATACAATTTTACAAACTTTCGAGTTTATAATAGTAGTAGGATAGTAGGATATGAGAAAGTCGAAAAAGTGCAAAAAACTCGGCATTTCCAACTTGTACTTGTCTTACAGAAAAATACGGAACCCTATTTAGAAATTGTCAATACTAGCGTGATCTTTATTAGATTCTCTATCAAAAGTAATTTTTCGTTCTGCTTATTTACATACAAAAATATTTAGATATTAGCTCATAAAAACCAATAAAAATATTGATGATTTCTCAACAAAAAGAAAGGTGATGTTTTTTTTTTTTTTTTTTTTTTTAGATTTAATACTTTATTCATTTATTTGTTTGTACATTTAGCCCCATTGTTATCAATGTTATAAGTAACTCGGAAAAATTGAACACCGAAATGCAGCTAATGCTCAGTGCCCACCTAACTAGGACTTAAATGTCCCGTATCTAGGCGGGTCAGAGTAAATAATTGAAATAAGTAAAACAACTTACGTAACAATTAGCCTAATTAAAGTAAAAAAAACCTTTTTATTTTTATATTCAATGAATGTGCTTAATTAAGATTGAATAATATATCAGAATAAATAAATAACATAGGTGATACAATATGGCAAATACACATATACGTAAATACGATTTTAATAAATAATAGATGCTATATGGTATAAACATATTTATAATCAATTAAAATATATAAATACAATTTTAAAAGCAGTATTTAAAAAAACTTGAAATAACATAAATAAAAATATGATACTATTAATATATGCATAATAATGTATATAAATATACAATATTATTTTTAAATTAACCGTTATACATACGCTTTACAAACCAAGTTTTCAGATTTAGACCTCCCTAATTCAAATAACCATTTATTAATTTTGTCTTTAAACTCTTGATTGTTCTTTATGTGTTTCCATTTTTCCTCTATGTCATTATATAGTTTGGGACCAATGAAAAAAGCTTGTCGTTGTGCAAATGTTGTTTGCACTCGAGGAATAAGGAAATTTTGTTTCCGTGAACTCCGAGTATTAAAGTTTTGCTGACTTTGATCATATCTATCTTTGTGTTTATGAAAAAATATTATCACATATTTAATAAACAATTGCTTGACGTCCAGAACTTTAGACTCTTTGAAAAGACGCTCTGACGGGTAGTCATTAGGTTTCCTATAAATTATCCGTAGCAGCAGTTTTTGCGTCTTTATTAGTGGATCCAGGGCCTGTTTCGTGCAAGCACCCCACCCTACAATTCCATAAATCATAAGACTTTGGCATAGAGACATGTAGGTGATTTTAATTGTTTTCCGAGATAATACATTGCGCAGTTCACAAAAAACATATATTAGTTTCCGTAATCGATCCGAGAGTTGAATTATGTGCTTAGACCAATTCAGCTTAGAATCCACATTTATTCCCAGATATTTTATATTATCTACAACACTTAGTCGTTCACATGAGCATGTGCAGTCTTTAAGGCAATTGTGAGAGTGGATTTTAAAGAAGATGGAGATATGAACTGATCGTAAGCTAAAGTTCATTACTTTGGTTTTCGACGAATTAATTGTTAAAATATGTTTATTTAGCCACTCACTAACGGTATCCAGAGTATTTTGTAATTTAAGTGCGACTTCTGCCGAATTAGTCGCTTCTGTTAATAAGACCGTATCGTCTGCGAATGAGATGACTTTCGCATTAAGTTGGAGTTCACATAATTCATTAATATATATTAGAAACAGGAGTGGCCCTAGCACACTTCCTTGTGGAACGCCATATCTTATATTTAGTTTCTCACTGATCTGTCCATTTATTGCTGTTACTTGAGATCTGTCATCCGCTTGTTTGAATTTTTCGCTGTAATATGACTCTTTGGTTTTCTTAATGATTTTTTTGCAGGTATTCCTATATTTTTTATAAAAAGTTTGTAGTTGTACATCATTAGGATTTCTTCTTACATCTTTGTGGAGCTTGTCTCGCTTTCTTATGCAGAATAATAGACCGTCCGTTATCCACGGATTGCTTTTAGCTTTTGAACGAGAAAGATTAATTTTCTTTTCAGTTGAGGCGCTGTTTATGCAATCCAAATATATTTTTAGAAAGAGGTCGGATGCTTCATTCACGTCCTTGGCATCATAGACTTTATCCCATGTCACCTCGCGAAACAAGTTTAAAAGTTTCTTATTGTCTGTGATGGTTTTAGACTGGATACGCTGAGACAATTTTTTCATATTTTTCGAGATACATAGTCCAACCGCATAGTGGTCAGTGATAGTAGTCTTATAGATAAATGACTTAATTGGCATTCTTGATTTGACCATTATGTGGTCTATACAACTAGATTGTTCGCGATCTGTTCTTGTCGCTTTGTCGATGGCGATTTTCAATCTATTTTGGGTTAACATATTGAGGTAGTCTTCAGCCTGTGGATGTCGATTATTTATTATGTTAATATTAATATCCCCAGTTAGTATTATATTGGGTTCGTTCGAGTATTCCGAAAGCAAACCGTTTAGCGATTGAACGAAGCTATTTATATTAGTTTTACTTGGTGTTTTATAAATGGCAAATATATTGATATCGTCCTCAATTAACATATGTAGGCAGTTGGCATCATCAATTTTCTTTTCTGTAACGAAAGCTTTTAGATCGGATTTCAGGTAAATTACAACGCCATCATTCTGAAGTCTTATATTTTTGGTATGATAAGAGTCAAACCCTGGCAGTACTCTCGCGGTATAAATATTACTAATCCAGCATTCAGTCAAAATAATAATGTCAAATTGGTAATCAAACTGCTTAAGCAGTATAAGGCAGTCATCAAAATTTTTATTGACACTACGAATGTTAAGCGAAAATAGCTTTAGGCTTTTCCCTCTCATTAGGTAATCTTTGCATTCATTGGAGTTATCAAATTCTTCACATGTTATATATTTTTCGTCTATAAAATTATACAAATCATTCATTTTGGATATTAAGTAAGTACAAATAAATACGGCAATGGTATTGTTTTAGGTCTAAATAAGTATTTTAAAAAAAATCTCTCTTGAAATATTGCAATAATTCGAGGAAGGTATATATAACGGGTAAAAAAACATTTGCACAATAGTTATAGGTAAGGATTAGTACAATAAAAAGATTATTTCCGCTGTATATTGCAATAAACGTTGTATTAATGGTTACAATATATTTATTTATATGTAAGACAAAACACGTTTTAAATGCCATAATAAGATAATTATAACTTACAATATATTTATTTATATGTAAAGTAAAATACGTTTTAAATGCTATAATAAGATAGTTATAGTTCAATTTATATATAATATGTATGATATGTAGAATAGTATAATATATATAATATCTATAGCATATATAATAGCATAATATATCACTATGTATATGAGTTTTCGATTGGTTTTTTGTATGCGACCATAGTAATATATTACAATTTAGTAATAAAATTATCTCAGATACTGTCACTGTTTGCGATAATCTTGGACAAAACATCCTCACTTGTAATGGTGAATACTTTGGATTTTTCCTGTTTTTTAAGAAATATTTTTCCACTTTTAACCCAACAGTATTGAAAATTATTGAATTTGGAAAATTTCTTTGCTTGCATTAATAAATACTTAGCTTTTTGCGTAAGATGTTCTGATATAAAGATTGGTTTTGGTTCATCTGCTAGATTCAAGTGGTGTGTATTTAATTTATCCGAGTTACTTTTACAATTCCGGTTAAATTGCATAGCTGAGCGAAGAAATGCATTACGTTGAAGATTATTGAAGAATTTTACGACGACAGAGCGTGGATTTTTTCTTGAGTAATTTGTTATGTTCTTCCTGGTTATTAGCTGTATTCCTGCTCCCTCCATTTGGTGACTAATCGTTTTTCCAATGAACGCAAGAGTATCTTGTAGGTTTTCGTTCTCTGTTTCCGGAATTCCACGTATTTCGATATCATTTTCTAACTTGTGTTGGTCCAGTTGGTCAAATTTTTCTTCAAGATAGGAGATACGTTTATTTAGGTGATGATTTTCTTTCTTCAATTCTTCGTTGTCATTATGGATCGCTTCTATTTTCTTGCAGCACTCATCGTATTTATTGCTCATAAATTCAATTGACTCTAGGAGTGAGTCATTTTGGTCCTTTATATTTCTTTGCATGTCGAGGAATCTGTCCTCTAACATGCCCGCAATCGACATTTTCAACTCGTTCATTTTCTTTGTAAGGATGTCTTCCGTAGCGTAAGTTGATGGCTTCAACGTTGGTGTTTTATGACGAATTGCAATGTCAGGATCACTGCTGCATTGGTTGGTTGCGCTCACAGATGGCGATATAGCTATCGGGATACCATCTTTACATTTTTGACACTGCCACGAAAACTTAATAGCTTTTGTAACCTTTTTGATCAATGTGCATTTTGTATGATGCATATGATAGGTTGCTTTGCAAGTGATGCACTTGATGAGGTCTGACATATCCATTATTTCGGAACTACATCCTTTGCATACTAGGATGGGTGCCATGATTTTTATTTTATTATTTTACATCAATTTATCGATTATATTTTATATCGATGTCACTCAACCGTCGGGTTTTATTATTTTTCTTTTTTTGTTGTGCTTCGGTTGGCAGCTCTGCTTTGACGTCAGTGGGTGTGAATGTTTAAATTATAATTATTTTTATTGTTGTTATCGCCCTCTGTTAGTGATTTTTATTACTTCATAAATCTCGTACGTCAGAAGAAAAAACTTTCGCTGGACGAGGATTTGAACCAGGGGACCCGACTGTGTTAGTCAGGACGATTAACCAGTAGGCTACAAGAGCACACAAGAAGCAGCGACAAGTATTGGTATAGTACTTATATGGGAAGGAAGATGACTGAACAATTATGTCAATTGAATAATCAAGCCACGGTCCGATTTACGCAGGGTATTTTGGGCGGTGATTTTCAATTACAAGTTACACATTTACGCAGTTTTCACAGTTTCTGACACAAATCCATAGAAATCACACTTAACACTGCACTCAGTTTTTTTTTGGCTTTAAGTTAACACCTTGTATGTTTCAAAATATTTACTTTAGCGCAAGATTTAAACGAATAACATAGGACACACAAAGAACAGCTGTTGCCTTGAGTATGACGTTTGAACATTGGAATTTTACCAGAAATATCCGCAAAATGACCCGCGAAAATATTCTAGCGGCCGTCTATGTATCTATGCCCTATGGTAATAATGAGATATTTGGTATTGATTTTAGGATGCATTCGAATTAGAAAATAATATTACTGTGCGCTCCGGGAGCAAGCCGCCAATATTGGTCGGTGTGTAGTCAACGGTGTTCTGATGTGCAACCAAATTTGGTCGTTTCGTAGCCGAAGGGTCAGATTAGCAGAACATAAATGTCACGAAAGTTAGGAGCCCGATAATGATTTTCAAAAATAACTGAAAAGTGAAATCGTTAACGAAAAACGTAACTTCGTTAATTAATGATTAGCGGATTAACCGTTTGGTGCCGCTTTGGATCGTCTGTTAAAATCTCTCGGAGTACACAGTTAGAACATTGAATATATATATTTAAAAAGTCGGCTGGGCCACTCCAAGACTTTCCCGACAAGTATACAGGGCCTCACCCCCTCGCCCGCCACCCCGCACCGCGCGACAGTCTTTCCCTAGTAGTATTTTTGTACGACATTTTTAGTATTTTTCGTGGTATTCAAATGGTATTTTTCCAATATGATGTAGTATTTTCTTACATATGGCGGAGTTTAAGAATTATTTGTGTTAATTCTATATCAGATATTCCTACCAAAATTTCAAAAAGTGGTTTTGGCCGAACATATCCGTGTATCGAATTTCAAGTTTTTAAGCAATATTTCGAGATAGATGTATAACTAGCGCGCCCCCTGGGGAACTGATTTCAACTACAATCTATTCCACTCTTGCCATGACCAAATGATGCCTGCATGCCACATTTTACCTCAATCGGATGAAGCGTTTATGCGCTATCGTCGAGGAATGCATATATACACACACACACACACACACACACACACAGAAGTGCGTTCACAATACTTTTCCTCTGTCGGGAAATTAAAATTGTACATATTTTCAAACTCGCCTCAAAATATTTCAACTCTGTTTTCAGCCCAATCGCGAAATGAATCTTTGCGTACCCCCAAATTTATGATTGGTGAAGATTTAAATAAGGTGATGCGTTGTAAGCAGAAAATTCGAAACGTTGGCTTGAGCGACAGCAAAATTCCGATCATTCGGCATAAAATGAGATTACGTTTTTTGACGAGGGGGCGGGTTGGGTGTGGGGCGCCTCTAGGGAAAGGGGGGAAGGGGGAACGCTTCGGGCTGCAAATAAATTTTCCGAAGGGATATGATTTATCCCTGGACGCTCACGTGACGCCTTACTGGAAAACGGAAGCGACATTAACGCGCGAATAATCACATTTCATTGGGAAACAATGGAATCCGATCGTGTTGACTGTGTTGCTAATTTTTGGGAATGAAATTTACGATCTCGAGTAATGGCTATTTTGTCTCCCTACTCTCTAAAACCAAACTCGAAAAGAGGCAAATAAATCGTTATAATAAATTTAAATGAAGCTATAATCGAAAACAAAAATCTCGTTGGTGTGCATTTACATATTTTACATTATAGTAACCAAAAAGTTATGAGATAGATTCTGATTTTTTTATTAGAAAAATAGTTCAAAGCAGGTCTTCTATGACTGTTTTGTTGTTTTATATTGAGTTAGCAGGTTATCTATTAGGATATATTTAGGGATCCTATGATACCGGAAATTCCCCCCCCCCCCCCACCCGATAGTGATTGTGTCAAGTGACTATGATAGCAAAAGTAGTATATTTTAGTATTTTGTAGTATTTCTTTTGTATTAAAATGGCTATTTATCAATATGATGTAGTATTTTCTTAAATACGGTGTTTTTTATTTTAAAAAAGCGTCGCTTGTATAAGATATTCCAACCAAAATTTCACAATTTGGTTTCGGCCCTACGACGCATCTGTGTACCAAATTTCAAGTCTCTAGCTGCAATATTTCGAAATTAAAGCATGACTAGAGGTGGACCGATGTCAATCACAACTCTTCTTTTCAACTCTTGCCATGACCGAACGATGCTTGTATGCCAAATTTCAACTTAATCGGATGAGGCGTTTAGACGCTATCGCGGAGGAATAGACACAAACACAGACACACATTTAGACTGACAGACAGACTTCAGTATGGAAATGGTCCTAATCGACAGGGGGGTGGTCATCTTAAAAAAAAAGCGTGATCACAACACTTTCCCTTTAGGGCGGGAAAGTAAAATTGAGTGACATATAAAATAATATATTTAACGATTCCTATAACAACCTTTTTAATAATCAAAAACTTGTAGTAATATTTGTACCTAATTATGTACTTTCAAAGGGCTTCTGTCAAATTCTCGTACAAAATCGTCGCTTTGTAACGAAATAGCTTGCTTTCATTCTACTTAAAAGGTTTAGTGAGCGCAGGAAAACGTGTCGCGCAACTCCACGTTTATAATCAATGAGTGGGCTGGTTTTCCAAAAAATATAGAAAAAAGTTTTTCTAATAATACCGATAAATTCATTTTGCACAAAAATGGAGTTAGCGTTTAATACACGAAGCCGACTGTTCGTCTGGTGGTTATTGATGATGTCATTTTTTTACACAACATGACACGAATTTATATGTCGTCATTTATCAGAATGAATCCCTGCTGGTTGGGTTTTAGGCAGGTAAAATTCGGCCGCAGTTTGTTTGCTGACTGTATCTTGAAGATATTACCTTCACAATCTGATGCATTTCAGTTCATGAGTAGAAAATGCTTGACTTTCTTACAATTTAACGGCGTTATCTTTGAGATTGCCCAAGAAAGCAAAAACTTGCATATCTACGAGTGATTGAGAAGCTCCAAATCGATAAAATTATATTCGAAAATCAATAGAACTTGAAATGAAATAATTATGGTTTTGAGATGATGCAAAATTGTACAATTTGAGAATTCAACATAACAAAATTATCCATCCACACGTTAACTAAATACTCAAAACGTGCCGTATATAAGGCATATTAATTACATTTCGGAGAGATGATATCCTTGCGATGAATCCTTGCGATGAGTAAGACGCTGCAAAATATGCCTTCCTTAAAGGATTTAGTTACCTACTTGTTATATAATACTACCAGCTATGGTAGTATTGCAACTAAAGAAATAGGGATATAATTTATGTATCTTCAAGTTTCCTATTAACCGCCATACCTAGACGAACGTACGCGATACGTCTGCTATATTATCATATAGAAAAAATATATACAAACTATATAAAAAGTATATATTTATACAAATTTATATGAAACCACTATATAAAAACCGCTATGTATTTTGTCTGGTATACTTTAAACAGGTATTGAGAAATCTAATGACAAGAAACAAAGATTTACCTGCTTTTTGAATAATAACCCAAAGGTAGGGTTAAGCCAGAATTGGTCCTTCGAGCCAGATTTAATATGACTTTTCAATACATCGGTTAAATTGTTGGTTGCGTATCAGGGTCTTCTTACCAAACCTTATACTTGGCGATTTTGTCTTGTTACTATTTTTCTATAAGACTATAAGAGACTATAAGACTTTGATACTATTTTTCTAGTTTTATTTTAACTTTGGAAATTTTGTAAAGTCAAAACAATATTTTTTTCTGTAGCGAGGTAAAAAAATGTAGCAGTTAACCTCTGCGCAGATTGCCGGTTAGGATGTCGTCGCGTAGATGTGAAGAAAACGTACGATTGAGTGTACATTGGAATAGTGCGTTTCCTAAGAAAATGGGGTAGATGTTGACCTGTTGTCCCGTATCCTAAAGCCCGCCATACACGATCCAGTGTACCGTCAAGTTTGCAGCGCGTTTGAAGTGACGTCCAGTTTGCAGTGCATCCATATAGACCACTCACGTTCAAGTTAGCCGTTTAGTTTGCATGATGCCGCACCAGTTGAAACCATGGCGTCGACGCGTTGGCCATCCTAGATTTATTCGCAATTAAGAATACAGAAAGGAGAGACTGTTCAGTATGGTGCAAAAACCGGTTATCGAAACGAAAAAAAATATCTCATAAAAATTTAGTGAATGAATTGAGGATTGCTCCAAAAGATTATCGTAATTATGTACGAATGATTGAAGAAATTTATTTAAAATGGCGTCACGTGCATGCGCGCGTCTTTTTCGATGCCGACTAACGTCATGCATACTTGACCTCACATACACACGTTAAAGTTTACATGACGCTGCAAACTTGATCAAAGTCGGCAGAATGGAAATTCAATTTTTGCTTCAAGTAAACTTGTCATGCACACTGATAGCTATACACCGTCAAGTTTACCGGACGCCGCTCTAAGCGCGCTGCAAACTTGACGGTAAACTGGAACGTGTATGGCGGGCTTTAGAAATTATCCGTTGACTACATGATCTTGGTGCTTAACGCGGGAAAAAGGCGCCACGGGTGCATGACTAACTACGCCCTTAACAGGTAGAAGTCCGAGTAAGCGACTTCGAACTGAAACCAGACTAGACTAGACTAAACACGTCCAAATTTGGTAGGCAGGACGCGAGGAGCCCCACTGGGTCTCTTTGGTCACTGCCGGGCTCGTGGCGGATCTGGACGGAAGATTGTCTTCGTCTTTGCGACTCATTCCAGGGTGAAAAGTATAACACCTTAAAATGGCAGACACGCCCGCGGCAATAGACCATCCCCAAATTCGCTTACACTAGATTGCTATTCTCACTTTATGCTTGTGGATCGACAATTAAAATACGTTAAATATGTACCGTTAAAACTTTGTTTGTATATTGTTGTAGTAAGACGATTTCTGCTCGAATCACATCTTGGTCATAATCACCAGCGTCCGATTTAACAACAACAGCGGCCGCAAAACCGTTATTGAACCATTTCCACCGCAGCGATTCCACCGCATTCCATGCAGCGATAGGAATCTCTAACTGGCGACGTAACTGGGAACCGTCTCTCAGGGAGGTACCTGTACCTCTACCGCCGCAGCTTCCGACCGAGAGACAAACACGTCGTGCGCAGACCACCGCTCAATCATCGCCGAATACTTGAAATATCTCTCGGCCGAAATCCATCACGGCCGACAATTGACACGTCTGCTTTATGGTCTATTTATCAAATTGTAAAACGTGACGTTTCGGGCACCGCTGGAGTATTTGTTTTTGCGCGCTTTTTCCGAGACGGTGACAGTCGTAAAAATCGCCCGGGTATTCGGGAACGCCTAACTGCCAAGGTCGGACCAGCGGGAATCAGCGCTGATTAATGGAACACCACCGCGGAGATGCTTCACGTAGGAGAAGAAATAGAATGAATGGATACATATTAATTCATTGTTTCTTAAAATATTTTCCGTGAACTTTAATACACTTTTTCATACGTATAAACCATGTTTCATCTCATTTATTCCAGTCCTCCGTGCTATTTCAGAAACACGTTTTTCATATTCTTCGACAGTCTCTTCTGGTGATAAAAATCGTTGACCACGTAATTGCAAAAATGTAAACATCCAACGTAAAACAAGTAAATATATTAAAAAGAATAAAAAACACGACTGCCGTTACATAAAGCGAACTATTGTATAATATTTATAACTAGCTGACCCGGCGAACTTCGTACCGCCTAACAGTCAATGAATGTCGTGTTACAGGTTAGCTTATGAAAGTAATACAATGAATACAAAATAAATATTAAGTTCACTACTTTATTAAGATAATAACACAAAACGAAATATAAAATTACAAAAATTAAGTATATCAATCGCGTGTCAGCAAGACATGATTGAATTAAACTATTTATATATTATGCAGCATGTGGGATGCACTCGGTTTCATTCTCTTGAAGAACCTTGTGATATACGACATTTTTGCATTTTTTGTTCAGGCGCAAGAACAAATAAAGCGGACGATTTGCCGACACGTGAACATGCTACGTACAACTGACCATAAGAAAAACACGGATTTACATTTTGTATGTGAAAAAGTGTTTTCTTTTATTTTAATTTTTCGTTAACTTTCCAATTTTTGTTTTTAATAGTTATTCTGCTATTCAGGACGGAGACAAATACTAAAAATCAAAAGCCATGAAAATCGGTCCGGCCGTTCTCGAGTTATGAGTGTTCGAACAAACCCGACTTTGTTTTATATATATAGATTATTTTCATTAGGTACGGGTTTTTTATGAAATATTTGTGGTGTATGTATTTATACATATAGTTAATGTATATTTTCGGAATGTACTCAATCCGATCTTTTATTTGACACAGATAAATTTATGTTAATTTATTGACATTTTGGACATTTGGACATTTAAACAATTATTTACTTACTATTTGAAGAGTTAAGGTACCCCATTACACTCGGGATGAAAAAAACATTTTAACAATACCACACACTTTTAAATCGGTTCAAGCGTTTAGAAGTTAAGGCGGAATAAAGAAACCGAAAACATACATAGATGAACCCTGAACACCATTACACTCGTTTTTTGATGGGCAAGCGAGTAAAAAATAAAAATTTCAAAATCCGATCCTTGAACTCCGTCGCTACCGTGTGAGTGGCCTTTATTATTATATTTATTTATGGACTAGGACTAACGGAGTTAAAAATTGAGTTGTAAAGAGAAGGTCATTTGTGACCAGGTCACGCAGTTTGGTAGGACGCGAGAGGATAGTTGTAAACATAGTTCGTAAAAAGAGTGTGATTGATATCCGTGGAGGTCAATAAAGAATACTAGAATCTCTGGTGGAAAGCCATTCGATTTTATTGCGAAAGGTGGAGAAGTGATCAAACTTTTCAGCGAGAAAAATAATCGTATGCAAGCATTTTGAGTTCGTTCAAGTTAATCTAGAAATTCCTCATTCGCTTAGAAGACGTTACGTCGTCGTAATTTACAATGGGTAGAAGAATAGAAATAAGGTGTACACGATAACATCGGCGCAGGCTCTCATATTCGAAAATAACGAGAATTTTCAATATTTCATGATCGCACATACGAAATATCTGAGAAATAACAAACGTCAGAAAGAGAAAAGTATAACTGAAAAACATTTGTTTAAATTAAAATTTATTACAATATACGTTGTTGGGCTTCTATTGAGAGCCCATTCATATATAATAACCAATATTATTCGAATGGTTGATTGTAAGATATCGCTATAGCGATAAGTCCGCCATTTCTACATAAATTGTCTTTTTTTATAAAACCAGTGTAATATTCATTAAGTATTGTTTTTATATCACAGTAAAGTTATTCTATTCTATTCTATTCTATTATTTTTAGTTTCGATGATTTGCACGATGTACGGTATTTTGTTAGTGGTTTTAACTCGGAAGGGAGCCTTCCGAGTTGACGCGACTAAAAAATTAGATATTCTTGCAATGCCACGCGCCCGCGCGCTTTCGATTTATACATTAAGATGTATAGGTATACCACGGCGACAAGGGAATACGTCCCACGGTTGGCAGTGGCCAATTACGAATGACGATTTCGGCTTCGCGCGTCGTCTAATATAGTCGATTTGGCTTTTGAATTATAATATAATAAATTATCAAATGAACAGTTTTTTATAAAGTAAAACTTAGATTACAATAATAAAATAACTTAAGATCACTGTGTTATTTTTTATACCACTCAAAAGTATCTTAAAAAAAATAGAAAAAAAATAATGTTTGGCCATAACATTTCTGCAAATTACGTAATTTCAAACATTTTTTTCTTATATTTTTGTATGGAAGCTCTAAAAACTGTCTTGGTACTATGCAAATAGACCATACGCTGGTGTAAATAGTATTTTTTTAATATTGAGAATCATCTCCAGGTTTTTTTAAAAACTGAAGACAAATCTCGCTCTTTTTTTTTAATGAATAACAGTAACAGAATAAAGATAATTTAAAATTAATATGGAAATAATTTACCAATTTCGTTTTGGCGAATGATAGCTTAAGGACCGGATTTTAAAAATCCGCCATAATTGTATTAAAATTCTTTTTCGTGTTCTCACAAGGCCACAAAATTATGCTTCATATAGCTTTTGGCCGCCACGGCCTCTTAATGGTTGTTTATAACGGTATGAATACGAATTTATATCGGGTAATTAAATGTACAAATCTGGGGCTCCCTAGACGATCAAGCATGCTTGACAAGCATCGCGTCGCGGGCTGGTTAGGAATCGTAAACCGCAGGAAAAATGCATTTGAAAAAAAAAACATTTTACCAAAAACGCGTAATTGTGTAGTTTATACAAGGGATTAACATTAATTAGACGTAATTGATTGATGAATGACGTGACTCCCTGGCATAAACTACAAAGATAAGGCGTTTTTGGTAAATATTAAAAAAAAATATTTGCATTTTTCCTGCGGTTTACGATTCCCTCCCAGCCAGCGACGCGATGCTTGTCAAGCATGCTTGATCGTCTAGGGAGCCCCTGACAATATATCTAACTATGTATATTTAAAATTTAACACGTTCAACTTATGTTGCACGTCTGTGCACCGCTTTATTTATTTATATAGGAGGGCGAAGAGTCTTGCGATCATAAATCGTTTATTTTCCCCGAGTTGATTTCGCCTCGGGCCGGAACCGAAGTGACAACTGCTTTCCAAAAATGGTCTCTTTGCGTGGGGCTCGAAGGGAGTATTTCAATTATTTTTTGCCAGTAGTCATCGGAGAGCCCGGGGAGTAGAGAGAAAGAGCAATACAATCTTTGGCAAAAATCAAACCGCGATAAAAAGTTCTGGAAAGTGTGACGGGTGGCCACTTGGGCACCGACGAGCGCTGCTTTTACGGATACCAGTCAAGTATGAGTCAAAATTATATTATAACTAGTAACATGCACATTTTATGTATTGACTATTTCAATTTGATAATCATTTGACCATTCCAATTAATTTTTTTTGACTATTTATTATAATTCCTTTTTCCATCCATAATTATTTCAATTTGATTATTTCACTATTCATTGCAATTCCTATTTATTATTTACTTTTCTCGTGTTATTGAAATTAATTTTATTGTGTTTTACGATAGGTATTTTACAAATATTATTTGCAGACTGGCAGACTCATTGACATATCAATGACCTAGTTTTTAGAGTAATGATTAATTTCTAAATATATTGTTTATTGCCTTAAGTTAATTCCTAATATTATTAGATACTATTTTTTTTCTCTTTTAACATATGTAGTTTGAAGTATGCACAAGCCACTATTTTCTTGGTACGCTTGCCTTAGTACGGGCCTAGGCCTAGTTAGGCAGCGTTGATCTAAAGAAGGACTGGGCTGCGGTACTCTCTTGTTTGCTACTATTTACAACGGAGCCTCTAATGATAATATGTAATGTACTGTGGTTTAAAAAATGGGAATTTCTTTAAATAAATTTAAAAAAAATGAGTCTGGTTACAACCTTTTTAGAAGTGAACGACGCTGAACTGGAACAAGTGCAGGATTTAGGAAAAAGGCCTTTAAAATTAGGCTATGTATTATCACGATCTCCGACGCGCTATGATATAAACGGAAAGTCTAAGAAAAAGAAAACGACCAATATTATGTATGTAGGTATAAAAATAAAGTGAACTAGTGGTAGGTAGTTGTGAAACTTACAAGTACTTTTCAAAACAATAGCGCTGGGCATCGATCGGTTTGTGGCGGCTCTAATCCTCGCATCCATACGACAAATAAAACTAATTCGCGAAATAATTTTTCATTCCACACTTCCGCCCGACTTGCTCTGATCGTACGGTTAAAAATTGTCGTTTTTATGGCAGCTCCCATTTCTATCGTAGGTATGGGACCCTAAATCTAATTACTTCTTCACATTGATGAATAAAATAGCTTGGCGAAAGAATTTTTGAAATCGGATAACGCGTTCTTGAGATATTGTGACTCATAATACAGATCGCCATACAGACGGAAAGAGAGTTTTTTTTCGTTTTTTTGTTTCTATATGTTCTAAAATGTCCAGAATTTTGATTTTGAGCGAAATCTATTTCCGATTTTTTAGATAATTGCAAGACGCTTCGCGCTAGTTAGTGTTGCGGGTGTTGGCTGGCGCTAGCGCATTTTAATACAAGTATGGAAACCTGCTCAAAGCGCAAATACGCATCATGTGTTTTCTATTTTCTAAGTAAAATTCCTCTGAAAACTGTTTGATACCCCAAAAAAATCACGAACAACCAGTATACAGAGTGTCGCGTCGGGCATCGTGATGTCGCGTCGTCGCGTCGCCTCGGTAAGCGATGGCGGAAAACCCCCTGATACGTCGTTGGTCGGGCATTTTGACATGAAAAATGAATGTAGTCGGTTCGATTATGCGAGTACTGCTAGTTATACGGCTAGTTTAAAGCGAGGCGGGAAAAAACCGGACACGGAAGGAAATAAATGGAGGGAAAACAGCTTCCTTCAAGGGGAGATTATTTGTTGGCCAGTCTTTACGCGAGAGAAGAGAGTTACATGGAAAGAGAATTGCGGAAAAGTCAAGGTTTACCGCCTCACTCACTTTGACGTTTCTGATGCACCGAGACAAAATAAACTACTTTCAACTTTGGGTTTAAAAAAAAGATATAGGCAGTGTCGCAGTTATTTTCGTGAAAACGTCAATCGTGCAAAGTATATTGAAATTGCACTTTTTATCTCATTAGCAACGAAATCACGTTGCCTATATTCTTGGTAGTACTGACCGTTGATTTTTGGCACGAACCTGGCGTTTTCGGCGTTATTCTTTTTGGAACTCGGCGCAGTACGCACATGTGCCCGATTATTGTAATTTTGGTTTTACTTTGCCCTCATTGCGATATTGTAATGAATGAAGAAATTGTCAAGCTTTAAATTCACGGCTTCGTTTTTTCTCTAGTTTTTGACATACAAAATTAGATAGTTGTAACATATACGAGTACACTCCTGTTCAAAATAATGCTTATTTCAATCTCACATATCTCAGAGACTAATCAAAAAACAAGAAAAATCCCTCTCAAGGATTTTATTTTCGTTGAAATCAATGAATTGAAGCGGTGAGTTCAAGATGTTCATTGTGACCAAAAACTTTATTTTATAGGACATATTAAAACCTAAATAGCTTGAAAATGAAACCACCAGTGTTGCTTTATTAGTTATTATAATTAAAATACTCAATATGCAATGCCTTACAGATATGCAATAAAATTTTAAATAATGGGAAACATAAAAGAATATTGGAAGGAGGGACCTTCTTTAACTATATATTAAATCGTTTATTAGTCCTTTAATCTTCTGGTCCCCTTCCGAATACTTCTATAACTAAATAGTGACTCTATTCGGACATTCTGTATTATAATTTGATGTTTTAACTTTAGAATGTCGCCAACAATAACAACTGTAGCCGACAGCGGTTTGTAGAAGAAGAGATAATACAATGACACAACTGAAAAAATAAACTGTAATTACAGCTCGAAATTGTATGCATATTGGGAATTGTTTTGATGCAAACGTGTGTGCTTAGCTTCTATAAACTCGGAATTGCAAAAAAAAAAACTATTTCTCCAAAAAGAATCTCTCCGCTTTAATTTTTTTTTGCAAGAACTTTTATACTTTGACCAAATGGGGGGCCCAGAAATAGCCCATTGACTCAAGACAATATAACTGTGAACAGAACATTTTTTCAGAAATTTAAAATTCATGCTAACAAGAGATTTTCGAGAAAAACAGCCAATAATTTAAAATTTATGATTTTTTGTGGTAAAATTTTGGCTTTCTGTTTTTTTTTAACATGGACAACTTTTTAATATTATTGTGTCACTTGATATTAGCCATTACTTCATAATTTGTTTTTTTGAAGTAATTTAGCTTTCTTGGTTTATTCTTGAAAAACTTATTTTTTTAGCTATTTTACTAAAATGATGAGGCCTTGATGGATGTTATTTGATGGATGGAGCAATATCATAGGTTTTTTTTTATTACACAAAAAGCTAATAACTTTAAAGAAATTACAAAAAGTGTTACGGTAGGTAGGATTGGGTTTAAAAATTAATAAATTATAAAAAAACTAAAAGAGAACCCCTAACTTTATTTTTATTTTATCGACAACTTTACGCATATATTCATGTCACGGCGGTCACATTTGGCAGAAACAGACTGCATTAAATGTCATACATTTCATCACCTTCACTATTGGTAAGCGGTACGAAATAACACATTCTCATTTTTATTGGAATTAGCATTTGTAGATAGCGCTGACAGGACAAGGGGGAGAAAAGAGCGAGTAAGAAGTCGCGAGCGCAAAACCGTGGCCGTCATGGGAATGGACTTCTCCTTGAACCATCGTTATTCGCCCTGATACTGCTATTCCATCAAATCACACTTTGCGGTGTAAATACAGAGTCGACGAGCGGCCAAGCTAAACGTCTTTTTATACGAAAAAAAATGTGAATTAATGGTAATTATTTATTTGGTGATATTTTATTTTAATTTGCAATTCACGATAATTTACAGTAAAATGAACAAAATGTACATTTAAAATGTCATACACAAAAATTCGGTAGAAAAAACTGATAACTTAATATGTCAAAAACTGTTGCCAGTGATCCTGTTTTAATGTCACCTAACTAGGCTATAGCCTGTTCTAAGGCGGACATTTAAATTGTTGTAAATATATGTATGAAGCTGAATGAAAACCAAGTTAAAAAAACCATAATAAGATTGAAAGATTGTATACACCAATAGTTATTATTATTCCTTATAAGCTGAACAATCAAAGTAAAATTGAAAATACAAAGTTGTTAACCATAATCATGATAAATAAAAAGGATGTACAAATACATTGAAAAAAATATTGGATTGATTCTTACATTACCATTTTGTTATTCCGGGTTTATACAGAATAAAAATGTTTCAATTGTAATTTTGTTGAATTTCAAGGAATTTTGTAGAAAGTCTCGATTATATGTATAAACTCGATTATATGCATAAACATTTTCCTTACGGTTAATACGAAAATAACAGTATACTGTAGTTTCAAAATGATTCATGTGTCCTACTGCAACCATACATATACTACTACATGGATAGATAGATAGGGAATCTTTATTGCACATTAAACAAAACATACAAAAGGCGGACTTATTGCCTAAAATACAATCTCTTACAGCTAACCTTCGTGAAAGTGTAAAAGTTTAGGTGCCAAGAGATAAAAATTAACACAAAAAAAAGAAGAAAAACTTATTACATAACATGCTGTAATGTTAGAAGCGAGATCCCAAGGTCATGACGTATGAAATAACATTATGTTTTAACATTACGACTCAGTAACTACCGTCACGCCAACACCGTTACGCGTCTTGTTAATTCATACGTATGAACCACAGTCCGAGTTATATACGTAACCCTTGTTGAAACATGCGTATTCCGTGTATTACATGGTTACATTTTTCTCAGTGTAGATGTATATATAAATAGATGAATTGTGTATGAATAGACGACGTGGGTTAAATTTCCAAGTTTCTAGGTCTACATACTACGTCCAGCAAGTTCTCCTAACAAGGAATAGCAACGTTTGCGTTGCATAGGAAACACGCGCGGCACAGTAACCGCGATCGTTACAAAAACAGTTACGAGCGAAAATTATTCACAGTCAAAGGTTAGAAAATATTACTAACCGAAAATCGATCGCGTATGCTCGTAGACGCAGCGGCCGCGGGCGGGTTCAGAGGTCTTGAGAACGCGACTGGTGGCCCAGATTCGGTGATGTACCCGATGACCTGGCGGTTCTAAATATGGCAGACGCCAGACCCGGCAATGAGCTAGCATGGCGTCCAAGCGACGACCCAACTTCCGCCGCGATTGTAGCGATCCTTAGGCAGATTAGCGGCATACCGACGGCCGATAAACACACTGCCCTAAATTAGCAGTTTAGCGGTCTCGCGATAGTGAGCTGTCGTGGGTGGACGACGCGCCAGGCGCGAAGATAAACACAGCCTATGGTCGGTATCACGATTAGAGTCGAATCTTTATAATCATTTCTTTATTTGGCACTTTATAGCATAGGGCAAGGGTGGCTAATCTGCGGCCCGCCGAGTGACAAATTGTGGCCCGCGGAGCTAAGACACATGAACAAAAATTTCAACTTGTATTGTAAATAAAACCTTTATACGGAGATATTATACCAAAACTGGTAGTTGGGGGCGAGGCTGCCCGCTGGGTACATTTCCCAGTGCCTCGCCGTAAGGCGTTGGCCTCTAACGTGCTTGTTGACGGAGCTAGACAGTAGATTGTCTTGTCTCTGGGAGTTAATGGGCCCTTGCTGAGTTGGCCACGAAGACCCATTCAGTTCAGACTTGGTCACACTCACGGGTCAACACCTATCCGACGGCCTCCACGCATGAAGTGCGAGCCTAGGTAGGACTCTGGCCTTAGGGCTAGTTTCCCCTAGAAATCAACCTTCTGGCGCTCCTGGACGGTCTGCTCACCGTGCGGCATTGCTAATCGATTGCGCACTCTGACTAACAGTCGGGGGAGTCTGGAAGCAGTACTGTTTCCTATAGAGCGGGGGTGGTTGCGGACCTTACGGCGACTGCTCTTGAAACGACTATCGGCTACCCGATCCTGGGTGAACAGCCGGGCAAAGGATGCCGTGGTCAGCGATAGATTCGGTATACACCGTTTCACCGCTTCGTAAGGGAGAGGACCGCGCAGGAGACCTCGAACTCGTAACCAATCGAGAGACTGGAGTAATCTGGTCGCAATTGGAAGTAAGGGCGTGAGTGTAAGCCCGCTGGGTAGCACTCCTGGCTATCTCGCGGTTAAGGCGTTGGCCTCTTACGGGCTTGTGGTGGACTGTTTGACGGTGGACTGTTTTTGTCCAAGTCGTCTGCGCTCACTCCAGAGAGATAGAACGACTAATCGTTAAAACTTCCTGAGGTGACGGGCTCGCCCACTGTAGTTGACAACTCTAGTATGTACTGTTTACACCAACTCAGCAAATGTTTGTCAAAAACGAAAGGGCAGCATTAAGCCTTTCCGCAATATAAATGGCCGAGATTATTTGACATACATTATCTGGGCTGGCGGGGCAGTGTGGTATTGGGAAAGGTACCAAATGGTCAAAAGTCGAAACGGTGCGAAAGGGAGAGAAAGAGGGTGTGCGATGAGTAGATAGCCTAGGCATTTTTCATCCTCTTATCTGGGGTATTTCGGGCCCTTGAGCACGTGCGGGCGCTCACGTGATGCTGCATTCGCAACACTCTTCAGTCCGCCCGCGCTGGCCGTAAATTTCGAACCCTTTGTTAACGTTTATTACAGGAAATAAAACATCCGCGCTCCGATATCCGGGAGAAATTTATATAGGCTCCGGGTTTCGGAAAATTGAATAAAAAACTTACCTCAAGCGAGAACGCTGTATAGTAGCGGTAACATTGAGTTATGGACGCTGATTATGTAAGTTGATATTCACCTGAAACAAAAAAAAGAAACATATAAGCATGTATAAGAAAAAAATGGGTTGTGTCACCCAAGACTTTTCCGGCAAGCGGCTAAGCACTGACTTCATTTGAATATAAGTTTCATAAATAAAATCGATAAGCACCCTCATCGAAATGTCTCGGGGGGCGCGGTTCGTTCCTTGGCTGAGGGCAGGGTTAGGCCAAGAACCAACAGATTGCGTTAATATTTGATTGAATGTATTGCGGAATTTAAATATTAATAAAAGAACCTGCACCAAACTAGGTTCTCGTCCAGTCTATGGGGCATTAACATATATAATGAATATGTCTGTAAATGGAATGAAATCCTTTCTACCTCGTTAAATAGTCTACTTCGCAGGGTCACGAACCCTGAAGGGTGGCGATGTTGCCTAAAAATATCGTACATAATAGTATTAACGCACTCTGTTCGTTCACAAGCACATTCTGGAGGAATTCGCCAGTCTTCGTCCGAAGACCACGCATATTGTGATGCAATTTGCTTAGTCGACGCGCCTGTGCTGATACACATACATAAATACTTCATAGTAGGTTTGGTTGGAAGAAATTGTCGTATGACAGTAATATCGCCCATTGTGAAATGTCACAATAAAGAGTATAAACAAAGAAACTGATTACATGACCATACTCTATAGTAAAAGATTAAAAATTGCTTATTGTAAGTGGAAATCGTTGGAGAAATATGTTTGGTCTATAGATTGAAGCTTGTATTATATAAATAGAATTACACTTTTGAGGTGTATTTTTATATAAATAATTTAACATTTTTGTAGAGGCGTGTGTGTTCAAAAATATTTTATTCATACAATTTCTTGTATTTTATTTCGACAGTTTTATTTTTTACGTAAATTCATATGATGTTTTACTATTTTTGATGCGATTATAGAATATATAAAGGTACATAATAAAATAATCATATGTAAAAAAGTCATTGTACTGATCAAACCCGACGCTGTTTAACTTTGGTGATCTAACAAAAAGTAAAATGTTTGAACGTGGCTACGGACGTTACAGTGCTGAAGTGGAATAATAATAATTTTTATTTTTTATTTTATTTTTCTTAAAAACATACAGCATAAAAATACGTATAAGCATAATATATATACCAGTAATAAAGCCAATGATGTTTAAAATTATTTGCTATATAAGGAGTAAATATGCTAAACAATACAAAATAAATAAAACCAAAAAGAATTTAAAAGTAACAGTTAAAATCGCTAGGTGCGAGTGTATGGATGTTAGTGTGTGTTTGTGTGATGGAGAGCGTGTATGTGTGAGTGTGTGTATGTGTGTATTTGTATATGTGTGTGCGTGTATATAAGGGTGTGTGGGTGTGTGTATCTGTAGTGCGAATGTGCATGTGAGTGCTTGTGCATGCTAATTCAATCCGATCTGATAATCAGCTTTTCACGTACCTCCTTAACAAAGGATCGACTATTCTGATGGTTAAATATGTCAATATCGTTAAAGCATACATTGTATGCATGCATAACGCGCGGCAATAACTAATTGGAACCATAGTTAGTGTTGAACCTTGGTACGTAAAAAGTTGAGTGAGCACGTGCGAGTCGGGAAGGCGCTCGTATGCTCACCCTACTCAGGAGGTATGAACTGTCCAACCCAGTATGAACAATTTTATGTAGAAACGACATATCTGATACTACTCGCCGGTCCTCTAATGTCTCTAAACCGTAGCGTTGCAGACCTTCAGCGTACGACAAGCCGTTGGAAAATAAGCGGTAATTTAGATGACGTATAAATCGTTTTTGAATACGCTCAATCCTCAGCTTGTATGTAGCATACTGTGGAGACCAAATATTAGAAGCAAATTCAAGCAGGCTGCGTACGTATGCAACATAAACCGTTGTCAAAGAATGAGTGTTTTTAAGAGGTCTACAAACTCTCATAATAAAACCAAGGGTGCTGTAAGCCCTGTTGACGACTGAATCAATGTGCTTATCCATTAAAAGCTTGCGATCTAAGATGACTCCTAGATCACGCACTCGATCTACTTCCAGAATTTCATCATTGCCAATTGTACCTATATTTAAAGTTAATAATATTGACATTTCGCGAAAATGAGATTTTATGGCACTTAGCTACATTTAAAGAAAGTTTACGCTGTTCACAAAAACGAGTGAAACGATTCAGATCTTCCTGGATCAGTTGACAGTCGCCATGGTTCTTCACTCCCATGAAGATTTTCAAATCATCTGCGTAAAGGAGATAGTCGCAGTGATTAAAGCAAGTACCGATGTCGTTAATATAAACATTAAAAAGCAAAGGCCCTAAATGGGATCCCTGTGGAACACCAGACTCAATGCCAAAGAAACTAGATCTAAATCCACCAACGACAACGGCCTGCCTTCGCTTGAAAACGTAGGATGCTATCCACCTTAACAGATCTCCATGTATGCCCATAGACGACAGACGAGCTATTAGCTCAACATGATTGACACGATCAAAGGCCTTTGAGAAGTCAGTATATATCGCGTCCACCTGAATACGCCGATCCATACGTCCCAAAGTATAATCAGTAAAATGAGCGAGGTTTGTAACAACCGACCGATTTTTAAGAAACCCGTGTTGGTGCTGTGAACGAGCTAGCGAGAGCTTGATATAGCTGGTCGTAAACAACCTTTTCCAAGAGCTTGCTAAAAACTGGCAATATTGAAATAGGCCTATAGTTTTCTACGCAGTTTTTAGCGCCTCCTTTATGTACCGGTACGACGATGGCTTCTTTCCAAGCAGAAGGAATTATAATAATATTTGTTACTATTAGGAACTATAAGTAATAATTATAATAATAATAATAAAACGCTTTATTCTGAAGAAAAGGCGAGCTTATTGCCTGCAGGCAATATTTTAGAGCTAACCTATGGAAGCGGTAAATCAAAAAGTCAATATATTAAAAAAGAATAAAAAACACGACCGCCGTTACAAAATGTGAACTATTGTAATTATTATTATTTTCATTACGGTATTTTTTGTTAAAATATTTGTGGTTTATGATTTTATCTATATATAGATACTCAATCAGATCTATTATTTGACACAAAACACGATATATTTATTGACATTTACACATTCATACAGCTACTTACTTGATATTGGGACAGTTAATGTACTCTATGGCACTCGGGATAACATGACGGTTCTAACAATACTACACATGTCTAAATCGGTTCAAGCTTTTAGAAGTTATGGTGAAATAATAAAACGGAAAACATACATAGATGAAACTTAAACACATTACGCTCCTTTTTTGTCGGGCAAAGGTGTAAAAACGTGAAATTGAATTCAGTGCGTGAAAAGAGCTCCAATTGGCTTTTTAGACAAGCTGCTGACCAAGGAGAAGGCTACGCTATTGAATGCCAACGTTACTGACCCATGCCAATTGAAGAAGAAAAAGTCGCCAGGCGGAAAAACTATCTAAACTCGCGTGAGCGACAGCGTGCTGTATTTCACCATTCCGCGAAGTAGCACCCCGGGCGTTTAATTATAAAAGATGGGTGGCTGTATCGGGGGTGAGGGTGTTCGACCCTTATATTCGAGTGATTCACGTTCTGGGGGTGAATCACACAATCAGCTGGTGCGCGGTTCCACGGAGGGAGCGTCAGACTGTCTGTCACGGACCCGGGGTGAACTGCCACGCTTACGTCATATCTTTTATGATTCGCTCGTTTCTCGGATCTTTAATTAGGTTCTTCGAATGAAATTTCTACTCTACTGCCGTTTAAGGTGGTAGCGCAAATTGCGCGGCGTTAATTTTTAACGAGATACTCGGACGTCAAACGGAATAATAAGCACGCACGTCCATCACAGGTCAACCAGACGTTTTCCCGCTATTTTTAAATCGAAGCTATAAAAATAAATCTTTTTTGGGGATTATTGCCGACGATGTCCTTTGATATTAAGGGTTATCGCCGAGGAAAAACTTCGGGTAAAATTGGTTATAGAATAATACTTTATTTTGCGAATGCGTGTACAGGGTTTGGCTACTCCGTGCAGATTAGCATGCAAATTACAATGGATATACTACATAATAATATGTAGATTCGCTATTGCTGGACTGCGTTACGGCCACCGTATAGCCAGTCTGTGTTTTATGTTATGGCTGTCAATATTGTCTGTTTGTTTCTACTCTTTATCATGAAATTTCACGATGGACGGGTTTATTATTATATGATAATCTCTTACAACCAAACCTACCATGAATTGCTCGTTGTAATGCTGCGATCCTCTCTCCTATGAACAAAACTGGCTAACGAGACTAACCGAAACCGCCCTTTTCTTACCCCAGTTATGGGATCGTCGGAAAGTGGTACCAAGATTGCTTCGGCTGTGGTCGGTATTTTCAACCACGTGATCTACGTAACCTTTGTGTGCAATTTCCACGTGAATTTTGTTAAATAATAATGTTTTTAAGTGGTGTTTCCTTCCCGGCTTACTGTGCTGCGTTCCTGATACGGTGGATTCGGGTACTGCACACACATTGTTCTCCTGGCCTTGTTGGTTTGTCAGTTTAAGCGATCTGCCGACTGTCCTTCGATATCACCCCCGGCGCAGTGGGCTTTTGGAGTGCAACAACAGTATCTCCCCAGACCAGTCTTCCTCTTGAGCTGGGACTAGTCACTGTGTCATTGCTGGGCTTATAAGATAGCCCGAAGTGCATTCGGTTTATAGTCCTTGATTGCTACATATCATAGATATGGGAGCGTCCTTGTGTGAATGTTTTACGTTGGTTAAATAAGTTTTGGGGCTGTTTTTTTTGTAGAACAACGTAATCAAGCCTAATTTCAAAGTTTGAAACGTGTGAAATTATTCATTGCGCCGACCTACGTTTTAGGACTGGTAAAATTAGGGCCAGAGGGCTCGAGAGCCATGACTGCAAATATTGTACCAATTTGAATGATAATTATATTTGTACTTTTAGTATTTAAATGTAAGATTTAGCTTTAGTTTGATTATTTAACACTTTACTTAGTACTTTGGATGTTACTATGTACAGTTTTTAGTGCGTATATATTCGAATTATTGACTATTTCAATTGTTAGGCGTCTGATTATTCAACTTTTTAACTGACTATTTTACTTTTGTGTTCAGTGGCTTTTAGTAGAGAGCCATTAGAATTATTAACTATTTTATTTAATAAGCCTTTAATTTGTTTTGTAATAAGATTTTACGACGAATAACTTTCAGTAGGTTCCAAAGTTTCTTAGATACTATATATATTTTTTGATAACATATATATGTTAAGTAAAGATTAAAGTAGTAATGAGACTTACTACTTATTTAATACACAAATATTTTGACACGTCCAAGAGCGGTTTTTAGCCGCCAATTGGACACGGCGTAAATGTAATGTAATGTAAAGTTTGGCGACATTCTTAAAATCTACTGGTGGGACGTGTTTTTTATGTAGAGTAATTAGGTATGCAGGTACACGAAAGAGACAAATAGTACAATTCCATGTGATACTACGCCTCCGCGCCGCGTGCAGCCCTGCTAGCAGTTTTGTTAACATTGTCAGCGTATACCGTAAGCGATGAAATTTAAAGAAACTTTAATAGCGTCATGCCAAAATTATTTGGCAATATCCGGTCGGCCACCTAGCCTCTACCTGGCTACTAGCGCTCAGCCAGCAGTATCACTCACTGCTTGTCGAGGCCCCAAACCCGACGATTCGGAGGAGCAGACCAATAGATCGTTGCTGATATATTTTACCCACCATCCTAAGCAACACACGACGGGGATTTATTATCGGTGCCGTCTTCAGCGATTCTACCTTGCGATCGTTTTCACACTTTAAGAGGAGTTCTTGGGATCGGTTAATAAACTTAATCAATAATCAATCAGCCCGTTATAAGCGGATTTATATTTTATTGCAATATGATTGTGAATCAACTGTGATATATTCATTTGGCATCGGATAGGCGTTTTCACTGCTAATTGTAATATTTGTTTGTCATACAGCTATTAACCCACATGCAGAGCCAGACAGCTTTAACACCTCCGTGAACTCCTTTCAGAGAACATTTACTTCCGATGGCAAACACCTTGAAACTGGAAATTAAGTGAGTAGGAGTCGCGTGAGTGGATTAAGCTTAGTTTATGTGTTGGCCCAAGCGTCACCCGATAATTAAGGGATCGTATGCAAAAAGGGCGATAACGAAGCACGCATCCGCCATTATCCGCTTGAGGAGCCTTGTTTCTTGGACGGTGTACATTTCAATACATTGTTGGTAGTACTCGGAAGTTGACTTCCAACCAAGGTGTATAAAACAATTAGGGGGGCCTGGTAATACAACTATCATGACCATTGAGTTATCATGGCAAAACGCAAACTAAACTATTATCGATATCATTGGACCGGAGAGACATAGGAAGCACTGCGAGGAAATATCAGGTTTAGCATTTGGAAACTACAGGATAGAGAAATATTATGTCGATCAATATCTACACAATTGTAATAATAAAATACCTAAAAGCGTCTATTATTACAAGCTTTTATTTACCTTGCAATGTTTAGGTCAAATCTTGCAAGCAGAATTACAACCACTTCCCCTTATCCTATGAAGCTGAAATTTTACATGTTGGTGTAGTTGCGATGACAATGCGTTTTTATGGTAAGCATGACCTCATTCTCCACCAAGGATTGACTCTCCAGGAGACTCTTCAACGGTCAACAGATATACGAAAATTTGTATACGCATTCCATTACGATAGCCCGTTCAAAGTTTCACCATGACATGGCTGCTGCGCCCAGGGTTGGCTCCCGACGAGGGGACTCCTCAAAGGTCAACAGCACAGACACGAAATTTTGTATACACTGAAAAAAATCGTTTTACTAAACAGTTTAGCTATTTCGCTTTTAACTGAAGTTTAGAAAATAGCACCTAAACTACGGCTAGATTATCAAACTCTGTTTAGTTGTGGTTACATTTTATTTTTAGCTAAAATTTGGTTTTGTTACCAATTACTAAACGAATAGCAACTACTTACTAAACTGCGAATTTTAGCTAAAGATCTGTACCCTTAGCTAAATAACTTAGTTAAATGGGTGTAAACAAACATTCCAAAATGACCGTTACATTATTTAGCTGTATTAGCCAAACTTCAGTTAAACTAGCTGAAGTTTGTCTATTAATAACTAAACTACAGATTTTACCTAAAGTTTGATAGGTAATAGCTAAACTACTTAGGTATTCCAACTGACCCAATTCAGCTTTAGCTGGATTAGCTAAAGTTCTGTACCCTTAGCTAAATAACTTAGTTAAATGGGTGTAAACAAACATTCCAAAATGACCGTTACATTATTTAGCTGTATTAGCCAAACTTCAGTTAAACTAGCTGAAGTTTGTCTATTAATAACTAAACTACAGATTTTACCTAAAGTTTGATAGGTAATAGCTAAACTACTTAGGTATTCCAACTGACCCAATTCAGCTTTAGCTGGATTAGCTAAAGTTCTGTACCCTTAGCTAAATAACTTAGTTAAATGGGTGTAAACAAACATTCCAAAATGACCGTTACATTATTTAGCTGTATTAGCCAAACTTCAGTTAAACTAGCTGAAGTTTGTCTATTAATAACTAAACTACAGATTTTACCTAAAGTTTGATAGGTAATAGCTAAACTACTTAGGTATTCCAACTGACCCAATTCAGCTTTAGCTGGATTAGCTAAAGTTCTGTACCCTTAGCTAAATAACTTAGTTAAATGGGTGTAAACAAACATTCCAAAGTGACCGTTACATTATTTAGCTGTATTAGCCAAACTTCAGTTAAACTAGCTGAAGTTTGTCTATTAATAACTAAACTACAGATTTTACCTAAAGCTTGATAGGTAATACCTAAACTACTTAGGTATTCCAACTAAACACTTCAGCTCTCTTTGCCGAAGTTTATTTATCATTTGCTAAACAGTTCAGCTAGTAGTTGAGTATATAAGCATGATTTTCTTTTGGCGGCTCATTATTCCTAGGCATTACAAGTGAATAAACGTGAGAGACGTCGTATTTACTACGTATTTCAACCGTTTGGTTGTCGCACGTCGCGTCGCCAAAAAGTGGGAGACGAAGAAGAACGGGTCGTCGGTCGTTCGATCCGGTTATTTGCTTGACACAGCCAGTCAGTGAGAACCACAGACACGCGGAAATTGGCGACAGCATCGCGGCGACGTTCATTCGACTACATTTCAAGAAATCGCGAATCGCGAGGCGTTTCGGCGGAAACGCGTGAAATATTTCGCCGGCACGTTTGTGACTGTAAAACCGTGCAGCATGCTCGAAGAACAAGCCTCGAAGCAAATCGAACGATCGGCAAAATCTTGTGTTGTTGTGATTCAAAATGGCGGATCAATCGGTGGAGGACCTACTGGATTCTTGGGGAATGTCAAAATATAAGGACAATTTTAAAAGTAAGTACCTACTTCCTAAGTCTTTTATAAATATTCCTTTTAGCATACTATTCTGTGTTTTCGCGTTCCATTCTTTAACGTCACCCGACTATATTCACCACGCTTATTCCGAATCTGCAAAATCTTTATTCGGTGTCAATAAATAAGCGAGAAATACATTTCAGTAGGTTTGGTTAGTTTTTTACTTTCCCGGGTACCACTGGTAGGGAAAGTATTGTGATCGTGCGGGAAAAAAAATTAGATAACGACGGATATATCCATTTTGAGACCCCAAGACGATTAAGACCATTTCCAGAAAAATGTCTGTCTATGTCTGTATGTATGTCTGTATGTAATCTCTCACGATACTGCCGAGCCGTTGAACCGATTGATTTGAAATTTAGTATATTGGCATAGTCTCACCTGGAATGCACCCATTAGTTTTTGTCTGTCAACTGTCAAACCAAACTGTCACTGTTAAAAATTGACAGTAACTATATCTCACCGAAAATTACTTGTGATATATCATTTTTTTATTAAAAAAATAGGTTTGTTTTTATAGGCTTTTATAATTTCACCTGTAGGTATGTACCTCACTAAGTTACTTTTCTGACGACTCAGCTTACATTATTTTACCTTTATTCTAGAGGAAGGTGTCACGTTGGAGGCGCTGCATGTTCTATCCAAGGACCACATTAATCGTCTCGTGCCGTGGGTCAAAGTTAAGGGTACGGAGTATAAGTCACACACAATACTTACCGAGGATGTAGATGATTTAGGAGGTGTTACTTTCATGGTAATTAGAAATATTTATATGTATAGCGACGAAAGGGTAATTTTTGAATGTGCTATGTTTAATACATTGGAATTTGATGATCATTTTAATAGCTTTGAAGTTGCGGTTCCCGATAATGAGAAAAAAAAATAATTTTCTATGATTCACTTGCATGCCATGTTCCAAATAATATTACAATCTTGTCTAGCGGGCAGAGATTTATAACACTAAGGTCTCAGTTGTAATTTAAAGGTGTGCATGTTTCGAATCACATAATTATTGTATTGTCTTACCAGAGAAAAATAATAGCGAGCAACAACTTTTTCTGTGAATAATATGTTTGTTGCACTTCCAGATTGTTTGGTGTTATGATATGAAGACTCTGTGGCCGACAAGCTTCATTTCTGACGTCCGATGAACCTTGTAAAATTTAAACTGCCCTTTGCTAGCACAAATTCTAAAAAATAATTTGATAAGGTCCCCGGACGTCAGAAATGAAACATGTCGACCGTACGTAAAGTTGCCGATTGAATTTGTAATACAAGGTATGCAAAAAGATGTACTGATTTCATTCGACCTTTCATAACAAACCGCTTTTACATACTGTACATCAATATTATTAATGTTTTTAAGTTTACGCTGTTATTTGGCATTATGTAATATTTTAATTTTAGGGATTACGGAATTGTACTGATTTCATTCAACCTTTCATAACAAACCGCTTTTACATACTGAACATAAATATTATTAATGTTTTTAAGTTTACGCTGTTCTTTGGCATTATGTAATATTTTAATTTTAGGGATTACGGAATTGTACTGATTTCATTCGACCTTTCATAACAAACCGCTTTTACATACTGAACATAAATGTTATTAATGTTTTTAAGTTTACGCTGTTCTTTGGCATTATGTAATATTTTAATTTTAGGGATTACGGAATTGTACTGATTTCATTCGACCTTTCATAACAAACCGCTTTTACATACTGTACATAAATATTATTAATGTTTTTAAGTTTACGCTGTTATTTGGCATTATGTAATATTTTAATTTTAGGGACTATCAGTGTATTTGATTTACATAAGTCGACGTTTCGCCTGCTATGTCACAGGCTTCATCAGGTACCAGAGTACGGGCACCGGGGTGTATCTGGTGCCCGTTGTACCAAACATCAAACTAAGTTGGAAGTTAGGTACAATGGGCACCAGACGTCTGCTCCAGGAATTCCCGTGGTTCCTGATGAAGGCTTTGACATAGCAGGCGAAACGTCGACTTATGCAAGTTAAATCCACTGTTAATCCGTAAAATAAAAGAAGTGAGCATTGTGATTGTATAAAACGGCTATATATGTGTAGGCGGAGCATCGTGTTCTAATTACACGACATATCGGCACCTTTCTGTAATAATGTGAGTTAAAAAAATAAATACAACTAAATGTTTATTTTCTTTGATTTCAGTCTCCTCAGCTGAAAGCAACGAAACGTCTAGTGAGATGTAGCCAACAAGTGAATTTTGAGCCCTCACTTACAGGCCTACTCGCTATTGTGGGCGAGTAAGCTTGGTACAGTAGTGCCCAGCTGAGAGTTCCCATCTGCTGATGTAGTAAGGACATAAAATATGTCCTTACTACATCAGCCAATAGGAATTCTCAGTTGGACAGTACTGTATGTGGGGCCCAGTTCATTTGGCTACATCTTACTAGATGTTTAGTTGTTTTCAGCTAAACAGCGTAGCTGTGAAACCCAAACAATTTAGGTACACTTACAAACGTAGTTTAGCTACGTATAACTGAACAGTTTGGCTATCTACTAATAAACACTTTAGCTATCTATTACTGTACACTTTAGTTATCTATTACTGAACACTTTAGCTATCTATTACTGTACACTTTAGCTATCTTCTACTGAACAGTTTAGCTACCCACTACTGAACAGTTTGGCTATCTACTACTAAACACTTTACCTATGTATTACTGAACACTTTAGCTATCTATTACTGAACACTTAGCTATCTATTACTGAACACTTTAGCTATCTATTACTGTACACTTTAGCTATCTTCTACTGAAGTTTAGCTACCCACTACTGAACAGTTTGGCTATCTACTACTAAACACTTTACCTATGTATTACTGAACACTTTAGCTATCTATTACTGAACACTTAGCTATGTATTACTGAACACTTTAGCTATCTATTACTGAACACTTTAGCTATCTATTACTGTACACTGAAGCTATCTACTACTGAACAGTTTATCTATCTGCTACTGAACAGTTTTGTAAAATTTTAGCTCTTTTCGTTTAGCTGTGGTACCTAATTGTTTAGGTGTCACCACAGCAGCTAAACTGTTTTGTAATTATTTACTGAATCTTCGGTAACTAGTTACAAAACAGTTTTTTCAGTGTACGCATTCAATTATGATAGCCGCTTCTAAGTTTCACTATGATATGGCTGCTGCACCCAGGGTTGGCTCGGGAGAGAGCATTTTAATAAAAGCTTGTTTTTTAAAAATTGTTTTTACTATTAACTTATTCTGCCTGTTTAATCGCAATAAATTCAAGAACTTCTGGTCAAATTTCGATCCGGTTTTTAATGTTCGTTAAAAAATCTTTCGAGGAAATCAATATTTCTAAAAAAAAAGGGGGTTAAGTGGACGAAATACAAACGCTAGTATACGATATAGATGATATTAGTAGTTTTAAATAACTAGCAACGAAAACTCTATATACCTAAACTGATACAACCCGCACTTATAAAACTACGATTAACATTAAATGAAGAAAGTATAAAACAATATTTTGAAAAAAGTTTCAGAAAGTATTGGTTCCTCTGGCGGAAGAGGAGGTTCACAAATATTTTCGGCTTAAAAAAATACCTGCTTAAACCGTTTTAAGAGATAAATGAGATGATGCTGTCACGTTAATTCTATAATGTTTATTTTGATTATTTCATTTTCTCTTTTTTTCAAAACTATTTTATTCTTGTTTCAATTATCTATTTATGTATATATACCCTATAACAGCGCCGGTTAGTCTAGTCTAGGTCTATCCACCCTTTTAAATAACACCGACGATATAACACTTATAAGCAAACATACATATAATATTAAAACATAAAATAGGAGACGCTAACGCTAAGATGCAAATAATTGGCAATATTCGCGTTCTCTTTAGCTTTGCTTGTTAGTGTAATTTTCAATTCATGATTATGCATAAACTAGCAAAGTTATAAGACGTATGAAAGTTTATATAGTTATTTTCCATAAACATTTCTTTAAACATATCTGGGTTTTTGCTTCCGGACACTTTCACATGTAATCAATAATTGAAAATATCGCGAAACGGTTGCTTTCGCACTTTTACATAAATCCGCTGCGCTATGCTTGATAACATATGAAGGACAATGGTGTAAGACCATTGCTAGCCAGAGAAACATTTTGTGCCGAATTCGCGTAGTTCATGTCAGGAGGTGTCTGACTGCCAAAACACCAAAAGCCGTTAGTTGTCATGCTATAATGTTGCGGTGTCCTTATCGATTGCATGAGGTCTCATTATCGATCATTATATAAGTAGGTACCGTCTGAACTATCCATTACATTTCGATGTAAATAAAGCACGTACGATACAACAGTTTTTCTGGACTACTGATGACGACTCAGAAATTTCGTCCTGCAGTGGGATCATTAATACTGGCGTTTCCGGATTACGATGCGCTGGAGTCCAACGCAATGGTTTTACTGTTATAACATTATGTGTAATGGCATTACGTACTAATCGAAAATTTGACGATAGGGGGCTATATATGACGATAAGGAGTAATATACAGATTTGCGATTGCAACACAATTAGCCGAGCAATTCCCGTTTCCGATAGAAAGGTTCCAATGCTCTTGTCAAACAAGCAAACTTCTATTGTTGATAGCTACGCAAGTTTGGCTGTACTTGTTTTGATGGGGGTCGCAAAGATATCAAAATAGTGAACTTCTTTTCCCCTGAGAAGCTAGGTCTTGGCCTTGTTTTCCAGGACTTCCAGTCGGTTGACAGTACTTTTACTGCTAAATATTTGAGGTTACTTTTTTAAGTCACTCTGTTATACAGTGTCGCGTCAGGCGTCGTGGTGTGGCGTCGTCGCGTCGACTCGGTAAGCGATCGCAGGAAAACCCCCCGATACGTCGCTTGGTCTGCATTTTGACATGAAAAATGAATGCACTTGGTTCGATTATGCGCGCCCACTTTCACCTACGTCTAGTTTAAATCGGGGCGGAAAAAAACGGACACGGAAGGAAATAAATGGAGGGAAAACTGCTTACTTCAAGAGAGAGATTTTTTATAAGCCAGTCACTACGTCAGCGAAGTAAGTTGCATGGGAAGGGAAATTGCGGAAAAGTCAAGGTTTACCGTCTTACTCACTTTGACGGTTCAGATGCACCGAGAAAATATAAAATATTTTTAACGCTGCGTTTGAAACAAAATGGAAAGAGAGTGTTGGACAAAGTCGCAGTCCTTTTCGTGAATACTTCAATTGTGTACAGTATATTGAAATTGCACTCTCCATCTCAACGGTAAGAATCCACTTCCCCACTTAATGCCGCCTGAGTTTTCCGAGCGCACTTATGTTGTCTATATTCGAGGCAATAGTCCTCGTTGGTTTTGCTTTAAGGCCCGGCATTTTTAGGGACTTACTATTTGAAATGTTATGATCTGTGTGCCCGTCCTTAATTTTTGTAATGTTATAATTTGCCCTCATACGTGTATAGTATTGTCCTTATACGCGTATATTTAAAAATTAAGAAGTTTTCAAACTTTTTTTAATTTACAGGCTCGTATCTTTTTGAGTTTTTGGTATACACACTTAGTTGTAGCATATATAATCCTCCTCCAAATAACACTTATCCAGTCGAATCGGATAATTAGTCTCTGAGATATTTCGATCATGATCTCCGATTGAATGTACATATGAATAATATTTCAGGGAGGATACAAAATTTTATATGTATATTCAGAAATCTTTAAAATGTATTAAATATAGACACTCTACGTTCAGTATATTGTGCCTTAGCCGAGTCACTTATCTTGTACGGACAAATTGGCTGGGGTGGTGCGGCCAGAGTGCACCTGGACCCGCCAATTAAAGCCCAAAAGGCGATATTTCGCGTTAATAATAAAAAAAACCCTACTTATATACGCCTGAAAAGCTTTTTAGGTTATTTGATGTATTGGACGTGAAACAACTATACGTGCGAAATATTATTACGCATTTCGATAGAAGCACTGACCCTCATTCTTCGCTAAAGCACTCACACGACACTCGAAATTAAAGTAAGCAAGCCCACCAACAAGTGAAAAATAAGATTTGGACACAGGCATTACGCATGTCAGGCACTGCGACTGTATGATTTCTTCTGCTATTCCTTGGCGGACGCTTGTCAATCAGCAGATTGACCGTGAAAAATACATCATCAAGTAGCTCATGACGAAAAGTCAGTGCGAAGAAATGGTGACTCACATCCTGACGTAAGCGATGATATTTCCTATATTTGATACTTGACAATAAATACATTTACTTGATTATATTTAAAACAAAATAATATTATTATGCTAAATAATTAGATTTAGAAATGTGCATAATAAGGAACACTTTCAACTAACTTAATTTATTTGTGAATTTATTTGTTTATTTATTTATAGTTTTTAATATCATTTGATGTTAAATATTTTGATTTTGATTATTTCGATTTGTGTATTTAATTGATTATGATTATTTGGATTTTTTATTTTAAGATTTATTTGATTTGGTTATTTTATTTTAAAATCATATATGTACAAATAATTAATAGGTGTGTCCTGAAAACCAGGATAAGAGATATCCTGAGGATACCCCTAATTTGCAGCGTTTGTAGCTTTATTTTTAAGTCTTTGTCTATTTACAGTTTTAATTTTTAATCTGTGTGTTCTTGTTTTTTCTATATGTTTTTTATAACAGCTGCCAATAAATAAATAAATAAATATTTATATATTTGACTTTTAATTTTTGAGAATAAATGTGCGATCTAAATGAATAAAAGAAAAAATAAAATAAAAGCGAAGTCACTATGTTTTAAATACGAGTACTATCGCCTATATAGATATAAAATCTAGCGGGGTGATAAAATCCACAAAAATGTCATATCTGTTTCGCAAAAAAAAAGCTATCAAAAATTATACTGTGTATACTTTGTTTTGCCAAAATATTTTTTTTTTAAATTGGATAATTTTATAAAATGAAACATAAAAAATGTGTCGAATCTGGAAATTCGACAAGCGTTCCGGAGTCCGCGGCGGCCGCTATGAATACTAAAGCGGTACTGGCACAAACTTTCATTCCTACTCTTTAAGACGAGACAAAGATGGTGGTGCTATGTCTATTTTTGGGGGGAAAATTGAAGTTTCAAATTTAGTCCACAGAAATTGTCGCTCCGGCTCAAAATCGGTTAAAACAGAAATTATAACTTTTTAAGTCGTGTAGACATTTTGAGCTGTGGTGATTCATATTCGTATTACGAATGTATAGGAATTGACATCATGGCAACAAAGAAAAATCTTCCTTATAAAACGCACCGCATTTCCCTGTTCAGGGTCTTTCAGGAAAACGTTCGCCAGTGTAAAACGGCTCATAAATAAATTCATACATTTTTATTCCTCTGCGTTGTTGGATTTTATATGGGTTGTGAAAGGGCTCGAAGTCAACGTCCTTTGCATTAAAACGTGCGTTGCTTTCACACACGCAAGCGAATGAGCGGCGACCGGGCACGCGGCCCCCAGAGGCCGAGCGAAGCGCCTTTTTTATTTTTTATTTTTTTTTTCGCCTTTCCAGTGCAGAGCATCCGTCCAGTGAGTGATTCTGTACATGAAACTAATCAAGAAAACTACAATACAAAAAAAAACATTTTCTTTTACCATTTTTTTTTCCAAAGAAATTGTTTGTTGATACTATGATTTTATTTAATTTCTACAGAAACTTATACTACACTAAAATAATTAAAAAAAAACACTAAAAACACGCCTTTATAAATGCACGTAAAAACCACATCATCAGACCTTTAAACCTAATCGTGGTCAAAGTTCATTCCAAGACTTTTCTAACAGGTCCAAACACAGCTATGATACGATGTTCCATCATGAAGTTCCAGTTCATATCTTCCGACTCCATCATCTGATCAGTTCGACAGTACCATATTATTGTATTGTCATCAGAACTACATACAGCTGCCAATTTTCATGACGCTACGATCCTTGGAAGATGGTTAAATTAGTTACCTTAGATTCCTAATAAAAGAGTGTTAAAAATAAGTAAAAATGAAGCCAAAGTTTTTTTAATTTAGGACATTGCCACCGAAGCGATTTATCGCAAAATTCAATTCAACAAGAGTTCTTCATCCTGTTTTAGATCGGCCAATAAAATTAAATCAAAATACAGCTTCATTCATAGCAATCATTATAATATGTATATTATATAATTAAAATAAGTTAAGTATTTATAATATTTTGTGTATATATACAGCTACCATATAAAGCAATTCTACATTATGTTACACTTACCAACTAAAAATAAAGGAAAAAACAAAACATAAAAGACTACCTTAGTACGAGCATTACTCCAGTAAGGTAGATTTTAAGCTGTATGACCTACTATTTTAAATGTGTGTGAAATAATAATAAAAATAATAATCAGGCCTTTATGAATAGCCTTATTTTCGGGTGATTCCATAATATGCTGCTTCCAATTTACCGCTTTCGTACTGTAAGTGACTATTTCGATTTTCATTCCGTGTTTAGTTTATTCATATTAGATATTTATACAGTGCCTTATAAGCTAGATTTTTACGTTTCCAACGCGCATTTTTTTCGAGATGACAGAAATATCCATTTTGAGCCACCCGAGACGATTACGACCATTTCCAGATTGAAATATGTCTGTGTGGCTGTGTATATGCGTGTCTAAGTGTATGTATTCCTCCACGACAGCGCCCAAATGCTTAATCCGATTGCGATTAAATTAAATATGCAGGCATCAATTGGTCATGGCAAGAGTTGAAAAGGTTGTGGTTGAAATTGGTCCACCAGGGGGAGCACTAGTCATATTTCAGTCTCGAAATATTGGTCTTTTGGTTAGAATATCTTACATACAAGTAAACTATTAATATTTAAATTCCGCTATACATCTTATTCAAATATTACCGCCGTCTGTTGGCGCTTAGTCGAGAAACGAACCGCGTCGACCGAGGCAATTGCAACGAAGCCCAACCGGGTTTATACGCCGGCCGAGAGAGGGCGCTCATCAATTTTATTTATGACATTATTATTCAGCTGAAATCGGTCCTTTGCTACTTGACGGGAGAGTCTTGGCGTGACAACCGATTTTTTAAAAATATTGGTGATACGTCGTTCTTTTAATCAGCCATTGAATTTAAAAAAAGAATCGAATCAGTAGACGGCGTTCATTATTAGCGTAGCGGCATTCATTACTAGCTTATAATGTATGATTTTTTACATGTCCGTGCCTTGGTTGAATGTAGGAAAGGTTGGATTTTTGAGGGGGGGGGGGGGAGGGGGGGCGTTGATCGACCAGAAACCTTTCCTACTAAACCAACCTTTCCTACTAAATGTAGGAAAGGTTGAATTTTGAGGAGTCCGTTGATCGAGCAGAAAAATGCATTTTAAACCCGCAACGTATTTTGGCATCTTTACATCCTAAAATCCACCTTAGTGGATTAAATCCGAATAGGCGGAGAGGGTGTACATCGCTTTAGTTTCTCTGTCGGTTTTCAGCGAAACTATTTCAGCCGAAAGCGAAACGATACGTCTTTGTCTGCGCTGTATTCTGCTCGCCTCTACGGGCCGCGTTATTAATTCAATTTTAGGCAAATCTATTCCACTTTGTGTCCCTTTGATATTATACCGGTACCGTCGCGTTTGATACACGTTCCTATGTAATATGGAATATCATGACCGTGGCAGAAATATGGCGGTGTTTCCTTTGGGTTTAATTATACAACAGATGGAAAGAAAAGCTGGATAGCCCATTGCATGGTCGATCGATAGCGGAAAGCTGGCATTCAATTTCACCTGTTCAACGAAGCGCACGTGCTCAAATTATGCGTCGTTTCATTAATTGCCTACTTTTATAGGTCACAGCGTGTGAAGAGACGGTTGTGTGCCATCTGGCTTTGCGGATATTCACATGCTAAACTGCGGCGAAAGGAAAGGTAATGATCAATTTTGAAACTGGGATACATTGTAAAATAAAATGAACTGAATGTTTGATTTTTGATTTAGAATGTTACATAAAATTTATTTAATTTGTAATTCACAATCATTTACAGTAAAAAACTGAGTACCGAAAATACTATAGCAAAAAACTGATAACGTGATATGACAAAAACTGTTGCCAGTGATAATAATATTATTATTACCAAACTACACCTACCTAGTGTTAACATTGCCTGTTCTTAGGCGACAATTAAATTTAAATTTAACTGTTACATAAAAATAGGTACATGGATATTGTATTTCTCATTATTATTATTTCTATAACTTTATAACTATATTATTATATCTGCCATATATATTCTAGTTAATTAAATAACTAAATTTTTGGTAAAATATTTTACATTTATAATATTTATCCCATATATACTAATACCATTGCCTAATACTGAAGCAACTTTCTATGTAAACCCGACAGATAAACACCGCACAAATATCACATCAATACAAGCTTTGCGTAGCGAAGTGATAAAATCCCCGATCCGATATCGAACTTTTTATTAAATTTACAGGCCTCTAAAATCTGTATGTGTGAGTGACTAATGACAAGTGGACAAGTCGTAACATATTTGCTAGTTTTCACCCTCTTGAGATTTCTTCCTGTGGACACAAAAAAATCTCTTGCACAGTCTCTTTTCTTACCTTTCCTTGACTATGCAGATGTGGCTTACCTCGATTTATCAGAGGAACTGCTCAACAAACTGGAACGTTTGCAAAATGTATGCATGCGATTCATCTTCGGTCTACGTAAGTATGATCACGTGTCCGAATATACGGCACAGTTAAAGTGGTTGCCAGTACGCCAAAGAAGAATGTTCATATTACTTGCTCTCCTACAATATCGTGTACTCTCTCATTCCATCATTAACACCATCCTATCTCCACGAGCTTTTTGAACCACTAAGTTCCCACGGTCTCGTACTTCGGTCAGCCTCTGACAGTTTACTAAAAATTCTGAGTCATAATAGTGATTTCTATTCCTATTCTTTCTGTGTCCATGGTGCAAGACTCTGGAACGATCTCCCAGCAAACATACGAAACTCGCCTTCTATACCATCGTTTAAGACTCACCTTAAGGATTACTACCTTTCTAAGAAGTAACCAGTTCTTCCCTTTCTCTCCTCTTCCTCTCCCAATTTCCTCTCCTCGGGCATTATTAGTTTTAAATTCTTCCACTTGTCTGTATGTTATGCAGACGGTCTGTATGTTATGTAATAATCTTTATATTCACAATGCGCGCATGTACCACTGTGTTTAGGTTAGTTGTAAGACATTGCCATGTGGCAATAAGCTCGCCTTTTTGTATAATAATTAAGTGCAAATAAAGAGTTTATTATTATTATTACTAATTATACGAAAATTAATTACCTGTGTAAAATAAAGTAACATAATAACAAAAATACAACTTTTGATAATAATTCCGTTCGGTAGGATACAGTCGATTGAATGAAATTACTAGACACAAATATTCAAATACATAGAATACCTACACTAGAAACGATTTCACACAAAATTGAGAGTGAAGACTTGGAGGGTGAAGAAACGCGGTTCGATACCGGCCCGGCTGCTCTGGTCAAAGATAATGGTCTTCTTGACAGTTTTGACAATGTGGCACTTAATTTGGTTCCTGAACGAATTGGTTAAAATGTAGTGATTTTAAACAATCCGTGATCCAAAAACCAAAAATCGACCTATTATTTTTATAGACACGGTTAGATGGCATGTTATTTAATTTCGTCGTGGACTAACGTCAGTCGGCGCCGCGCCGCCGCTGTAGCCGTGGGTGACTGCTACGATAACGCTGCATCCGTCCGTGAACACTATTGGGTTATCTAAAATACTCAGTCACGAGCCCGTGTGCTTTTACACACATCACACAAAACGTAGGTTATATGATTAGTCTCCTGCGGCCGTAAGCCCGACACGACGAAACGCCCCCGCGCCCGCGCCCCCGGCTATCTCGCGGTAGCGGGTGGCCTCACGTTTCCTCCCAACACGACTCCATATTAGCCTGTCATCTTCTCCTATGTCGACTCCTAGTCGATTCCCCGAAATCGGGATACCCATACGCGTGGAAAATCATTTGTTGTCGCGCACGCGCAAGAAGTAAAACGAAAGAGGAAAAGAGGAAGAAAATATATAGCCCAGTCAAATTAAACGCTTGGTTTGAATTAATTAAGACAAAGCTGGAAATGGAGTTTGTGAAGGTTTTTAAGTGCAGCGTTAGAAACTATGGCCAAGAAACCGCGAAATGTTTGCACTTTTTCGGTTTTTCACTTATAAAATCTCAACGGTACTTCCCATTTAAAAATGTTGTTGCAATAAATTGTAGATAATAAAATTATGCATTGAATGGTGGTTTACGTTAAATTCCGTTCAGCCGTATGGTCATAATCGGCAGTTTGAAATAGGAAAATTTTACCGATTAGACCAGGGCTGTCCAACTACAAGTGCCCCAAGGGCCGCTTTAAAAAAAAAGGATTGGAGGGCCGCAATATAAAATACCTACTTCGTATGCAACTTTATCAGTGAGTTTTAATAGGTATGGTATAAAATGAAAAAACGCATTTGTATTATTTTAATTTATTAAAAAATATCGACTTACAACAATTAATGTGGTAAATTTGAGGAGGTTGGTTTTCACTAACTAATTCATCAATATTAACTTTAATATTTGCTGTTGATAAACGAAACAAATGAGTAATTGACATCAGAGGGCACATCTATATTTTGACTTCATAAATTTCATGTTGGAAAGCTGCTTTTGCAAAGATACATTACAAAAGAGCCAGCATTGAGCCCAGTTTGCAAGCCCTAAGTTTCGAAAGTTGGGGTAACGTTCTTCTGGTAGCAACTCGAAAAAGCCAATCCAGTTTTAGTTCTTCCTTGGTAAAAAGGATCTGATTGCAAATCACACAATTCCAGTTGAAGACCTGCTCTGCTTACATTCTCAGCTGAATTTGTAAGGGGGAGTAAAAACTGAAATCTATATTTCGATTTTCGAATTCGCTAAATCGATTTTCGAATTCTTCTGCAATTGTGTCAATGTATTTTATGTGGGGTAAATTTGAAACTTCCTCAATATCCTTTATTTCTTCAAAATGCTCCGCGGGCCGCAAAAAGTGAGGTCGCGGGTCTCATGTTGGACAGTCCTGATTTAGACTAAAGTGTTTTACGCTCTTTTCTCTGTTACAAAAACGGCTATTCTAAAAGAAAAAATACTACGACGGTAAAACTTGCTTATCTTTGACTGACGATTATAACCACACCACTAAAGCAAATTTAATCTTTGAGGACGTCATTGGATGCGGAATTTTATGCACTACGAATTGTATGCCTTTTTTGTTTTTTTGGCCATAGTGTCTAACGCTCCACTCAGGAACCGTCGCAAACTTACATTACTTTTATTTGGAAAGCCTTTCCAAATAAAAGTAATGTCCAATCATTTTAGCTCTGTCGAAATTAGTTCAAGGCACGGCCCTTTTTTGGTCTAATTTGACTGGGCTAAAAATCATTGGCATAAATAAAATGAGCCAAGATTAGGATAAAAGGCACCCACATCGCTGAGACTTTGAAAATCCCTAAAACTCCATGCAGGATGTTCCCGACCCGTTCTTTGCGCGCAGTAGTTGGCCTACCAGAACGCGGGTCATCTTACAGCGACACCTTACCTTCCCTGAAAAGTCTACGCCATGTTGCTATTGTGTTATAAGTTAGGCAAGCGTCAGCCCTCTTGTTCACACACGTTTTATTCGCCGTGAACATCCACGTTTAATTCACCGTGTCGTCAGTGTTGAATGAATCACTATGGAAGTCCACAGACACGGCGGCAGTGCCGTCCGTTTTACCGCCGTGTCCGTGGACAATATTCTATAGTGATCCATACCCTAACGACGACACGGCGACAAAACGTGTGCGGACAAGACGGGTCACCGTAAATAGATTGCATGAAATCAACAATCTATTGCACTAATTTTGCACTTTCAGAAAAAAACACTGCTCGGTACTAAATTTTACGCTCGTGCAAAGAAATGCCCGAAATGTTGTACCCAGAAGGCTGAATGAGAACTATTAAGGATAGGCGGGCAAGGTTGCATATGCGCTCCTGTTGATAACTATAATGACAACATTAATGACCCATCAAAAATACCGACTTATCAGAACCTTTCACTCCCACCACGTAAATGCAGAGACGCAAAGTTTAAAACGCTGATGACGATAACAATGAAATAGAACAACAAAATTCAGTTGAATAAAAATCGGGAGCAATTGTAAAACTTGACACTAATGCAAATAAAACATCCTAAATTGAAGATTCAAAGCGACACAGCCAAAACAAACGCAATAAGCGAAACAATGACATAAATAGCTCAAATCAAAAACGGAGACGGCCAGGTACGATTCGAGCATTACGTAGCTCAAATGGCGCTCGTAAGAAAAACAAGTCGCGACATAATTGCATTAGCGGGGACTCTAATAGGGGCCAATTATTTCGTACTTATAAGAGAGAGAAAGAACGTGGCGGAACAGCCAGAGAAAGAAGTTGGCCAAGAGCAAACGGCGAATCAGTGTAATGAAATTGGAGGTAATCTCATTAGCGGGCTGTATTTACTTCAGCGAACAGTTTGGGGTGGTCATTATTGCCTAAATGAAGAAAAGTACGATTTGACACAGCGTTTAAAATAGACTGTTATATGAAGTCAAAGACTATCGCGGTTACTTGACATTATAAATAATTATTATATAATTTTGTAAATTATAATATTTCCCCCTCCCCACCCCCCCCCCCTGTAATTTTGCCACACTCCAAAATTGCCGAGTAATTCGTATATAGCCGTAACTCGGATATTCTTTTACTTAGTACATAACACAGTCTAAACAGGATAAAAACGAATTTACCGCGTAATGTTTGCAACACACGACGTTTCGGCGATCTTGTAACCACCGTACGTGGTAAATTGCTATTGTTACTTCGCAGATTTTAATGGTTATGGGGGGCGGGTTCGGCGCGCGCGAGTTTTGAAAATCCACCGTGCACATACACTCCCTGTATCTTGTATTACGTCCATGAGCTTGGTGATGGGCATTGAGCATATTTTAAGAAGAGGGTTCCACGTAGAAGATAGTTTGATGCCGTCGTCTCTATTAAAGTGCAAGGTTCTTCTTATTTCAATGGCTCCCGAATCATGCGAGGAAAGTAAAATTGTACTTTGGATAGCACAAAGGGATTTTGAAACTGCACCCAGTGGTTAGTTCCGCTATCCAATATATTTTCGCATATCGCCGATTTTTCTCGCTAAACGTTTTTAACAACTTTGATGATGAGTGGCTATGTGCCGCTTCGTTTGTCTCACGTGGGATAAACCACAGCTGCTTTCGATTTTATACACACCCGGGGTTTGCAATGGTATTACATCCATTACAGGCTTCAGAGATTGAGCTATCAGAAAAATTGAGAGAAAAATCGGCGAAAACGGTCGAAACACGGATGCTACAAACTTCACGCGGTAAATTCGTCTTTATCCTATTTAGACTGTGTTACGTAATAACTAAAAGAACATCCGAATTACGACTGCATGCGAATTACTCGGCAATTTTGAAGTGTGGCAAAATTACAGGGGCGGCGGTTGATGAAGGCGAGGACTCACGAGACTCCTCAAATTGGCTGCGTAAAACGCGCCCGCGCCGGATCGTTCGAGTGCGTACGAAACTCGTCCAGTGGATATAATAATGGCGTCGGACGAGTGTTATTATATTGTTAAAGTCGAGCGGTCTGGTTAGGTACGTGAGGCAGACAGTGGTGCGATTCGGCAGAAAGCGTGTTTTCGCATTGTCTGGATGGAGTCTAGAAACGCAGCGATTCGAAAAAACAGAAGGTAGAGCGAAAGACATTTTTAAAATACTCTCATTACCTATCTATGGAGAAACAAAAAGCAGCTATTATTCTTTCAACCCTCTGTAGCCTTATATTTCGAAAAAAAATAAAAATCTCCGGATTTTATTTCTATATATCTCCGGAAAGAATAAAAATCCCGGAATCTTCGGACGGGGCTGATTCAGCCCCGTCCAAAAATTAACTAAATTAGACGTTTGTAATGGTTTTCAAAATATATTTTTTTTCGAAAACAAAGTCGTCGAAGAGAAACATTTAAATAATTTTTTTTCTCCCATTGTGCTTAAGATTCGTCATAAAATATTTCACAATACTCCGTTAGCACTTTATGAAAGAATCGACAGCTCTAGACAGCATTTCGAAGGGCGAGTAAAATTTAACGAAATATATCAGTAATTTGCAATAACCATGGCATCATTATCATTCGCTATGATTTGACAGTTCTCAATAAAATGCTGACTGCGCCGCTTTTCGACGGAAAAATTAAGGTTTTGCTCATCTATAAGGTTTCGATTTTTTCTTCTTTAATCTGCTGTGTGTAAAAAAAATAAATGCGTATATGATGTGATACACATTAGCCTCTGCAATCATAATATATGCGATAGTAATCTCTGTCACATAAGTAATTTTCTGAGATTATTTAAAATCAGTGCTAATGTTTAGAAAGAGCATTTAGAGTGTTTTCTTTCCTTCATCGAATCCAGTGGTGAGTGCTTCGGTTCGTCAAATGGAATCTGCTTTTTTTATAACGATACTGCGTTCTTTATTCTATCTAAGTCTATGATAAAATTTGTCTGACTTGTCTATGCCAAGATGCTGTGTTGCAAGTTCTATGTATGTGGCGATTCTAATGATGTTCACTTATTTTTTATTGTTGTGAGGTGCCTGCTGGTTGTCATGGTAACCTATATCGTCTCTTCTTTTTTCTTAATATGAGGTCCCTGGAATGGTTGCCACGGTATCGTATACACTCTCATTCGTGCAGTATAATTGGTGTCTCTTTTTTCACTGTGAATGTTGGTGCGCTGAATAATTTATTCTGTCGCCTGGACTTCGATAAGGCCTGGACTTCAGTCGGTATTTCTTACGCATGGTTTTATAACAATGTGGTACGATATCGCCGATTCTAAGGTTTTGCTTGGGTACCCTATTCGTGTAGCCATCCTTCTTGCTTGATATTGCGTTGTCTCGCTTGCGTGTCGGGTCTCCTGGCGAATATACCAGGCAAGTGCTTGCTTATGTAACGTCGCTACAAACCACATTGAAGAATTATCAAAAAGTCTTGTCTGCTGTCTGTGATCGCAATGTAGCAAATAGTACCGAAATCTGGTTTCAATGTAGATTATGGGTTGTTTGGGCGGACAAATCTTGGGAAATAAGGGAACTCTGCAATGTTTTGTAACAAATGCTTTTAAATTTACATTTTTTCAGTTTTGTATGTAATTAAACAAATTACTCGACAGTTTAATATATAGATAATATATAGAGTAAACATAGGTTTAGTTTTAAAATAACAATAAAAAAGATCTATATAATTGTCGTTGATTCAATAGTTTGCCTTGTGTTTTACACGTCGTCTTTTTTTTGTTTTATTTTATTATATTAACAAACAGCGTTTATAAATAACAAACACAAAAAGATAAAAAAAACTTGACTTATTATATGTTACCAATATTTATCGTTAATTATTTGTACAGTATCACCGTTATTATACCTTATACATACATTTATTTAGCAACGATTTATTGTTAGAGAAAAAGAGAAAGAACAAAAAAAAATCGTTGAGATTATAAACAATCCTACTACTATTATAAACGCGAAAGTTTGTAAGAATGTATGTATGGATGTTTGTTACTCTTTCACGCAAAAACTACTGAATGAATTTTAATGAAACTTTACAATAATATAGCTTACACATCAGAATAACACATAGGCTATAATTTATAAAGATATATAGTTTTCTATCATCATTATCACAATTTTCCATCACCACGCGGGTGAAACCGCGGGGCGCAGCTAGTGCTATAATAAGTCTTTCATGACTTATTGTGGCTTTTTCATGAATACATGGTTTTGAAAAATCCAATTCCATTATTTTCTATGATAATGTAAGCTTCATGGCGGTGACAAATATTTTAATTCGATATTAGTTACACTATAATCCCTACTGTGGTGGACTTTTAATATCGTTTGATGTTTCTCATTAAAAAATATTTAAGAAACAGCTTTTTCAAACACACGTTGAAAGATTGATTGTGTTTGATGCTACTGGAAATGAACAACCAATTATTCCCAGTGGATACTGGGACACAATAACATACGAAGACGACTGAAAATTGTGTTGGAACAATTAAATGGGCGAGTCGACAAGAGTTAAAACCCACTCACCGTCTTATTTGATAAACGACATGCAGTTCGTGCATACCTCTGGCACACTTCGCGCGCGCCTTAGCGGGCCTAAGTTCAATCGAATCAGACGTCGGCTCCAGCGGCGGCTTAATTTAGTTTGTAATAACATGCTCTCATTAGCCGCCTTGGGTGAATTAATTTTATAGTGCACCGCAGCAGCCGCCGAAGCAGCAGCAATATCCCGTAATTTGTCGAGAGGCTGACAATCGGAGTACACGAATTAGATTACATAATAAACACAATGTTGCACCATCGTTATATCTGTATTGTATTCGTAGCCTTCGAAGTTCTCATCGGCTTTCTTCTTCTTGTTGTCCTTCAGACGCTCTACAGCGATCTTCTTCAGGTGCCATGTCCACTACCGAGCGTTGGCTCTATATCAATGTTGGATTTACAATGAGACCTAATGGGCCCTGTTGCAGTTTGTCCACTTAGACCCATTTGTTCAGGGTCGGTCAAACTCACGGGTCAAAACCCATCCGGCGGCCTCCACGCAGAAGTGCGAGCCATGGTAGTACTCTGGGCCTCGGGCCAGTTTCCCCTAGGAGTCAACCTTCGGACGCTCCTGGACAGATGCGTACAGTGCGGCGTCAGCCAATCGATTGTGCATTCAGCCGGGGGAGTCTGGAAACAGTACTGTCTCCTATAGAGCGGGGGTGGTTGTTCACCTTACGGCTACTGCTCTTGAAACGACAAATCGGCTAACCGATACCGGGTGAAGAGCCGGGCAAAGGATGCCGTGGTCCGCGATAGATTCGGTAGACACCTTTTCACCCCTTCGTAAGGGAGTGGACCGCGCAAGCTACCTCGATCCTGTAGCAAGTCAGGGGGCAGGAGGTATCCTAAAGGTTAATTCCAGACGGATTTATCCTTCCAAACTGGTAGTCAGGGGCCGAGGCTGCCCGCTGGTAACCATTCCCGGTGCCTCGCCGTAAGGCGTTGGCCTCAGACGGGCGGGCAGGTGTCGTAACAATACAGTGGATTGTTTTTCGTCCCAAGTTTTCTGCGCTCACCTCACGGAAGACAGAACGATCTAAAATAGTTAAAACTTCCTGAGGTGACGGGTTCGCCCGTTGTAGTTGACAGCTCTTTCGACCGTTGCTGTTGGATGTACAACTTTGTTGGCTGCATCTCGAAAAAGGAATGTGATGACATTGATTATACCTATAGTGTATTAGATTGATCAACCTTATACTACATTTTGACAACCAGAATTTTACTACGAAACGCAACATGTAGATGGCACTCATAGTAAAAAAAATGAATGATCTACTATTATTACGTTCAATATGGCGACTTTTGTGATATAACAGTATGGGGGCGCACTGTAGATCGCGCTCTTAATACGGCTATATGGTATAAAATATAATTATAATAACAAATCATAGCACTTATTATTTTAATATTATTTGCATAAAGATACGCGCGCACGCGAATTTTTATCCAAAGATACGCGCGCGATAACGCGCCCGAATATTAATTGTCGTTAAAGTTTTTAAAATAGTGCCGTGATAGTAATTTGATGCCGAATTATTTGCGGATTCATCCACGAAAATTTCGTTTTCTCTATCAGTCTACACCATCGATATATGAGGATTCATATATCGATGGTCTACCCGGCTCGATGGCACAAGTCGCCTGATTGTGTAAGGTCCCGGGTTTGATTCCCGGCTGGGTCACCATTTTTCGTTGGGATAAAATTAACGGATTTGCATTTTAATTCTGTCGAATGAATGCAATAACAAGACACACTTGCACGCACACATACATATAAACACTTCATAGAAGGGTTGATTGTATAAGATTGTATGATAATAAATCCGCCCATTGTGTAATTTCACAATATAGAGCATAAACAAACAGATTACTACTGCTACATTGGACGGAGGCCTTCCACCAAGTTAGGGTTCCATTTCTCTGATCAATACATCATAACTGCAGCTACAGAAGCACACCACACGGAGAAAATTAGTCAATCTGCTAAAACTATTAATTACTTGGTGCGCATAATTTCAGATCGCCTCCGTCGCCACCGGGCAAAGTTTATGTTGCTAACGATACCGAATGAATGGCGGGCAGCGCTCTCTGGCTCTGGAAATCACGTTTCGCGGATAATTTACGTTCGCGCGCGAAATTAACGGTGGAAAAACGAGTCTCTCGCTGTATACAAACACAAAGTGAGAGACCGTTTAAGGCCCGGTGTAAACTTGTTGCGCTAAGCGCATGAGAGAATGAAAAAGTCGCCAAGATTTCTTCAATAAGGTAGTTGTAATATAATTATTTTTCAATACTGTAAGGAGCGTCATACACTGAGAAAAATGTAACGATGTAATACACGGAAATAGGATTACGTATATAACGCGGACTGCGGTCCATACGTATGAATTAACATAACGCGTAGCGGTGTGTGATCGTAGTTACCGTGCCGTAATGTTATTTCCTTACGTCGCGACCTTGGGATCTCGCTTCTAACATAACAGCATGTAGTATACGTACGGTTATAGTCGGCCACATAAATAATGTAGAAACTACATTATACTGTTATTTCCTTATTTGGCATTTAGACATTTAGACAACCTTTTACTTTACTTTACTTTACAACTACTTACTTGATATTTGAACAGTTAATGTACACTATGAAACGATTCTAACAATACCACACACTTCTATATCGGTGCCAGCGTTTAGAAGCTATGTTGGAATAGAGAAACGGAAAACATACGTAGATGAACCCTGAACACATTACACTCATTTTTTGTTGAGGCAGTCGCGTAAAAAGAGCTTCGTTTTAATAAACTGTTAAAAATGTTTTTTTTGTGTTTTTTGTAATATGATTTAATAGCGTTTACGACAAAATAGGTACACATTTATAAAGGGACTGTTACATTAATGTTTTTATCGTATCATACGTTTTCAAATTTGTTATTTTTTCAGGAATTTATGTAACCAAGAGATAATCGGCAACATAGTAGCTGCAAGTCATTTTTTAGGCGTAGCTTAAAAGTCGAAAGCTTTCCTAATCTGGGGTCGTCTAAAAGCTTGAAGATATTTGGAAACATAAGAAAAAAAAATGCCTAAAAAAGTTTTGGTCATCTTTCGTTATCAGATACTGTATTAACCACGAACAGCTTTGAAGACACTACATTAAATTATAGAAAATGCCATCCATATTACGCATATTTATTATAACTACCTACACGTCAGCTCAAGATTTCAAGCTCATTGGTCCATCCATTGATTCACAGCATCCCATTTAGTCAAGGTTATAGACCTTCGTAATGTGGCTATTTATCATGTTTTTACAACCATTTGCGATTTCACTAGCCAGTCGTATTGCATGACATCAAATTGAATAACACCCATTTCCGAATAATCAGAAGTCGCCTTCAAATGCATATTCATATGATGGCTTTTATAATGATGACCATTAATATAACAGCCCGTTCGCTATTAAATTTCACTTTCATGATTTGCGCGCGAGAGCGTCGGTTCATAATAGGCCGGGAGTCCGTCGCAGTTTATCCAACGTCATCAGAAATTAGAATCAATCAAATCTTCTAAGCCTAGCCTTCAGGAATATAGATAGAAACAACATAAAATTTCATGAATCCACGTAGAATTTAGCAAATTATGCGGTGGGTCATGTTTTATTTCTCTATTTCTTTATTTCTTAAGAAAACATACAGCGTTTCTAACTATTTTACATCAACGATCAATGTGAGGCCGTTTACTTGTTTTCAAGGTTATACAATAAGTGTTTAGCAAATTAAAATAACTTTCATTTATTCAAGTTAACCAATCCGGAGTAGGGATAGAAAGGGAGTGGTTTGCATTTTATACATACATACATATATACGTACATATGCTTAAATACATATACCTACACATACACATTCTTAAATACATTTACATACATACATAAATATAAATATTATTAAAATACATACATAAATAGCAAAAATAAATACATAAATAAATAAGTCGTCAAATAATATTAATTATAACAAATTAATTATTCTATATGCGCATTTTCTAAGGTTCTATATAATTCTATTATATAAGCAGAACGATTAAATAATTTTCATGCATGTTTTGTGCGAGAGTATATAAGCGTAAAGTTACACATGTTCTGCACAGCGTAATGTAGGTACATACGAGTAATGTACATCTGTTTAAAAAATGCAATATGTAGATAAAAATAACATTTTAATTATCGTCGTTTGAAGGTTTTGTGAAATAAACACAACTACTAGCTGAAACACGTCGAATTCGACGATCATTTTATTAATTAAATCGGATAATGAGTGTTCTACTATATTACGATTCTGAGTACGGACTATGTTAATGCACTTAGTTATCGCCTGTTAAAGAGCCACCTGTTGATAGTACAAAAAGGTCGCGCAGTAATCCAGCAGATGGCGTCATGATTTTTTATTTTTCTCTTTTGGAAACTTTTTTTAATTTTCTGTTTTGATGACACATCTAAGAACCGAGAGCTTTTTTTTGGCACCTCAAGCAAAATTTTACACCTAGCCGTTCTCTCAATTTGGCGGTTAAAGGAGAAACACGTTTCAAATTAATATATGTATAGATTTGACAAAAAAGGCACGATCAAAAACTGTTGTTAGTACTTCTTCTAACCACGGAAATTATATCCAGAAGTGAGAACCTACAGAGTGTTCTCTTTCAGCACGTAAAACTCGGTTTTTGCGAACATGGATCAAGACAAAAGTTCGTCAAGAAGTTTCTCATATATAATTAATTAGTATGTTCATTCATAATTTTCCATTTATTAGCAAACTAATTTTGTATCGTTCTCTTTCTAAAAAAATGTTGTGCGTGAGTCCTCGAAAGGGATAAATATATTCTGTTTTGTAAGCTACTTCTGGAATATTAACGTTGTGTTTAAAACTTATGAAATCTTTTTGGGCGCAAACCCACATTTTACAGCTGGCAACGTTCGTAAACTCTAAGATTAGGACGTGTTAGCAAATGGCAAACTAGGTGCATGTTAAGACAAACAGTTCCCGAGGATTCGCCGCCGTACCGCATCCGTTCACGCGGGAAAGACTGCTAAGACGAGGTGCCAGATAGGACAGCCACTGACGCAAATGATCATCGCCATGCAAGCATGCGCTATCAGTCACCACAAAGTCAAAAAGTTTTCGTTGAGGTCACCTTGGCCCCTCATTCGTTGATCATGGGTAAAATGAGCATTCATCGACACTGAGGACTGTACCGATTTTACTGGTGCCAGTCAGAAACCCGATTCGGAATAGAAAGCCAATAAACTGTGGTGTTTCACGGTCGAAGCAGTCACGACTCCTCATTATACAATTAGTGTAATATTTGTGCACTTACTCGTAACGAGTCTTTTACCAAGCCGTGATTATTAAAGCTAACAAGTGAGGAAAGCGAAGTGCGTGCACAAAACGGCGTAGTGTTTTGACATCTGCAGGTAAATCGGAAATATGCTCACGATGCCAGACGATTATTATGACGAGATTTGAAAACAAAAAGTGAATACGAAGATTACACAAAACTAGCATTTTGATTGATTGGTCATTATTTAAACAACTTTTAGGTAATAATTAAATACAGTATTTAATTGGCCATTTAAAAAATCACCAACTCAGTGATGGGTATCAAATTAAAAATAATTGCTGTTTTATGATGTTGTTTCAATTAAACGACGTGAATATTTTCACATAATTCATTATTGTAATCGCAGTAATTGTATTTTCTATAGTGGATGGCCATCATATTAGGACTATATACTTCATTATTTGAACAACTTTTAGGTAATAATTAAATGCAGTGTTTAATTGGCCATTTAAAAAATCACGAACTCCGTGATGGGTATCAAATTTAAAATAATTGCTGTTTTATGATATTGTTTCAATTAAGTATTAAACGACGTGAATATTTTCACATAATTCATTATTGTAATCGCAGTAATTGCATTTTCTATAGTGAATGGCCATCATATTAGGACTACCATGCATTTTATGTACTAGTTGTCATATTCCATTATTCCTAAACTTTTAAACTGTGGCTTTTTTCGATGAACACTTTATTTATTGTAATAAATGAATGGAAAATAGATATTTTTTCCCTAATTTACCATTCAATATAATATCCGAAAAATAGCATGAGTCATGTTTATTATTAAAGTAAATATTTCATGGGACATATTTGACAAAAATCGGTTGTGTCACCCCAAGACTTTCCTGACTAGTATCCGGGGAGGTGCGAAAAAACAGCGACATTTTTTACTCTAGTACCCCAAATTTGTATGGCAGGTACCCCTAACGTTGGTCGTAAGTACCCCAAAAACTAATAGGTTCTTCCGATGGTTAACAGAAGCTTCTATGCCAAATTTTAACTTAGACAGATTAAGCGTCTGGGCGCTATCGCGGAAACAATTTTTTCGCCGGGAACCCCAAATTTGTATGGGAGGTACCACAACCGTAGGGCGTAGGGACTCCAAAAACTAATGGGTTCCTCCGACGGTTAACAGAAGCTTATATACCAAATTTCAGCTCAATCCGATTAAGCGTCTGGGCGCTATCGTGGAAGAATACATACATACAGACAGACATACAGACATACAGACATACATACAGACAGAGATCGGTCTGGAAATAGTCTCAATCGTCTCAGGGAGTCTCAAAATATATATTCCCATCTTCATCTCAAAATTTTTTTTTAGCGCGATCACAATACTTTCCTTTCCGATAGGTCGTCAGGAAAGTAAAAAAGTACTTGTTTACTATTTGTTAATTTTATTATTTATCGATCAATATATGTAATACATACATAGGTAGACTTCTTTTCCAATTCAATCTGATTTTTTGACTTCATCAAATATTTTAAGAAAAATCAAAAGCAATTATTTTGGAGCATATATTTACTTGAATACTACTAATAATATTGAATGTTAAATTACACAAAAATGATCTTTAATAAAATTAATAATGTAATGTAATCAATAAAAGTTATTGAAAAAACCGATTACTAATGAAATTTCACGGTGGTACTAATGTGATGGCCACCTACTGTTGTATTTTCCTTCTTTAACAGCTTTTAAGTGAGTAAGTATTTTTTTTTATTTCTAAAGAGAGAGTTTATTGGTATCAAGCAATAATTTAATGAATAAAGTGTAAAATAACAATTGAAAAGCTCATCACATAAACTGACAAACCAAAACTTTTGATGTAATTCGATCAACTTCAAACTTACACACAGGCATGTCGTAAATATACATTAATGCAAGGACAATGTTTGTTGTATGGAATGAGTTTATTTATATTTGTATAGTGCTACTTATTCGGTTGAGTCGGAATTTATTCTGCAGCTGAATAATTTCTTTTAGCCGAGCGATTTAAATTAGTCATCCTTATCGACCTCTATGTTATTCTTCAAAGACCGGCAGCGGCTCAGTGAATCTGGATTCTGATAGAAAAACGGTTTTATGACTACTCCGGAACGGCTTTATCATTCGTCTGGGCGCATTCAGTCACGTAAGGGTTCCGTTACAAGGATCGTATCTCTCTCAAAAAGGGTAAGGTACCCTACTCTCCCTCATTCGGTTTTATTTGCCGAACGTATAACAGCGCCTGCTCTCACCCTATGAGTAAATATTTAACGAGAGAAACGTGCCGAAAATGTCGTACTCGTAGATACAAGAGGACTGATGTGAATTGCCACTGCTTAGCGACAGAGCGAAACAACCAAATTTCCAGCGTATTTGCCAATCGACTAAGTCATCGAAAATGTTTGGAATTATGCCAATAGGTAAAAGCCAATATTGTGATTCCGAGTAGACTTGAAATAGCGCTTGTGAGACTTGAAAAAGCGTACAAGGATTTTAAATTTAATTATTATTTTGAATCTATTAAGAGGTTGTTTCTACAATTAAAGATATTCCATCTTTTAATGGGAATTCCATCATGCCCGTTGATGCTTAATTAATATTATGGATGCGGGCGAAAATAATCGCATCAAAACAGATGGGTTTGAAATGGAGGGTCGACCGTTTTATAAAATGGCTGCCGATGCGAAATCACATCTCGTTAATCGCCAGAGGTGGAAATTGTGACGTGCAAAATGGGTCAATTAATGCGGGTCGCGATGCTGCTGGTTCCGTTTCAAATGCTACGTTACACTGAGAATACTACATAAAGAGATGAACATACATTGCGAGTTCAAAAGTAATTAAAAATAGATTTTACCCCGTGAAGTTGATGGTATCCGACGATTCAGCGTTGTTGCAAATGCCGTTGTCCAGGGCGAACTGGCGTGCCGCCAGTCGTCGTCAGCTGTCGTTCTGCGGGTAGTCGGGTACCTACTTCCTGGAGTCAGCATTACTCCATAAATGTCACTAAAATTAAGTCTATTAGACCGATGCGTAATAGTTACCGACAAAAACATTCCGGCCTATTTGCAGGGACTTAATATTTGTAACATGTATAAAGTAATACTGACGCCACGCGCTCTGTCGTTAAGCAGTCCGACCATTTGTTTCCAGTTCTTTGTTGCATCCACTGTCTACTGATGAATTTTTAGCTTTTCCAAAACACTTTGACTATACAAAAAATACAGGTGTCCCGGAATCTGGCCTGCTATCTCTACCCCGGCATTCGACGGTCAGAATATTGTCTGATCTGAAATTATCAGCGTTTACAAAACTCTTGCACTTATTTGTCGCTGGCTAATCGATTTGTTATTCCTTCCTTCGATTTGACATACACTGCGAGGTTATTTTTATTTAAAATTTGACTTATTCGCGACAGCTGTAGACAAGTCGGATTTAAATTTTGCCACGCCCATATGGTATGAAGAAAGGTTACCTATATTTAGTGATTTAGTGGTAAATACTGTGCTAATTGAACTTAATGGTGACGAAGTTGTGTATCTTAGTGTACTTAGTAGTTAACTTTGTAGATAGGTCGGATTTAAATTTAGTCATGCCAATATAGTACGAAGAAAAGTTACCTCTATTTAGTGATTTAGTGGTAATTTCAGTACAAATCGAAATTATTGGTTACAAAGTTGTGTACCTTTGAATGCATAATTTAAGTCACTAGGCCAACAAAACGCCGAGTTTGTAAATGAGACTTTTAATTGGGTCGGTGGCGCGTGGCGTTACTGTATTAATTAATGCCTTGCGACGCAAATTTTGGTAATGAGACCCAGTTATAAATTTATCGTCAGTTAGGTTTAAAATTATTACTAAGCATTTAAATCGAGACACTTTCCATATTAGACATATTATATCACTAGGCAAGGATTTAACCAGACGTTAATTTTTACACGACTGCCCAACAAAAAAGGAGTGTAATGTACCTATTCAAGTTTCATCTATGTATGTTTTCCGTTTCTTTATTCCACCATAACTTCTAAACGCTTGAACCGATTTAGACGTGTGTCGTCTTGTTAGAATCGTTATTTCATCGAGTGTCACAGGATCCATTAACTGACCAAATACCAAGTAAGTAGTTGTCTCAATTTATAAATGTCCGAATGTCAATAAATAAAGATATATATCGTGTTCAGTGTGGAATGAAAAAGACATGATTGAGTACGTTCCGGAAATATACTTGTATCTATATGGATAAATACATAAACCATATATATTTCATTTAAAAAACCGTAATAAAAATAATTGTAAATACAGTAGTTCACGCTATGTACGGCAGTCGTACTTTTTATTCTTTTTAATATATTTAGTTGTTCAAAATACGGAGATGTTTGGTCTTCAATTTGCGCAGTACGCATTAGAGGACGATATAATCATTTATAATCATTCCCTCGACAACAGTAGGAGTGATTGAAGATCCGTTAGTTATCGCATGAGATCACTATTTTTATTATTTAAATGAAACTAGTCTCGCAGCCATAGAAAAAAAAGTCATTACGTAACGTTGGCGTAGGACGGTGACCGGCCATCCGAGTCCGTGAATCGTGACATAGAATCACGTTTTCCGTTCGTATTTGAATCAATAATGCACCGAAATTACTCAAATCGCCCTACTTAGCGTCTAAGTGTGGATACTCACATAACAGTTACGGCTATTACAGATAGTACGAATTATTATGTTTGTGGCTGGCGCGACTTGGCTGAATAGACGGACAAGAGAGGTCGTTGCCGTCGAAATTCAAAATTTCACCTATTCACAACAATATTTAAGGCGACATGCTACCTGGGAACGACCAAATCTAAAGAATTTTAGTTTTATGAGTTTCTAAGTGAATCCCTCGATAAGGAACCAATTTAAAATGTGGACTCAAAAAAGATGCTCATTGCCTTGGACATTAAGGCTTTCAACTGACTTCGAAAATTTTCAGGCGCGATTACTCCTGCAATGTAAGCGATGAGTGCGATTTATTATAATTTCATTATATTCACTGGTTAATTCTCTAGGGCAGCACTTAGCCACATTTTTTATTTAGGCCCTAAATTAATTACAATTAAATAAAACGTGAAAGCGCTCTGAGAGTTACGCTAAATATGCTTTGCCATTAACACTCTTATACCACCTCTGCGTAAAGATAGATATTCTGTGCTAGCGCTGCGATAGAACGTTTAGTATGCACCTGGTCCCTGGCGCGAGCGGACGTCGAATCTGCGCTTGACGCTTCCCCAACGCTGCATTTTTATTGGTCAAACCCTACAAAATTGACCCCGCCTATTTTTTAGCGTGTCCGCCCATTTCGGATATTTTTCTGAGGTCTCATGTCGCCTTAATGGGTGTTTTGATCATTTAATGTGCTTCTCGCCATAAATGGGTCTTACTTTTTAATATTTCCGTTTATTAGTGGCGCCAGGGTCTATATATGTATACTTTCGGGGACAGTTTCTGGGGCCCAATTCTGCCATTTTTGCTTAAAACTTTCTATACACAGTAAATCCACATTCTAAAATTCTGAAAAAAATAGCACATTAATGGAGACTGTCGAGCAAGATAGTCGTAATGTTGAAAAAAGTATTTCATTCGTAATTAAAAAATAACAATGCTGTTAAATTGACAGACCAAAATAGGAATTCAAATTTTGGCCAAAGTATGCAAGTTCTTGCAAAATTAAATAATTGGAGTCAAAGAAAATGAAATCTTTGAGAGATTCATATCCTTGTTTTATGATTATTTTGATTATGTACGTTGCTAGAATGTTTGACACATTACGGTGTTTTGATAACTATTCAAAGGTTAGACTAGTCCAGAGTAAGAAATAGATATGGCTATGCACTATTAGCATACAAGAATTACTGTAGATTTTATTTAACGAAAAAATAGTGGAATTCAAACTAAATTAAACAGTATCAGGTAATCACAACTAATAGACAATTGTATTACGATTTAGCTATTTGACAAGGATACTCCTTCCGGTACGAGAATTCCTAGTGGTCAGGGTATCAACCACAATAGAATAGTTATAAACATATTATTGTTATGTAAAAATAGTTGAGTTAAAAAAAAGTTTGCAACCTCACATATTATGTATTAATTTGATTTAAAAAAAACATAGAATTAAAAAAAACACTTTCAACAAAAAACGTTCTATGTAAATACATCGGCAATTCTTTCTTTATAGTAAGTAAAGAAAAAAAAATATAGCTATATCGTTGAAATGTAGAAACGAAAAGCTAGAAAGGAAAAGACACCGAGGGTCAGCAATGTTATCAGGGTCGATTTCCTCACTCCAAGACCACGCCGAAAGAGACAACAAGAGATATCGTTAATCACGACTGCGAACGGTCGATTATGGGTTAAGAGAGCTTAAAGCCTTCTTGCAGGGAATACGCAGTTGCTACAGAAGCAGCGACTGGAGAGAGTTATTGTACGACAAATTGCGATTTGGTCGAATACCGAATTTTTGTCCAAAATATGTCCGAAAAGCCGAGTATTCGGCTAACGATTCGGCCTTGTTTTATACTAAAAAATCCGCCATATAACTTACCTGCGCGACAAGTACTTCATACTTACATGCATCGTTCATCTTAAAAAAAGGTATGTATTCGGCGTACCGAATACACGGAAGAAATTTCCGTCGAATATTAAAACAAATAAATATATTCAAAAGAAATAAAAAACAGAACTGACCTTACAAAAAGTGTCATTCGGGATGACATAACGGTTTTAACAATACCACCCACTTCTAAATCGGTTCAAGCGTTTAGAAGTTATAGTGGAATAAAGAAACGGAAGACATATATAGCTGAACCCTGAACGATTTACCCTCCCTTTTTGTTGGACAGTCGGGTAAAAAATAGGCCGAGTAAGCTGAATGCCGAATGTTGCCGAATATTTGGTGAAACACCAGTCAAAACCCAGAAAATATTCATATGTCTTTCTTTTAGAATTTATACACTCGAGGACATCTCATCTTATATATCATTTCTTGGCGGAACTTCCAAAAAAAGGATCATTTTGTCGTATATGGTAAGTTTACTTGCTACGATAATTATTTACTTTCACGCGTTACCATTGCGAATGTTGACAGGCATATCGCAAATAGGAGAAATCTGTAAATCGGTAGCGAAAATTGTACTTATCAAAAGGAAATGCAAATGATATTCAGTCCTGATGTTGATTAATTTATTGGTAGATTAAACAGCTAATGATGTTTCTATCCGGCGATAACAATAATAATGTGTTAATTATGTAAACTTTCAGATGATTAAATTAAGAAAGTTAGTCAACTTAGTCACTGGTTCAAGTTAATTAGCTGAGAATGAAAATAGTTATATCGCACAATCAGATTTGACTCGCCCGCCTTTGTGGTTTTACTAAACTTTCATACTGTTCAATAACGGTATTTAGCTATATCTACAATCGAGAATTTCAAACTTTGCTTTGACCTGCAGGCGGAGGGTGCATAGTAATCGAGTGAGTCACACGCTAATAAGTAGGGGTAATTTAGTGTGCGACTTTACGATACGTAGTTTTAAGGTTTCGCGTAGGTGTGTGCACCGACTTGAAATAAATTATTCGCGGCAGAGCAGTAACAATGGGGGGTCAATCGAGGTGAACTTTGCGAGTAAAGGATAAGCAAAGGTGAAGGCGGAGTCAGACGATAGACTGAAACTTGTCCTATCAAAATACATAAAGACCTTGAGAACTTTTGATGTTGGAGGGTGACCGTAATTATTAATTCTGTAGGCAATATATCTTGATTTATGAGTATTTTACTAATGCTTATGCTTAAGAAATTTCTGGGGTTTAATGCGGTTTCTGTTATATTTAGTAAAAACTTTTTTCAACAAAAAATACGAATCATACATTTCCGAAAAAAAAAATGCAAATTGATCAAGAGTGGTTTTCTGAACAATATTATTCATGATGGCTCAAAAACTGTACACGTCGATTCCTCCTCCCTTATCTCAAAACCAATCGTCAGACGGCGACGATTGCTCCGCATTTTGATATGTGCACTTCGACCACCAGACGTCACGAATTGGCGCCCCGGAACCGGCTTTAGGATCCTAAATCCGTAGCGTCCGTAGCCTCGTTTACACCAGATCTCCTCGTTGGTGCCGAAGTTAAGCAGCGGCGGGCGCGGTCAATACTGGGATGGCTGACCGCCTGAGTCTTTGACTGCGTGATGCTACAAATGCCCACCTAGAAAATAGTGCCAATAGGCAACAAGGCGGATTCCACGAAAAGGCATATGCCTTGTGGGTAAAAAAAATTAATATATACTTAGAGGTTTTTTGTGATATTAATGCCAATATTTAAGAATCACCCAGCACTCTTACGAGTCCCTCATAGAGATATTAATTTATTATAAACGAGGCACATAGAAAATTTGGCTTAGAGATTATGCGCAGTAAAAGGTGTAAAAAAAATATATTTACGAACTGAAAGAGGAATTCAAAAATTTACCTAAACATATAAGTTTTTATTGCAAAACTAAGTCGTTTATTCCTAACATTTCTACGAATTTTTAGGAACTCATAACTTTCATACTTTAACTTTTTAACTTTTATATTATTTAATGTACCTACACTGTGTTTATAGAATGTCCGCCCAAGCACACGCTTCGTTTAGTTGGGCGACATCGGACAATAAACATAATCTTATAAGAGTTTAATTTCTTGCTGCGGTTTACGTAATTTAGTTTAATGTTTTAATTGTAAATTTCTTTATTTAATAAATCAATAAATAAAAATAAATAAATATGCCTGGGCCTAATTTTGAATGTCATTATAACTCCATATATTTAACAATTTAGACATTTTTTAAAGCAAATACAATAATATTATCGACATAACGAATGTTTGCTAATATACTTCAGAATTTTTGTATTTTTCACTTTCTGTGTAGACAAAGTTATATTTTTTTTTTGCGAAATTGGCAGAAACGCAATTAGGCACCAGAAATCGCCCTCTTAACAAGCTGTATGTAAATCAGATTTAACAGTTCGTGTTGAATATTCATGATTATTGGATGCAGACGGACGCTCGTGCCAGAGAGGTCCGCTGGATTTTTTATTTTTACTATAAAATTAGCATTGCCTTCGTATTTTCTTGTCTTCGTAGTCTTCTGCCTGCCATCAAAATAATGTACGCTTTGCCCAGGTAACCATACTATACCATACCGAGTGATTCCATCAGGATATTTCCGTAAAAGAGCAGATTTACAAAGGAAAGTGGTCAGTTTCAATGTTAGCAGATTTCTGCTCAGAGAGATGCTTCGGACGATCACCACAAGCAACAGAGAAAAAAGACGACGTGTATAAATACAATGAAGAGTTTTTTAACTGTTATTCAAACTATTGTATTTCCATAGCGTTAAATCTAAAATGTAAACAGTAAAATTACTCAGAAATCTGAGCCAGGAGGCCATTTTATACGTAAATTTCGTTTTCAGCGATCTGAAATCTATAAAGGACGGATATTTGCCTCTGAAAAGTTTTCATTGTTAAACAGTGTAATAATCCTTACCAGGTCTAATTATTTTTTGTAGTTCGCTGAAGCAATCGTCTGACAAGCAAGCAATTAGCCCGTGATGTGATGAATCACCACTGCAATACGGTCTCGGTTGTTTCGCTTATTTTCTTCCCCTCTCCTTTTACTTCGGTCGGCGATTTCCCGGTTCGCCTCGTATTTATGCAGTTGCTTGCATGCGATACTTGTCAAATCGTGACGTTCTCTTCGACGCTGACAAGCGCTGATTTCCAAATAAACGATGCGAGTCTACGTTTGTCCCTCAATAGACCTCAAACCTTGAAAGTTTCGCAACACGAACCATGCCATCGGTGTTTTCTTGTCCATTTTAATTTCACCACAGGACAGAGTGCTCTTCGCTGTTTCGTATTGTTTCGTTTCGCTTTGGGGATATTTAGTGCGTCTTTTAATTTATTTGAGAGGAGGCCTTTTCAACGATGCCGTTGTATCGCCGCCCTTTCATTCCGCTGCCCGAAATGCTTTAAGAACATCTCAGAGGTATTCACAAATTTAATTATATAAAAACTTCGGGATGGACAGAATTCTCAAACGTTATTTTAATCTTTATATGTAAGTAGTTTAGTCTCCAATCATGATCGATAAAAAGGTTTTCGGTTCCACCATTAATCATAATATAGTGTAATAAAATGTGGTATCATATACCTACTTTCGAAAATTTTGTCTTGATGAATGGACATACAATGTATGGCTCTTCCAAGTATTGGCTATAATAATCGCGATAATATATTATAGATATGCTACTGTTTTATTCCACATGCATACGTACTATTATATACAAGCATTTACCATTTATCAAATGCACTTTGTCAAATTTCGTCTTGAAGAAGCTACTCAGCTATAATATTTGCGATTTTCAGGGTCCATTTTGAAATTATTAATTTCCTATCCATCATTTAAAACAAATATTTTACTCGTAAGTCACTAAAGATATTAGGAAATAAGTTACAACAAAGTTAGCGGTATTATTATCAGGATTATAAGACTTAGATTCTTTGTTTTACAGTCTAGCATTAATAATATAGGAATTATTACACATTTTTCAGACTACAACATTTTTAATTCAAAACCCGCTTAAGATGTCGAAAAAAGACGTGAGCAAGAGTTATACCCTATGTCCTCAGAATTCTAAGTCACATTTATTTATTTTTCCAAGACCAATATGACGGATTATGATTACATTTTTTTTAAATTTTGAAAAGACCGTCATTTGTAAACCAAACGACGGATATCTCTCCTAACCTTTCAAGTCTCGGCGTTAGGATGATTTATTTTAGTACGTAATTTGGCCCTAATTGGTCTTGTAGTTTCTGAGATACGGTGGGTACAGCCACACACACGTCACACATTTTCGAGAAGTCACTTGTTTAGATTCGAATGATCTCAAAACGAGGAGATGCGGTGCAAACTCGAATTGGAAATTTGCTTGCAAACATTTTTTTGAGAAAGTAAAAGCCCTATGTGCGACGTATCGTCGATCGCAAGACCTTGTACGCGCCAAAAAATCTAGTTTTCGTTTTTTATTGTTATTGGTGTAAAATTACGCTCCGGATCATCCTGTCCATGATCCGATGGCTCAAAATGTAAATTTTTCTTGTAATTCTCATTGCAGTGGCATGTCGTAGGCATGAGTATTGATGATTTTTCCGGTGATACCTCTTACGTGCTTAGTAGTAATTAATTCTTCGCAAGCAACTTTAACTGCTTGACAGTTGAAGGTTTAGCGGGAAGAACGATGTAAGTCGAAGACAAAACGAGGGAAGACAAGAAATTTTAAAAATATTGGACATTATAATCTAACCCGGACATTTGAATATTTTGAATCTTATATTATGTTACATGATTATTATTATTTTATTATTATTTATTATTATTATTAACGTATATTAAGAGATACATTGTTTTAGTCTTAACACTATTTTATCTTAGTTATAGGTAAAATGCAGGACTATTTTGTTTAACTCTTATTCTAATTTTTACTATTTTAAATTGTTTTGTTTTTTTTTCTGATTTGAATTTATTTGCTGACATTTTAATTTTCCACTTCTAACTTTAATTTAATTATTTAATTTAAGTATTTAGTCATTTTTAATATGGTTTTGCAATTCTATTATTTTGTGCATACATGGAATATATGCCATTTTAATAAACACGGTATTGTTGCAAGCACGTTCAAAAATAAATGTTTACCTTAGAACAGGTCCCGGCCTAGTTAGGTGACGTTGCCACTAGACTATGCGCGATGTATTCTTTTTTCTGCTTTTGATTCAATTTTGTAAGAATTTTTATGCATAATTCCTACGCTGAAATTGTTTACTGTTATTTTTAATATTTGCATTACTTTTATTTAAAAAAAGTCAATGTGACTTTTTAAGAAAATATCCTTTTTTGTGGGGAATTTAAGTTAAATGTATTTTTTTAGACACTCAACAATATTTGATTTACAGACAATATATATATTTTGTTCTAATTCGAACAAACCTTGCCTAAAATGTCCTATTTCAAGTAAGTACATTTTATAAATCTAATTACTAAAAAAAATGCTTTTGATCGATCTTTTCCGTAACCGTTCAGTTGTAATCGTTGGGGTACAGTAAATTCATATATATTTTTTAATTTGTCCCATGGTTTACAGACAAGATATATTTTGTTCTTACTCGAACAAAACCTGCCTAAAAGGTCCTTTTTAATTTAGTAATTTCAAAAAATCATATTACAAAAAAAAAATTCATCGTTCTTTTCTATAGCCCTTCAGTTTTAATCGCTAGTAGAGTAAATTAATAAATATTTTTAAATTTGTCACATTTACACAACGAAACACAAAACGTGAACGAAGTTTTTCCATCCATGAAAAGTCTGCTTGTTGGCGTGTACGAGCTTGCTTGTTGGCATGTTATCGCTCACAGCGCGTATGACAAATGGAAGTAAGCCAGTAAGTACGGAGCACGGAAGTATGGCAAGTTCATACAGTAACGTGTAAAGATCAGCGCGCTTTGCCACACAAATGAGTGACACCTCATTACATGGACGCCGCTTTTGCCCAGCTTGGAAAGATAATGGCATTTTCCGCAAGAGCGATTCGACTTTCTTGTTTGCAGTAGCATCGCTTGCAGTAGGGAATGACACAGATTGTATATCGATAACGTATTTGAAGAAGTATTTAGGACTAGACAAAAAAATAACTTTTTAGGCTAATTCAATTTAATTTACAGTAAATCATTTTATTATTATGATTTAACCTATGTTTATAACACAAAAGTGATAAAGCAGTATGCGAGTTTCGCACTACAGTCGGCACGGAGGACGCTTATGGTACAAATAGAGTTGTCAACTATAACGGTCGGACTATATCACCCGTGAAGTGAACTCAGAAGATTTGGACAAAACAGTCCACCGTCGAGCTCCGCCACATGCCCGTAAGAGGCCAACGCCTTAACCGCGAGATAACTAGGTGTTACCCAGCGGGCCTACACTCACGCTCTTACTTCCTATTGCGACCAGATTACTCCGGTCTCTCGATTGGTTACGAGTTCGAGGTCGCTTGCGCGGTCCTCTCCCTTGCGAAGCGGTGAAACGGTGTATATCGAATCTATCGCGGATTACGGCATCCTTTGCCCGGCTGTTCGCCCAGGATCGGGTAGCCGATGGCCTTTTAAAGAGCAGTCGCCGTAAGATCCGCAACCACCCCCGCTCTATAGGAAACAGTACTGCTTCCAGACTCCCCCGACTGTTAGTCAGAGTGCACAGTCGATTGGCTTACGCCGGTGCGCAGACCGTCTAGGAGCGCCAGAAGGTTGATTCCTAGGGGAAACTAGCCCTAAGGCCAGAGTCCTGCCCGGTCTCGCAGTTCATGCGTGGAGGCCGCCGGATGGGTGCTGACTCGGTGTGATCAACCCTGAACAGAATGGGTCTTCGTGACCAACTCAGCAAGGGCCCATTAGCTCCCCTTGGGGTCTGAAAAGGGACGCTTGTGGTACAATGTTTAGTAATCGCATTACGATTTATGTTAGCCCTTACGACTCGTGACGTCGCTCGCTTCGATTTCAATTTTATTTCAAAAGAAGCTACTGTCTGTATGCTGTGAAAACGCGGTGGACATCAAGAGTACCACCCCTTGTCTTCTTCTATTATGCATACGTGAGTTATACGTTTCTCTCATAAAACGATCGTTCACTGCAGCACTCAAAATATCGATAATTGGTAGATTAGATCGAGGTGGTTCACTCCCTGGCGGATCGCAGCGTGCCGGGGAGTCACGCAAGGCGTCGTGCTAGGCCCACGCGTCCGCGCGTTTTACGGCCCGATCATTAAGTAGAAAAACGTCGCGAGAGGCTATATTGAAACCGAGATATCGCGGTTCGACGCTGTGCCGTAAACTCTTTGGCCATATGGAATGATTGACAGATGTTTGAACCAAGTTGTCTGTTAGCGAAGCCATAAATTCGATCGGGATTGGTCACGGCAATGCGTCTTGGAAAGTTAGTTTCAATGCTGAATCTTCTTTATAAAATTAAATATTGTATACGAGTTTGAAAAGAAACGAAAGTTGGTGTGTATTAGTAAATAGTCAATAGAAAGTTGTTCATCCAAAATGCTAAAGATGCCAAAACAATTAATTTGCAAAAATGGTCACTTAACTAGCAAAAAATAATTAAATAAAAGTGTATAAATACACAAATATGCTAAAAATCTAAATCGTACAAGTCTGACAGACAACCCCCCCCCCCCCCTCCCCTCCAACCCTGTCCACCCTAGAACGGGTTAGTCCAAATTAAGTGACGGAATCAAATAATCATGAGATCAAGGTTTTGTCATTGGGTTCGTGTTATTTTTGTAGCTAAAATCAATGTATTATAGAAATGAATTCCTTAATAAATTAATGAAAAGTACACAGGTAATCAATAATGTTAATTAAGTCAAACAAATCATTAATGAATACCAATAAAGGAGTAGATAGCCGAAATCTAATATCAAATATACAAATAAATTAATAATCTTTGTCAATACGATCCAAGATTATAAGGTACTTACATAGGTATGCACTTATGCGGCTTTTTAAATTCTTTATTTATTACGTGCACACATATTATGTATTAGGAATTATATTTATTTATTTATTTATTTCCAAGACCAAAAAATTGCATAGTAGGTATTTAAATTTAACATATTTTGTGCCTCTCCTAACTAGGCAGAACCTGTTCTAAGGAGAACACCAATAATAAAATGGCTATTAAAATAACAACTATATATAAGTACTAAATAACAATGAGTAATAGGAAATAATAAATAATAATAATAATTAGTAATAATATGTATATAATAAATACTTCAATAGAATAATTATAAACATGTGTACATAAAAAAAATATTTTTATATTGTCAAAAATGTGTTTTCCATCTCTCTTCTACCAAGGTTAATATAATAAGCCATAATTTAAGGCGATATTTTTGCTGTTTCCTATTTATTTCCAACATGTGTTTATTAATAATGTTACCCATTCTAGGAGCAAGAAAGCTGTAGTGACGTTGTCCAAAAGACGTTAAACGTTTCTGTACTTAAAAGTTTTCCTTGTAACGACCTGTTCTCTCAATGTTTTCCGGAATACTTGTAGTATTTTTTATATAAAGTATTGCTTAAGGCAATACAGTTGTCTTAAATCCAGCAATTGTTCCTCAAGAAACAGGTCGTCAGAAAAGTAAGATCTTGGCTTTCTAGCATGATTCTAATTATTGCCTTTTTAACAATGTTTAATTTTGGAGTATGGTTTTTCCGCAAGCTCCCCATCCAAGTAAATATACACAGTTAGATGTTATAGGAGGAATAAATAGTCAACCTATTACTAAAGTGTATGTTTAATAATGTGAAAATTGTTAATAGTGTAAAAGGCGTGGGTTGCGTTTGATAGCAGTTGTTTACTTTCAGTTTAGGCAATCCCTTACAAATCTGAAATTGCTTTTGTAAGTATATTATAAAGTTTGTAGTATACATAGACAAATGAGTTTTGCAATAGTGTTAGACGGATTTGGAGCGAGCTACGTTCGATTTGTTTCGGGTTTCGTTGCCATGGATATCCATGCGAAATGTAAATTCGCTCTTGTGACTTTTTGCATATACGAGTCATTCGATAATATACTCGCTTTGGTAAGTAATGCTATTTAACTGTGTTTCAATTAGTTGTAAAAGACTGTGGTAAGGTAATCAACCCGCCCAATGTGAAATGATCACAATTAAATAGTATTATATGGTTTCATTTATTCATTCATTCTTTTAACGGATGTTTTAAAAACTTACCTAAATGATCTGTCAGTGTTTAAATTGAGTGACGCACGAGAAACACGCATATAAACTAACCTGAAACAAATGAAAAAAAAGACAATTAATAAAATACATCACTTAATGAAATTTATAATAGATTAGCGTAGATGCATTGGAGTCTGGGCTTCTGAGCCCAAGTGCACCTTTGCGGATATCTTATGCCTCCGTTTGCCTTAAGTTCGTTTCCAAATCGTGTGCTTTCTACAAACTCTAGTACCTTTGAGGTCGAATGATATCTTCGATCTTACTTAAGTCCAGAACTTTTCAAGGCAAAATCTGCATAGATCAGCCTCAGATAGTCTCATCTTTATTAAACCTACAGTGACCCGCGAGGACTCCTGTAAATATGCGAAGCTGGTTTAGTTTTAGAATAGAATAGAATAGAATAGAATAACTTTATTGTGCTATAAAAACATAACTTAATGAATATTACGCTGGTTTTATAAAAAAGACAATTTATGCACAAATGGCGGACTTATCGCTATAGCGATATCTTACAGTCAACCATTTTTAGTAACTTAGCTTTTTTGATTGGCCCTGTCGCAACTTTTTTATCCTGGTACTCGTATATTCTGACAGTATTGGTGAGTCTGTTGTCTGAGTCTGTTGTCTATTGTGGTGCTGTAGTTGCTGTGTCATTGGATTCGTCAAAGCATGCCCGTAAATAGTATGCCCGTAATAAGTATTGATTTGTTAAAATTGTTATATTAATGTATTATCAAATTACTTGACGAATACTTTGTGACTATAAGATTTGGCATGCCGCGCTTGTTGCGGATGCGAAATGGAAGTTTTGCTGTAAATCAACTGCTATTCGTGTACACGCGAAGATAGCAAAATTTATTCAGAAAGTTTTTCCGCCCCGGATTGATTTCGTATTCATAAGCGGGCATAGCGGTTGCTTTTAATACAATGTGTGGAAATGGCTAGTATCTTTTCTTGACGAAGACTATCAGGTTCTATGTTAAAAACATATAAATGGTTTTCACGAAAAATATTCAACTCTAGATATAATCAACTCGGCATTGGCGAAATGGGGAAAGTGTGGATTTCTTAGTGGCCATGGATCGTTCGTCGGGGCAATATTGTGAGTTCGCAGCGGAAGCATTTTACAAATTAAATAAACTGCCACAGAAGCACGCATCAATTTTGTGTCAACAAATTGTTGATAAGCTATCCATCCCATGCTACAACTGAGTAAGTCTTGGGTAGAGCAGTTTCGAACATCAGGGTCCATAATAGACAGGCATCCATCTGTCCTAAAAGGACAGGCATCCATCTGTCCTTAGTGGCCATGGATCGTTCGTCGGGGCAATATTGTGAGTTCGCAGCGGAAGCATTTTAAAAATTAAATAAACTGCCACGGAAGCACGCGTCAATTTTGTGCCAACAATTGCTGTATAAGCTCTCCACCCATGCTACAACTGAGTAAGTCTTGGATAGAACAGTCTCGAAAATCAGGGTCCATAATAGACAGACATATATCTGTCCTAAAAGCGAGTTAAAAATACTGAATATATATTTTAACTTTAGAGCTAGCAGTACTGTGATAGCTAAAGCGGAGCTGTACCTAACCCATCAAAAGCTAAAGCAAGTATCACAAGGAAAACTTCTGGTCTTCGCGATAGCAGTGAGCTTAGATGGCACTAGTATATTGATGGTCTATGCGACAAGGTAGAAAGACCATGTTATGCGCTCTATCGAATCACCCTCCTCAGCGCATGTGCTATTTTGCAGATATCCACTCTGTGTTTACGTATGGCCCGGAGTTATGGAGTTGCGCAGCAGATAGGCGGAGAGCATGTATTTAAGAGGCGCCCGTAAAGATACCTCATCGAAGGCTTTTTATTCGGTAGAAGAGTATTTTTCATGTGTTTAGTACTTATCTATTTAAGTTAAGTGGTTCAGATTAATAATTATGTCCCATTTATTTGTTTTTCTATTGCGTATTATTGCACTGGTATATTATTGTATTGCGCAGCAATAACTAATAAATTAATTGATAATTATTATGAACGCTCTGCCTCAACACTGACCTACGCATGCGTAGGTTTCGAGTATAAAATCAGCTGTTTATGTGCTATCAGTACACACTTTTGCCTGTAAGCGAATAATCCATGCTACAAGAGCAGGACCTATTATATTCCCAACAAAATAGCGCCACCGTTCATACTGTTAGATAGTTGATGGACAGCGTGAAGACGTTATTCCTCTGAAGAGTAAAATCCCGGTTTGGTGACCTCTACTGGCCTCCCAGGTCACCTAATTTGTCGTCGCTGATCTTTTCTAACACGGAAATACCTATGTTGAGAACAATGGACATTAGAGCGACCAATCCGGATATGTGCTCAAGATATGCGCAGTCGCTTAGAAACATGTTATCACAACGAGGGTCGCCATCTTGACTATGTAATATATGTATAGGTAATAGCATTCGAGTAGCTGCACACCATGGCAAATTAAGTAAAACTAATTTTGATCTTACATCTTTGGTTTCGTTAATTTTCAAAGGAGAAAAATTACAACTAGACACTGTTTACTTACGATATGCTATTCGTCTGACCATGACTACGTCTGTCATTAAGATTAATGGTAGCCAAGTTTCTAAAAGAGATGCTAATAAACGAGCGATAATTTGGAGTTCTGGCAATAACTCTTGAACAAATGTCCTCTTTAAGTCCTAAACGATGGTGGTAGGTGACGCCGCCGAGTAGCGGCGGGCGACGCCGTTGAAATAGCGGCGCAAAGTGATGACGCGCTCAGATCGTCGAGAGCAGAGACTCTCCACTTATCACCACGACAGAATTCCTCAAGCGACATTCCCACGCCCGCAGACATTTATTTCTGTAATGGAATTACACTTGACGACGGTGGAGTGTTATTTGAAGACTCCGAGAAAAACAAGGAGAGAGAGAATCGCCAGGGGGTAGAGTCATTGTTTTATGCGTTCGTCACTTCAGTTCGTGAATTAGTCGATTCGGAAATTAATTGTTTTCACGCGCCATACATTGTTATGAGTAGAGTCCGCTTCACGTTCAGAGAGGAGGGGAATGTCAGAGGGAAGGTCTAGTGAGAAGTAAGATATCACGGTCTCGTCTCTCCAAGCTTTGGCCAAAAGAGTAGAGAGAGGAGAAGACCTATACTATCTTAAGGAGAGTGCAAATCAGGGTGCTAATTCGAAATCCCTAAATCCACATCACCGTGAACACCTTAATATAAGACTAAGAGACTCACTAAGTTACATGATGCGGCGAAGGCGTCCTACAGGGTTTTTAGAGGTAGATTAACTCGAGACCTATTTAGGAAGAAGAATAGTGCATAGACTCGCTTAGTTAGAAGAAGGGAACTGTCGTTACTTCCGTCCTGAATGACTCGAATTTCAGATTTAGATAAAGCCGCCCTAAAACTTGAACCTTTATTAAGTCTCTTTAAAGCTTAGCTCCAAACTAAAAGCGTATTAAAAAAAGATTTTTTTTATCGCCCCAGTATCTGATTTTGTGCTTCTTTTAGCTTCGCAATGATCCACGCCAAATGGGTATCCATTAGGTTGGCGCACCAACTCCAACTGCTCCAGTAGTAGATACGTTGGCGCTCCTGGAGCGTGCAACGTTGCACGCTCCGCGGCGTGCGCTCCAAGCGGTGGCGGTAAATGCGCGAACTCAAAGTAGTGCGCAGTGCGTTCGTTGACGCGAGCAAAGAAATACGTTGGTGGATACGTCTCGCGGGGGGCTAACGGGCCCATGATGAGTTAGCCACGATGACCCATGTGTTCAGGGTCGGTCACACTCACGGGTCAACACCCATCCGACGGCCTCCCCGCATGGGGTGCGAATCCTGGGTGGTAGGACACTGGGTCAACCAGTCTCCCCTGGGAATCAAACCTCTGGCGCCCCTGGACGGTCTGCACACCGTGCGGCGCAAGCCAATCGACTGTGCTCTCCGACTAACAGTCGGGGGAGTCTGGGAACTGTATTGTTTCCTATAGAGCGGGGGTGGTTGTCTACCTTACGGCGACTGCTCTTGAAATGACCATTGGCCATCCGATCCCGGTTCAGAGTCGGGCAAAGGACGCCTTGGTCCGCGATAGATTCGGTGTACACCGTTTCACCGCTTCGTAAGGGAGAGGACCGCGCAAGCGACCTCGAACTCGGAACCAATCGAGAGACCGGAGAAATCTGGTCACAATTGGAAGTGAGGGCGCGAGTATCTCGAGCCCGCCGGGTTTATTCCTGGCTCACTCGCGGTAAGGCGTTGGACTCTCACGGGTTGTGACGTAGCTGGACGTAGGATTGTACTGTCCAAAGTCCTCTACGTTCACTGCAGGGCGACAGAACGACTAATCGTTAAAACGTCCTGTGGTGACGGGCTCGCCTGTTGTAGTCGACACCGCAAGATGGATACGTCTCGCGCATCACGTTCGGCATTCAGTAAACGCGAATCCATCGCATGGAGTGGGTCGAAGAGAAATGTCTAGCTCTAATCGAGGAGTAGGTACCTATAGAAATTATACAGTGTTGTTTGATGCGAAGGATGAGACATTTAATAATAAATTCTGGCGATGACATGTTCGCTTAATGGTCGAATGAAAACTGCGGAGCACTCGTTGTTCTTGAGTTGATGCGCGCACCGTCTCCATTTGAGGAGTTGCAGATGCGCGGATCAGATTTGATGCGCAAACGTAATAATGGATATCCACATTTACAGTTGAGAAGCCGTGAAACAAAAAGTCCGTCCTCTGACCAAAATGGTTTTTTTCCTCGATTCGGCTCAATTTTTATATTGTGGACAATACAAGATAACGATTTATTATGAAAACTTCGTTAGATTTGTTAATAGCTTAAGTTTTTTTTATTTATTTATTTCATTTTAAATTACAAAAAAACTTAAGCTATTAACAAATCTAACGAAGTTATTGTAAATCAAATCAGATTAACTTTCCATACAATTAGTTCCAGAACCAATTTTAACCGGTTTGCTAATAAATTATGTCTTTTTAAGTCTACACAAGGAATCGATTAGTATATTTATTTCCATTAAGTTTAAACTGAAACGCTTGTTTCCAGATTTTTTGCTTTTACTGCAAAATTCGCTTTATTGGACTTAACTAGATTTGTTCCGCGTCTTCTCCTAACATAGTTTGTAAGTTGTACATATAAGTAGATCGTAGCTAACATAGCTCGTAAGTTATACATATAACTTAGATCGTAAGAACATAGTAAAATGATACTAACAAGCGAATAAATCTGCGGGACTAACATCTTCTCTCGTGGAGGCACCACTCAGAATGCTTGCGCATCTACTGGTGACCTTCGTAGTTAGCTGACACACCCGAGTGCATGTACAAACGTATAACACAAAATGTATAGCACGAAACAGGCAAATAAATTATTTCTGTTTCTGATTCTGATTCTCAGCTATAATTCATATACATATGTATTGAAACACAATAAGCTAAGATTAGTTTCCACATTTGTCCCAATCATTATAATATCACATGTAACATAATTTCTTAGTTTAGCTTACATATTTTCATTTAGATGCATACAAATCAATTCCCACTATAATCCTTTGTTTTGAAGGTGCAATCTGAAAAACATAGCAAAAGTCAATTAGGACGTTAGCCTTCGTTATAGCCTTCGTTATAGCCTTCGTTACCTGAATTGTCTATGATGCAGTTCGCTTCGTACCCCTATTTGTTCGGCCCCCTCTAAATATGGCTATTGACCTGCCATCTTTAGAATACCTTTACGACTTATACTGTCCGTCTGTCCAAGATTAACTGCATATGCGACTTGCATATTCGATGTAAGATCATCTCGTATTATTATTAGCTTATCTGAAAATTGCGGCGGTATCGCATACGCCTATATTTTCGGAGCTAGTACATTTAAGTCATCGCTAGTTACTAACTAGACTTGCGATGACTTGCAATGGAGTTCTCGCTAATGGATATTTCAAGAAGACAAACATCTTGCTGACCACTCCTTGATAGTGATGTGTTTCGTATCCTAGACATTAAAAAATCTAATCTATGAAAATATCGCTTACACTACTCCATAAATAAGAACCCATATTCGTACATCAGCCATTAAGAGTATTATTATTTATTCAGTTGTATTCCTTATTTCGCGTGTTTGTAATATTATAATAATAGCGAACCGTTATCAGTCTCTGGCGTCGGTTTTCGGAGGGTGGTCGGCTGAATTCATATCACAAAATGAATACTTAAGGCGACGATGTAGGTAAATTTCGAAAATTACATTTTTTGGCAATTTTTGAACAGTCATACTGAAATAACTGATGATGTTAGCCAACAAAAAAAAAATTATCGTAACTCACAGTACCTTTCTTAAGTAGATAGCTATTTCAGATTTTTTTTTAAGTATTGGAAAATTGAGGAAAATAATTAAATCTGGGAGCTATACAGGAAATTTTCATTTTAGAGCATTTTTTGAAACGTGCCTCACACTAAACTGCACGATCAAGAAACTCAAAAAAAATACTACGGCATTTTAACAATAGTTGTAAAGAGGAATGCTTTCGCATAAATTTAAAAAAATAAGTTTTTCTTGTTAAAAAAAATTATATAAAAAGTGTAACTTTCATCCATATTCACTGTTAAATATTACTTATTACTGTGTGTTTTTTTCAAGTTTGTTTTTTTTTACATAAACTATGTACAATAAACTTGTAGTACTGACGATTATTTTTTTCAAATAAAATATCAGTATATTTTAAAAATAATATTTTGCAGAGCCCGTTTATATTATTTTTGTCATACAATGAGATGAGCGCGCTCTTCTCGCGACGACGCGCTGGCATTCAAAATGCCGCAAGCGACATTGGGTCAATATCGTTCTTATGTGGGGATCAATTACTGATTCAAATGGCATAACAGCCAACCTTTTATAATGAAATGTTATTGGCTCTTAGAAACGTGGTTCATTTCGGCTTCGAAGGCCGACATATGCGGTTGCGTTCGCGACGCTCTGTTTCATGACTTATTATTACCAAATTGACATTTCGATGGATCGGAGATGTGAAGTAAAAAAATATCGGTTTTAGATGGCTATTTCACCGTGTAAATGAAAGAGGTTTAAAAACATGATAAATCATATGTTGAAAAATAGAAACAATAATAAGTAAAATAATATTTAATATTTATTTATTTTTTTTTTAAATTTACAATATTACTTTTTTTTAATAAAAAGTGTTCATTTATTTGATAACAATGTTTCTTTATGTATAAAAACAAAAAAAAAATATACATATCGGTAGGTTTTGAACCTACGACCGGTGGGATCTTATGCGAGTTTAAAACAAGTGCGCCACTTCAGCTTGCTTCCCGCGAGTCAAAATGTGTCATATATAAGGGGACAGTAAATAATGCCAATACATTTGCGTTAGAGCCATATGACAGAGCTATACACCATGTATAAATATAATATACTATTAGGCTACGATTCTGACCGTTCTAATATAGAAAACCGTCAGATAGGCAGAATTGTAATTTAAAAAACAAAACGTAGGTATCTACTTTTTAAAAGCTTTTATTCAACTTGTAATGTCTGTGAAAAAAAAAACTAAAAATGCGAAGAAATATTACATCAGCAGTAGCTTATAATAAATGTCAAAACTTTTCAATTGATGAGAAAATTGATTGCCTGTATAATGACATTTTGAACGCCCCGATAGATGCATTTGGAAACCATGATAAATGTTGAAGTTTTTAAAATTGTTTGTCGGAAAATGAAACACTGGATGCAATGAGTTGTTTGATGGGTGACATTATTTGGGAAAGAATACGTTACATAACTTAAAACGTAGGTAGCAATACATGCAAGAAGCCTAATTCATGATGTAGATAGTAATGTTCTCGAAAGGTTTAACGGCATCATTGCAAAATTTATTGGTGGTAAGAGGACAAATTACATCCAAAAGCAGTCTTACCAAGCGCGATGTAATGCGGCAGTTATATCATTTAATACAAAACAGCCACTCTCAAGATTACATAAAAAATATATAGGCAAAAGTCCCTCTGGCAGGATATCAAAAGTGGAATAAAGAAGACAGAGGCATTTAAGTAAATCCATTCTTTATAAAAGAAATAAAAGCAGAAAGTTTTTTTGAAAAAAAAAACAATAATTCGCATTATGGAGAACATTGCAACCAACCCGATGTTCCATCAGAAATATTCGAAAAAAGCAAAGCTCTGTTATTTCAAGAATTGGAAAATAGAAAAATGATCGATTGCGAATTGAAAAACTTACGGTTATTCAAGGTGAAAGCAGCGAGTGGTTGGAATTACGAAGAAAAATGGTAACTGCGTCTAACTTTGGCAAAATTGTCAATAGTTAACAACACACAAAATGCGCCAATTTAGTTAAATCCATGACTGAAAATGGGATTTGAGCAACGTAGCATCAATTTGCCATGGAAAAGAAAATGAAACAACTGCACTAGAATGAAAAATATGTCTAGAAAAAGTGGAAATTCAGCAATGTGGATTATTCATTGACCCTAAATTTCCATTTTTGGGAGCTTCTCCAGATGGAATATCTGATGATTATATTTTTGAAGTCAAATTTCCCATTACAGCGCATAGAATCTGGTTAACGGAAGCGACAAGAAAAAGAAAAGTGACATTTTGGAAACAGAAAGATGGAAAACTTGAAATCAGCATCAAACATCACTGGTACGTTCAAGTTCAAGGACAGGTCCATATATAATTTCTTTTTATTTATTTATTTTTTATTTTATTTCTGGAAAAATACAGCGCATACAATATACATACGTGTGCATAAATGTAGAAAAAAAAGAAAAACATTACGCCTATAATCGTTTATTACACATTTGGATTTCAGCATATTACACTTAAAAATTAATTATAAAATAAACAAAGTTCATATTAAATATAAAAAATATATAGAAAACCGATGGGAGAGGTAGGGAATTGGAAGTGATTAGGAAGAAGGAGTTAGACGATGGTATGTGTATATGTATATAGATATAAATAAAGATATAGATAGGTCGTATAGTGGATATATAAATACAGATATTTATTGATGTTTATAGGTATTTATAGATATATAATAAATATTTATAGATATTTATAAATATTTGTGGTAGCTACTGATATGTTGTATATCTATCCTTCTAGCCGTGTTCGGCCACAGCGACTGCATTGTAGATTCTAGTGACTTCTTTAGTCTTCTCAGAGTCCACTGTTCGGAAGCAGTCAAGTGCGCAGGCTATATTATAGTGCACAGGTGGGCGCGCGACCACGGGTGCACTCTCTCTTCCTCCCTCTTCTGAACCCGATGGAACGGAGACCGTTACGACCAGAGAAAAGTTTGGATGCAGATAAAATAAAATAAATCAATTAATCGCTAACGCAGCAATGACTGTCATTGTTAAATTTTTACTCAATATTGCAGAGCTATTTTTTCGGATTTAGTTCGTTTTTCACACTGTCATTTATGAAATTGGTAGTTATGGCTTGTGGTGATGTTTGAGTTTTTTCTGGAGCTATTGTAGAGATGACCGGTGACTTATTGGTAGTTGTTGTAGTAGGCGGTGATATAGAAGATGCATTATTGGATTTATCCTGGTTTTCTGATGATCTCGTGTTGTTGCTCATGGGGCTGTGTTGAATACAGCATACAGTCTCTTGTTCCGACATTATACAAAATTGTGATAGTTTCCCTTTTGGCAAATCCCCCTCAGTTTTTGGACAATTTTTCGCCGGTAGACATACTCCTAAAACGCCATTTATTTCACATGACTCTTCACGGCAGTGTATATGCCAGGTCCCTTGGCACTTCCGCAAGGGCTCTTTCCAATACTGGTAACGGTGATTATGTTGAAAAGGCATTGGTTGTCAGCTATCGCCACTTGCAGAGGTCCACCACTATCGCCTCCACAAGAGTCTCGTAATCCTTCTAAGCTGCCAGCGCACAATTGATCGTCCTTATACCTTGCGGTAACCTCCTTCTGAGAGTCTTTGCATATAGTCTTCGAAAGGTGGCTGGTCAATCAAATCCACCACCACCTTCAGTAAGTCCTCCGATGTATCTTCAGCAAAGTCGATCTGCCTTCAGCCAGTAACTACAGCTCGCTTGTTTTCGATGGTCGACTTTTCCATAGACACGCTGGTCGAATATTTAAAGTGAACAGCTCAGACCGATCAGATCCTTCGGGACGCGTCCCGTGTTAACCGCGAGTTAATCCAGACTATAGAATTGCACTATAATCACTAAAATTTATTATTTAATTATTATTTAGAGGGGAGAAAATTTTAAAATATGTTGACACTTAGAATTTAAATTTCGAATTTTATTTTGTTGTATAGAAAGTATATAACTAATTACTATAGGTATTAACAAGCTCGTTAGGTGCAATTGATTTGAATAATTCTTTAACGAACGTCGGTTGGTTGAGGTTGAAAATGTCGATGGTGGAGAAACAAGAGTCGTACGTGCATATCAGCCCATAAGCGATGGAATGTTTCCCGTAGTTGGTATTGGCACGAGATACCTCAAACGTGCGTGAATTGCGAATTAATCGCTGAGGAACGAAAAAACGTAAGTTTTCAACAAGGTATGAACTATCTGTGGTATTGTGGATAACTTTAAAGAAAGTGTGCTGGAAAGAAACTGTAACTGGAACGATACATATAACTGGAAAGGAAGTGTGCCTATTTACATTTTGGTCTGGTAAAAACGATCTCCTCAAAACCGAATATATACAGACGAATGATTTGATTTGGACAAATGTCATGGAAAAAACTTGTTTGTTTTTATATGGACTGTGTATTACCTGAAATTATCGATCCAGGAGTATGAAGGAATATGGATTTAAGGGAGCCTGAATACACTTTGAAAGAAGCAAATAAAAGAAACGACACGATAAAACGAAAGAAATCGGTTCCTCTCCCTTGTCCAACGCTTAAGCGGTAGTTAGTTTTCAGTGATTCCATCACAAAGTGAGCAAAGAACTCACAGAGAATGTACTTGCCAATAACACTCCAAAGCAAAGCACAAGCAATATAGAGCCACCGAAAAGTACACGATATTCCAAATCTGTGCTGAGTACAGATCTAATTAATAATGATGAACAGGCTTTTGAAAATGTATTATCATTTGATGAATTTTAATTACAAAAGTCGGCGCACCACTACAAAGCGACACTGTCAAGGCTACAAAAAGGAAGTCTCAAATGTACTGCGCAATTTTAAATGTATTTATTCGTCTCTTTACATTTAATATGTATGTATCTACTCAGAAATAACAGACTACTTTGCCAACCAGAAATGTCTTCATGATTTTTTGTCTTAATGATTTTATATTTTAATTAATAATTATTTATTTTTAATGATGTGTATTTCTTTAAAGTTTACAATGATGTGCTTACAGTATCTAAAAATAAATTATATTACTTTTTAATTAAATAATTTTTTAATGATAATGTACAAGGCGATGGGTGTCGTTATGTCCTCCTCAAAGAACTATTATACCGCGAATAAATAGTTCGATACACAATGTTGTCTTTTAATTCGATTCTAAATGTTTTTTCTGCCAAAAAATACTATCAAAAACTGTCACTACAACTATCAAAAAAATACTAAAGCTGTATCTCACGGAACATGAATTGCGATTTATGTCATTTAAAAGCCCTTGGAAAACTGTATCCAAAACAGTTAACGGCATTTCTCCAATTGTCATCTATCACCATTTAAAATAATTTTAAAATGTCGAAAATTAATTAGTGACAGGTGACTCTTCTTAATACAGTTTTTCAGGGGATTTCAAATGACATATCGCAAATGAAATTCTGTAAGATATGGCTTCTGTCAATTTTTGACAGTGATAGTTTGGTTTAACAGTTGACAGCCAAAATCTAATGGGCGCATTCCAGGGTGATACTATCCCTATGTTCCAAATTTCAACTCAATCGGTTCAACGGCTCGGCAGTTATCGTGAGAGATTACATACAGGCAAACAGACATACATTTCTCTGAAAATGGTCTTAATCATCTTGGTGGACCTCAAAATGGACATCTCTATCGTTATCTAAACATTTTTTTCCGCACGATCACAACACCTTCCCTCCAGTGGCAGCCGGGAAAGTAATATAATGTTCAAGTTTAGATGATGATAAAGCGTAGCCTTCTTCACCAGCGTAGGTACATGACACTTGCATAATCCCAAAATATAAATCCCATTGCAATAGTGTATACCTAGTGTGTTTAGTCCAGACATCGATAGCGAGTGAATATCGCTGCGAGATGAGTCAACATAATAAACACCTGCCCCGTCGCGAGGGGAGGGGGTAAGTAGGCGGGGCTTAAAAACTCAGATACGGTTTATTTTTTAAGTAGTACGTCGCCTTAAGCAAACCCATTTGAATTGTGAAACTGCCTCTCAGGGAGAAAGAGAAAGGGAGGGTATACATTACCCACTCGTTTTTTACCCCTTTTCAACGCGCGGTCCGCCGAACGGCCTAAACGTGGACATCAAAAGAGGCCTTGCATACACAATACAAATGCCAGCATCTCGCGCGGCGAATACTCGCTTTGTATGTAGTCTATTTATTCTATACAAGGAAGGATACAGAGTGATATAACAAGCGACAAAGAGATTTCAAATTATTGTTATAAGGCATAATCAGTTTTGGAGAAAGATTCATCGTTAAGCGGTGTATATTCCGACGCAGTAAAATAACTTGCTAAAATCACAGTGCAACTCGATAAAACTCAACCTACGGGGTGATTTTATAAATGAACCACTATGGGAAAATCGTAATTTAATTATAGCAGGTAGAGAAAAATGTTGTAAGATTGTAAGTTGTTGTAGATTGTTGTAAGATTGTAGATTGGATAGAGTAAGGATGTAAGCTGCAAAAATGTTTTAAGATTGTAAGATTTATAAAGAGAAATGTCGCTGTGACATTTTCTAAATGAAATAGTCTTCTCTCAACAAAAAAATGTTTGATGCCAAAACATTTTTTTTTCTAGAGAAAAAGCGATTTCATTAAAAAATTTGTCACTTCTCATTTCATCAAAATTTATGTCCCAGCGACATTTTTCATGATATCATCAACATTTCCATTGACATCAAATCATCCATATCAGCAATAATTCCAAAATACCCACAAAATTAATGCTTAAAAAACAGTATTCCTAAAAAAAATATTAATTAAATAAGATTTTTGACTAATACCTTTATCCATTTTTTACTATTATTTTGTTACTGGTTTCATTCAATGTTTAACTTGCTACATATTTACTTGCTAGTATTAACTTTCTTTAAGTATTTATTGCCTTCATTGATTGCTTGGGTGATTTCCAATTCACGACTACGCGCAAACTAGTGCACATCTAAGATATATGGGAGTTTATATAGATACTTTCCTTCATAAACTTTTCATTCATCGTATTTGTGTTCTTGCGTATCTGTATATGTATCTGTATCTGTACCAAGTATATATATTCTCGTTTATGCTTAATCATTATTTGAAAATATCGCAAAACTCTCGCTTTTCGAAAGTTTATCAACAGGCCTAGCAAAATACCGCACTAACAATAAATTATTACTTAATAGTTTCTATTTATAATTTTTTTAAAATAGACACTTTCTGGGTATTTGAGATGTAATCATGTTCCTTTGGGTGACTTAATTCTAATAAAAAAATGAGTCGATTGAAAGTCGATTGGACGCCCAAAATAGTTCTAATTATAATTACCCAAAAAATAAACTCTAATTCTAAACTCTAATAAACTCTAATTATAATTACCCAAAAATTCCTAGAAATATGGTATATCAGGCAGGTCATTATTAAAGCTCACTTTTATACTCCCCTAAAGTTTGTAATATATATTTAAGTTATAGGTACTACTTCTATAAAAAAAGGGCCAAATTACCGTTTGGCGAATCCAATTTTATTATTTTACGACTAAGACGTTAATTTTTAGTTTTTAAACTAAATCTATCGTCTTTTTTTTATTAAAATGACCCTAAATGAATTGTATATTGTAACCCTAACATAACTTATTGTATTAGTTTTATGTATTATATATTTGTTTTAGTTTATTAGGGGGAAGTCTCTCTTGTATCTCGACAAGTCGCAGCGCGATCGATACAAAGCTGTAGGAAAAGAAAAAGCGCACGCTTCCCCGCACCCTTTTCACCCGTTTTTGTATCGATCGCGCCGCGACTTGTCGAGATACTATTAGTGTCCGGCGCTAAGTGCCAGTGCAAGATAATAAAAAATTAGGTTACTTATCAAATGATCAACTGTAAGATATCTATATAACGATAAGTTCCCAATTTGTATATAAAATGTTTCTTTTTAAAACTAGTGTAATATTTATTATGCAATATTATTTTTAGCACAATATAGTTTTGTACTACTCTACTATGGTACTACTCTACTATCATCATCATCAGCTCTGGGCAATACGAAATGGCGCGGAGTCTATGTAACTATTAACACAACACATTAATAGTTTTCCAAAATGAATACTGCCATAATTTCATTAAATGTAATAACTGGAACGTACCCGGTTTTGACTCACCCTCATCATGTGGGGTTGCAGTGAACGTGCACTAAAGCGTCTACCCTCATTTAGCAGACACTCAACCCTTTCGCCGTGCAAATATCACCCCTACGTGCTGACGGCCGAGGCGAACAGTCCGACCGGAAGCCCGAAAAAGCACGCAAAGGATAAATATATGTAACAGTACCTATACCCAACCACCCCCTTCACAGAAAACGCATATACATATCCAATTGTCGCTACTGCTATAATAGTGTGATGCTCTCGCGCTGCAATGAAATCGATGAAAGGGTGCATTCCATTTAGAATTTAGAGGGATAAACGAAGAAGTAAAACAATGTTTTTCAAACCTTTTGGAGTAAAAGCAAAAATATATTCCTAAACCCAAATGAACAAGACTTCAAACCAGGGTTACCCTAGCGATGGATAATTACTTTTCCTGGTTGAAGCCCTTTCTATTAGTAAAGAGCAGATCCGGAAGGGCGGGTTCCGAAATAGAACCCAACGGCGCCACGACTGTATAACTCTAACTAGCAATTCCATTCGGAGGACCCACCTTCTTTTTTGGCTAACGGGTCATTCCATTCCGAGGAGCCGGGTCACTTACTGCGGCTTCATAAATATCCATGCCGGTTCGCAAACAGATCTTCGCGTGCCGATCTGTAAGCATTGCTTCAGATTGGATTTTTTTTGTTTTGGGAGATTGGAATTTTTGCTTCAGAATTGAGACAAAAGGTATAATAGGAGGTTTGGTTTCTCACAATTGGATATTTTTTATTGTGAAATTTCACGAAGGGAGGGTTTATTATCATACGACAATCTCTTGCAACCAACCACTATGAAGTGTGCGTAACATGTGTAAGTTTGTGTCTGGTTATTGCATTCGATAGACATAATTGAAATGCAATTCCGTTAATTTAATCACAACGGAAAATGGTGAAAAAGCCGAGAATCGAAACTGGAACCTTACAATGTAAGATTAGGCAACCTAACCACTATGCATGCCACTGGGCGATGTAAAGAGCATGTCGCATCAATCTACTGCATAGATAGAATCTTTAGCAGTTTCCTCTTTCGAAATCTGAATGACGGATCTTCAATGCTCTCTCCCCCATGCATTTTTTTCTCTCGCCATCTGGGTCAGATGTCGTTTATTTAAGGGAGCACCCTTGGCCCACTCCCCTACCAACGTGGCAGTCAGTTCTCAGCTCGAGTGTTTACTTAGAAGCGATGTCACAGTGGCGCAGAGCGTTAGGTTTAGTTGAATAAATAGCTGAACGAACGCTACGAATATTGCACGTGATTTTTGCTCTTTCACAGGGATATATAAATCAAATTTATTTTGTATTTAACGCGCAGTTATGGTTTTACCATAGACACTTTTCATGCTCATAACCGATTCCTACAAAAGTTAGACATTATCACAGAAATACAAAATCGACATAGCATCGGAGATAGCAAAAAATCTATAATTGACCGAGAACAGGCTCATAAAATACCGTGAGGCGTGCCAGAACGAATGAGCAGTGATCTAGCAATCGTATCTTTGACACCCAACATCTTATATCGCTGTCGACTTTGAAGGAATAACAGTTTATTCTACAGGTTGTTGATTGTTGAGATATATTTCATAAACAGGCGATCTGCGAAAACATATTGGATAGCGGTAGGAAACACTATTACACGTGGGTGCAGTTTCAAAATTCCACCGTTCACTTTCCCCGGATGATTTGGGAAGCGAATGAAATAAGAAAAACCCCGAATTTCAATAGATACGACAGTTTCAAATTCTCTACTACGTGGCACTCATGTGCCATATCTTCAATGTATATCTTCAAATGTGCTCAACACCGAGCGCAAACATGCGAATCTAGATACAGTAAGTTTCTTCTGTATGGCGGATTTTCAAAATTCGCGAGCACCTACCTTGCCCCCGTCGAGCCCGACCCCGACCCCGCCTCAACCGTGTTAATCTGGGCAGTAACAACAGCAGCTTTTCGCCTACCCGCAGAACAACAACGGATGACGAATGATATCACTTCAGTCTACCCTGGACAATAGCGGTTACAACATTCCCACCGTTCGGCGGTACTAACAAGCGCCATAGCACAGTATACCGAGTTAAAATAGTACCTGTATACTGTGGTCATAGTATTCAATTTCGTACCAATACTGGTACGAACAGAAAACCCATTAGGAACCTAAAATAGAAAACAGTTATACAACTGTTTTCTGTTTTAGGTTCCTAATGGTTCCGTGCAGATTGGGTGGTGTATGCCAAAAATCTATGTCATCTGGCCTGCCCAACTCACGGTTCAACTCCTATCTAGTAGCTTCCTCGAAGAGAGGCTTACCCTGTCAGGGCCGCTGTGAGCTTCTGCCACGGCTTCTGTCCTGCAGTCGGAGGCGGTTGGGATCAGAAGATCGCGAATTCGGGGAAATAACTCGGGCGGAACTTGTCAGTTGGTGCACCATCCGGTTTGCTAGGTGTTAAATACCCAGCTGGCAAATAACCAGAGGGGTCTGGAGACGTACGTTTCCTATGATGGAGGGTAGTTGTCGACCTGACGTCTTCAACCATTAAATCGATCCGTCGGCTACGCGATCCCGAATAACCATGGCGGGCAAAGCGCGTCGCGTAGCGAGCAAAGCTTGAAAGCGGGGAAAACATTCAAACTTAATAACCGCTTACGTCAGGTAGACGTTGCGCAAGCGACCTATAGCCAGTGACCAGACCGGATGACGGAGAAATCTGGCCAAATCTGGTGGTAAGGGCGTGAGGTTGGCCCGCTGGGTTCACATTCCAGTGCCTCACAGTAATGCGTCGGTTTCTTACGGGCATGTTGGAAGAGCTAGATTGTGGACTGTGTTGTAACTGTGTAACCACTATATCGTTATAACAGCCTGAGGTGTCGGGTTCGCCCGCTGCAGATGACTGCTCCAAAGAACTATTTTCGCTAAGTTCAGTAAAATAGTGGATAGAAGTAAGATTCTTTTCACCTCGCAAATAATTCGCCGATATGCGGAAATAAAATGAATAAAGATAAAATTTGCTGCGCTTACAAATATGGAACAATTAATGGTCGACATCGACGCATGTCCCAATTACCGCCGATAGTCATTCAAGAACCTGCTTCGACAAGATGCTAGTCGGCAAAAGTTTCACTTAGCTAGTGGCGGCGGATGCAGGCAGCCAGAGCAGTGCTGCCACTTGCATAAATTAAATTTAAAAGTCGCCTCGTCGCCGCCAGATAGTTTTTAACCCCTACCGCTCGACGCGCTCCTCGCTGGCAGTCTGGCTAAGCTCTCGGCTCGGCTGGCTCTGTTGGCTCCGTTCCGCGGCGGGCTGTCAATTATAACCACGGAGCAAGCTGCTCCGTGATTATAACAGAGCCGCTGCGCGTGATTCTACTTCCGAAGCGACGAGTACCGAGAGTTTCGCTGTAATTCTGTGAACCTGTAACGATGATATCCGTCAAACTGAAGTTCTGAACAACCCGACACCTCAGAACGTATCTCTTAAATTAGAAGATCTCATAATTGGACGAGTAAGAATACGTCATACGAGAATAAAAAGAGCAAGTGTTAATAAACACGAGCAACAATTTTAAAGCTTAAAAAGATTTAAAAGCACGACTGCTGTTACAGAAAGTAAACTATTGTATTTATAATTATTTTTATTAGGATTTTTATAAAATATTTGTGGTGTTGGTATATATTTATCCATATAGATACATGTATATTTCCGGAATGTACTCAATCAGACCTTTCATTTGACACTAAACATTTTACCGACAACTTTACGTGTTATTATCGGGTGTCGAGTCAAGATATAATCTTCACGTGTTGGCAACAGGTATAGTAAATTCAGGGTAATTTTCAAAATATCCACTGGAAAATCCATAAAATTCTTGGAAAATTGCCAATGTTAAAACAAAAGTACCTCACTAAATAAGTTAACCTATAAATTTGGTATTCTTCAATTAGAGGATGACAAGTTTTGGCCAGGAATTCGAATAAAATTTTGTTCGAGATCCCCAAAAAATAAACTTAAAACTGTTCCCGTGCGAAGCCGGGGAAGGCAGCTTGTTTATATCTAAAGTACTGTTCACATTAGGTAGGTAAATCTCAATGCAATTGAAGGGTTACGGATAAAAACGATCAATGTCAATGTCAAAAAAAAATTGGTGATTACATTTTTAAAATCTACTAACTTAATTTAAATATTTTGTCTGTAAACCAAATATAGTTGAGTTTCTAAAACAAAATATATTTTACTTAAATTTATAAGTAAGAAAAACAGTATCTTATCTTTAAAAAAATATGTTTACCTCGATGTAACCCAAATCGAACAGTTCCCACAATTCAAGTATTTAGGATCATTGGTTACGGAAAAGAAAGTGGCATCGACGGCCGATGTCCATAGCCGGATCGGTCAGGCAACAGCAACATTCGCCTCGCTCAAGTGGTGCATATGGAAGCGAACGAATATTACCATCAAAACCAAAGTACGACTATACCGAACGTTGGTTCTTCCCATTCTTCTTTATGGATCGGAAACGTGGACGTTACTACAATCGGACCTCAAAAAATTCGAAGTCTTCCAAATGCGATGCTTGAGGCAGATTCTCGGTGTCTCACTCCGCGACCGAATTCGAAACGAGACCATTAGAGAAAGATGCGATCTAGTAACAACGATCGAAGAAGAAGTACAAAAACGTCGACTACGATGGTTCGGCCATGTTTGCCGAATGAACGACAATCGCTTGCCACGTAAACTTCTTTGGCGAGACCGTCCGACAGAATGGAGAATTCAGCGATCGGCACCGAAGAAAACCTGGCTAAATAACATCAAAGACGACCTTAAAAATCAACGATTGTCGGCTAGGGATGCTCGAGACGTGGCAAAAAATCGTCAAGAATGGAAGCGAATCGTGAATGGAGTACGAGATCCAGCGGCACCGATAGCAGCGTATTGGCTGCGAGGGCGACCCCCTCCCCAATCGCCGGCTACGGAATAAATAATAATAATAATAATAATAATAATAAAATATGACATTGATTGTTTTGCCCCGTAACCACTTTAGTGAACACCTCACAGTCATATGAAATCGAAGACTAACGCGGTTGTTTAACATTATAAAATAATAAAAAATAAAAAAAATAAATCTCTGCAGGCAGCACGAATGGGAAGATAAGGCTGCTCTAAGTATTGCGTATGAGCGTCACGATCTAGTTAGTCTATGACTAGAACTATCAAAAGGATCGCTTTAACATTTCGATATCTAATAAAATCGTAAAAATATTGGCTCAATCATGGAAATAAAGGAATTTACCTGCCGTTTTCTCACTTCACAAGTTAGGAATTTTAATCTCAGTTTTTTTTAACATTCCTCGAGGACTCTCGCTCTCAATAGAGGAAGCTCGGTTAGTTTGTATTCTTACGTCACGCGCGCCAACTCGGAGAATTTCCTTTGCTGCATTTCTAACGGCCTCTATGAAACGCACCTTTGAGTCACAAAGCCGTTCTTCAGATGGCGGAGACAAGTAGGTTTCGTAGAAACGGTCTAATTGCCCCTCAGTTTGCAATGAGTATCTTCATAGCCACGTGCAGAGGGGAATGTGATAAATACCAAAGGAATGTCTTAATCGAGGATTACGATTTTGCAACAAAGCGCCAAATTTGTTTCGAAGCGTGTAGTCTCCGAGTACAAGGATATCACGAACGACGATAGACTCTCATCTAACAGACGAGATATAGACAGAAAAAGGCAGGTAGGCTTAGATCCACATCAGGTTGACAACGATCAGATAGGCGTAAGTATTTGATAACTGCGCGAACATCAGTCATGTCTCTAGTTACAAAGTTAATCTTTGGTCTATTTTTAGCTATTTTTTATTATTTCTTTCTTTGATCATTCTCTGGTTTTTAATTCGTGTGAATATTAGCTGATGTGCATCCTAAATATCTAGATAGATCACTGATACAGGATCTGCCCATACTAAATAAATTTAATTCTGTGAATGTCTGTACACTTTTATCAAATCTTAACGCACGATTTAAAACTCCAGGACTCGCGCCCAATTTTTAAACCTAATTAGTTGCACCTGGGTAAAAAGACACCATGATTTAAGATGGCCTTATAATGAAAAATATTAAACCATTTTAAAAACAAATATATTTGTTAAATATGTTACGAGGCATTCAAAATGAAATGTAACGAATATTCTCTTACTTCGATATTTTTTGTATAAATTCAGAATAAAACATTATATGAAATTTTATTAAACAATTATACCAAAACTAATAAGATAAAAACGAAATTTTCCGCGTAGTTTGTAGCACTCGAAGTTTCGGCGATGTCGCAACCGCCGTTATCCAGGGTAGATTGTATCTACCCTGAGAGTGAGTCTACCCTGGACAACGGCGGTTGCAACATCGCCGAAACGTCGGGTGCTACAAACTTCATGCAGTAAAATCGTTTTTGTCTTAATAATAATGTCAAACAATCGCGATAGTCGTCGATTTCGTATATCAAAACTATTCTTAATTCTTGTTTTAGGAAATATTCTGTGTAAGGCAGGATATATTCTATCAAAAAAACAACACCTAGAAAAAAATGCCATACATCATAATGTATAGCATGGTCAGGCATAAGGAAAAATATATTACACAGATACTCGCTACCGTTTAAAAAAGCACCCATAATATAATTTTTGACCTCCATGGACTGCGGGCGCCTATTGAATTGATAGGTTACATGCATGTTGTTTATATAGTCATTGGTTACATGCATGTTGTTTATATAGTCATTGGTTACATGCATGTTGTTTCATAGGTTACATGCATGTTGTTTATATAGTCATTGGTTACATGCATGTTGTTTATATAGTCATTGGTTACATGCATGTTGTTTCATAGGTTACATGCATGTTGTTTATATATATGTCATCTTCGCAACGCACGACAATTTATTTAATATCACTTATCTATTATTCTTAAGTAAATTTTATTAAATTTGAACTATAAATGTATTTATTTATTACATAGCTATATATTTTATAACATTGGTATATTTATGTGTATATACAGGTGGTGGGTCCAAATAATTTATTGTTAAAAAAAACATTAAATTACTTAAAATTGCATAAAAATATGCACATCTAGAGACGGGCCAAATTATCGCCTAGTTAGATGTGATATTGGCAGGAAAGGTCATGTAAGATGTGTTAAACCTCCCTATATTAATTATTAAATAATTTATATAATTATTATAAGAAGCAACCGTTACATGATCAATGAACTGTATACCTAATCATAAGTATCTCAATAAATAAATAAATAAATATATGTAAATAGCATAGCACACAAAGATATCAAAATAAACTAATACTGGTTTTTTACCTTGCTAACGCAATCAATAGACGTCACATGGAAATATCATTCAGTCAAGGTGAAAAAAAAATGATCATGTAAATTGCGGTCTGTCGCGGTAGTGCATTTTTAAAGGCACAACGAGGAAAAATCGTGCTAAAATATCACTAAATTACAGTCATCAAATTACTGAACATGATTGATTGTCCAGACGAAAACCATTAATTCATTACATGGCCCTATAACCAAATAGAATATTAATTAAAATATTATATAAAATACGTTACATAGTTTAATTTAACCAACACCTGGAACAAGCATGCGATTTCCGGTTGAATTGAATTCCTGCGACAGGTAAAGAAATTTTTCAAAACCCGAACGGGCGGACGACTTCGAAGCAAAATTTTATAGCAGAAAGCACCGTTTTAAATTGTTTAGATAGTAATCTCGACAAATATTTTTATGCTCTGGGATTTTATTTCTTCTACTATTATAGAAGTCGGTTGTAAATAAATTATTAGTTAAAAAAAACACTAAAAACACGCTTTTGGGCTATGATACGATATTCACATACACACGGCTATGATACGATATTCCATCATGGAATGCCAGTGCCTATCTTCCGGCTTCATCATCATACCTTGAAACCTAATCGTGGTCAAAGTTCATTCCAAGACTTTTCTAACAAGTCCAAACTCTGCTATGATACGATGTTCCATCATGAAGTTCCAGTTTATATCTTCCGACTCCATCATCAGATCAGTTCGACAGTACCATATTATTGTATTGTCAGCAGAACTACATACAGCTGCCAATTTTCATGACGCTACGATCCTTGGAAGATGGTTAAATTATTTACCTTAGATTCCATTACATAGTTACATACAGGTCGACCTAATAAAAGCGTGTTATAAAAGACCTAATAAAAGCTGGTATCTATCTTGTTTGGCTACTTACTTTTATACACTGTTATTTTTCTGAATAAAAGAAAATAAAAATTAAATTAAAAAAAAAAAATGTTTAAAAAAGGTTTCCAATCCGTTAAAATAATATAAGGTGCTCTTTAGCGTTATTTTACTGCGATAAGTATATTTATTTATTGTCCTTACATATTTGTAATTAATAACAAGTATTCGCGAAATGACAATAAATGAAGACCAGAAATTAAAAAAAAATAGTTTTTCGATAAAATTGCGTTTATAAAGGGATTTTAAAACCCGCCATGGATGCTATCGAATGACGTATTCAAAGAGCAAAAAACAGACTCTGTTATTGTAAAATCGAGGATTGAAAAATTGTCCAGCAAAATGAAACGGGAAATTCCTGTCTCTCGAACTGAGAAACAATGAGGAAAGTCAGTTGTAATTTTGGTTTTGAAGATGGTTTTGCGAAAATCGGGATGTGCAATTCATTTAATTTTGCGTTCTCGCTATTCTGAACATAATTAATTCCCATCTTTTTTGACTTCGAATGAACTTTTTTTTGCCTGATTTTTATAATGTTGTATGTATGTTGTATTGTCAAATACATTTGTCTTTTCATAGATTTTATTGAAAATATTAATATAACATATTTCAGAATTCATGTTTCTGATATACCTACCTCGTTTTTTTTTTGTGGTCTCCATATGCTATAAGGTTTCAACTAAATGTATCATTTCAAAAAAGATTTTGATTTTAATGGATGAAGTGTTATTCGTGCACGCGCTTCAATTATACGAATCATTCTGTTGGAGTTGCCTGCTTGTTCTTGGTCTTTAGACTATACGCATGCATGCATATGCGAGGGCGCTCGCTCGCTAGACAGATACCGATCTGGCAACCCCGCGCGCGACCGACTCGCCCCAGGCAGCGCCGCCGCGCGCCGCCCGTGCCCCGCGCTGATTGGCCGTCGCGCGATAACGCGACGACGCGGCACCGTCGCACTCCGTCGCGTCGCTCGCCCCGCACCTCCAGGACTCAAGCCAGTACGCCTCGCGGTCGCGCGACGGAGCCACGTACTGTCACGCGGCACCGGCCGCGCTTAATGCCCAATCTACATCACACCATGGAACAGAACACGGAGCACTTTATTGAGGAAATTCACAAAAGGGAAGTGCTATGGAACAAGTGGAACCCCGTATACAAAAACAGACTTGCTACTGAGACAGCATGGGAGGAGATGTCGCGTATTTTCAAGAAATCTAGTAAGCTATTTCGTAATTATTGTTAATTTACCCGCTACTCATTTGTGTACTGACAAGCCACGCTGCGCGAAGCGGCGTGAACGCGACCTAGCACGCAACGTCAATATTTTTAGAAACTTTTTTATTCAATTTCACACGTTTGTCCGTTTACGTCAAATCTTGTAACTCTGTTTTTAGCCACTTTAATAGGAATTTTGGATCCATACGCAGTTTCCATGACTAATTAAAATATGTCTGAATACAGACAACATTTATAAAATAACTCGGGAACGCAAAGGTGGAAGATGGACTTCATGGACAATATGATGGAAATGGGGATGCTAAATGGCTGAACGTGGAAGATATCAATGAACACTAGGCATGATACCACGAATAAGGTCTACCTCCTCAGTAATTCCAGTAATTGCCTACATGGAATGTTGATCACCAATAATAATTAGGAAAATTACATTAAAACAAAAATGACCTAAAATATTTTTTCTCCGTGTTTAAATAAGTTGTTTTTATTGATTTTATAGAAACAGGCTTTACCTTGAATTACAAGTAGGTACCTAGGTATCAAAATACTGAACCTTTATTTATTAGTTTTGATTTGCCCGTGGTATAAAAACATGTTACACAACATTGTCTGGGGGTAGAGTGAAACGTTACTCTGTTTTTCATGGGGGGAGGGAAGTTGAAACGCGTTACGTAATATATAGTTGGTCACTTAGGTACATATGCGGTAAAAATGACGAAATTGTCATGTGAAGTATATTTAAAATGTAACCGAACTTAGGATTTTTTGTAAATATCATTATCTATAGATAGAATAATATTTTATTTACACATGTATTTATTATTTTATTTCAGGAGAGGATGTAAAACAGAAGTGGAAGAACCTGAGAGATTCTTTCCAAAGGGAACTCAGAAGATTAAAATGCTCTTCGTCCACGGACCTAGGGAGCCTCAACAGATACGTCTATACTGGCAAATGGTGTTACTTTGAACCGCTCCTGTTTCTAAAGGACGTTATGGCCGTTGGCGAAATAGCGCGTTCGGACAACGCCGATGAAGTAAACAACACGTCCGAAGAAGAAGAGGAAGAATTAGAAGAGTACCAAGCTGAGACGACCAAACCGCCGCTAGTAATAGACATCTCGTGCGTTCAAGAGCAATCAAACGACGCAAAAGCGAAACCCAAGCGATCGAAACAGAAACAGCCAAAGAAAAGAAAACACGAAATGAGCACTTTCGAAAAGAACTTTCTTCAAATGATGGACCAAAAGATTACGATGCTGGGGAAACCGTACCAGAGAGACCAAGAGGACGAAGAAGAAATAATGCACTATTTAAAATCGCTCGTACCTTATTTTAAGGCGGTGTCGAAATTAAGGCGATTGTCGATCAGGAGTAAAATTCAGGACATTCTGTTGCAAGAATTGGCGGAGAGTCAGTATCAGTCTTCGAGTGGTGCATCGACTCCTAATAACGATTAGATATAATTAGACGCCTTGAAATCTTGCCATAAGTTTCTTTAATCCTAAATAAAAGGTTTAAAAACATATTTTTTATTCACAATATTGATATTCGAATGTTCATATCTTATGATAAATGAAATGGTTTTTGTATAATTATTTTCGCAATGTACGAATTGTGATTTTTGTAATTAAGAGATGCATATGTTATAAATGGAACAAAAGGTATAACATCTTTATTTTGTAAAATATGTAGTAACTAGTATTTTGTAAATAGTAAGTACATAATAAAACTGTAAAATATCAAGTACCTAATAAAACTTATATAAATAAAACTGTTTCATTTTAAAAATGTATGGAAATAAGTAGGTCAATAACACACATATTACTGTTGTCCCTTATATTACATAAATTTATTACTGTCTATACCTCAGCATTCATCAACTTTCATGTCCAAGTCATTTGCAGTGCAGGCGGACCGAATATGGAACTTTGTGCATTTGCCGCTGAGACAACTTGAAAACCTGATAAAAAATTCTATTAAGATACATTTATTTATCGTAATAAATACCCCCCCCCCCCCCCTCACCCCACCCATTTCCTAGCTTGTCCTTATATCCCATTCATCTCTTCCATATTGAGTTGACATGTTATTAATTTCTGTGTTATTTTCTAATTATGTTTATTCTGTAATAGATCTCAGTTATTATGACCACTACGTTATAAAAAAACGGCTGTCACCCTAAATTTTCCCGGAAATTAGCCAATGACTGATTCCATCTGAATATTAATTTCATTAATAAAATCGATGAACGCACTCTCTCGGCCGGTGGACAAAGTCGGTTGAGTCCCGTTGCAATTGCCTCGCGCGGCGCAGTTCATTTTTCGACTAGCATCGGGCGGCTCGGCGTTAATATTTGATTAAAATGTATGGCAAAATTTAAATATTATTATTGCAACTAGTGTATGAGATATAGGCAACAAGGCATTTGTGTACCAAATTTCATGTCTCTAAGTCCAATATTTTGAGGATGATATCACAATCTTTTCAACTCTTGCCATGACGAAATGATTGCTACATACCAAATTCCAGCTCAGTTGGATTAAGCCTTTGGGCGCTATCGTGGAGGAATACACACAGACACAAACAAACAGGCTTCAATCTGGAAAATGTTGGCCGGGAAAGTAATTACACTTGTTATATATTAATTTGATCACATCAACAATTAGTCATAATAACCCTGGCGGTACGGTCGTAAGATATTGCGAAGTGGCAATAGGCCCACCAAGTTGTACTCTATTGTGTGTGCAATAAAGTTTTTCAAACAAACAAACATACATATAATTAGATTCCTTACGTAAGTATTCTCCTTGGTATAACGGTGGACTAGGTCAGGGTGACTTCTGGCTGGGGTGGTACGATTTAATCTAATCTTAATTCTCGAAGATTCCCACGCATATAAATAGGTGGCTGAGAATGGTTTTATAATATCATGCAAACACATCGCCGATCTTTTGCTGTATTCGACACGTGTCCGTTCGCCGGCGCTATTCTGAAATGTAAATGTAAAAATGTCGCACGTGACAACAGGGGAAACATTTACAAAGCCAGTAATGTACACAGATGCGTGTGATGTGAGGAGCCCTTTTTATGCGGGGTTTTAATTTGCCAAAGCTCTGTTCGGGCGAGCACGAGCGCACTTTCCGCTAATGTGTTTGAATTGGGTGAATATGAGAGGGGGGATGCGGATATGAACAGAAAAAAGATGGAGTAAAATTTAATTATGGTTCCTAACTGCACAGACATATAATGTAAATACCACTCTAACATTAAGTAATACTTATTTCAAAAATGTTTTTTTTATATATTAGGTATCACTAACTATGATAGCTACATATATGTTCTCTGAAACTGAGGAATTATACTGACTTTATTCGAGGAGAAAGAGTTTACCTTACTTCTTCGGTTAAGTGGCTCATATTTTAAAGTTCACTGTCGCCCATGGCACTTCAACAATAAAATTTCGTCCTCACTGGCACTAACAAGAACGAACGATGAGACTGAGACTATAAACCATAGCTACCCCTTTTGTCGTTTGTTCGAAAGGCTACTTTACTGTGTCACTAAGATAGACTACGATTTTTAAGAACAACTTTTTTGGGGTAAGATGGTAAACCTCTGGAGCTTGAAGACTTCATGCGAAAAAATGTTTTGTTTAATTGTTTTTTACTTTTAACGCTGTAAAAGCTTTTAATATACGTATGAGCTTCTATCGATAAATATATTTTTTAATTTGAAAGTTCTATAGCTATCGATCTATAGCATCAATTTATAGGATATAATATCGGGCAACTAGCCGCCGCGGCTATACATTGAGTGGCGCGCATTCTGGAGGTCCAATTTTCGATGACTATCGCATAAATCATAGACTCGTGCCCTAATTTCGAACGTAGTTAACCCTTTGAGGACCATAAGCTTTGCGGTTAAGTATAGAAATTTTTGATACATAAAACTGTTAAATGGCGATGTCAAGTTTTGTGAAAATTAGTTCAATAAATTTTGTATCAATTGATGGGACACAATTGTCCCTGTGGTCTAGCAAAGCTACAAAGCTACAAACTTGCAAAGCTGCAACTTTTTCCAAAATTTGTTTATTTTATTATTTAACTCAGAAATTATGCAGAAAAAATCAAATTGAAAAAGCCGCTACAATTATTTATTTAATTAATTTATTTAAAATCACCAGAGTTCGTTGGTCGTTTCCGATATTTTTAAAGAAAAATTACGGTGCAGGTTTAAACAATATTTTTTTTTCTAATATTAAGATTTAGATGTTTCAATAACATGGGAAAAATATAATTTACAAATTATGTATCCGTATTCGATAATTAAAAAACGAAATTTTTGAAGTTATGGGACAAATATGTCCCATGGTCCTTAAAGGTTTAAGGGCACCCAGGTAAAAAAGATCCATGATTTAATTCGGATTTATAATCAAAAAAATATTAAACCAGTATAAAAGAAATATTTGTTATATTATCAGGTATTCAACAGAACTTATGATTCTCTTTTTTTATTACTTTTGGAATGATCTCAGCATAATGTGCTACATGGAATTTACTTAAATAACTAGTACACACAAAACTATTGTAAATATTAAGTTAGAGTATATTCTGATTAAAGTAGGATATATAAAAAAAACAATACCTTGAAAATAATTGTATGACATTTCTAAAGAGAAATGTTACACAGATACTCGCTACCGGGTAAAAAAGATCCATAACATCACTTTATACGTCCACTCTTATCGATTGCGGACGCCAATTGAATAGATATGTTATATCTGTATTGTTTTGTATATACGTCACCCAAGAAGATAAAATAAAAATAAAGTAGGTACTGCTGTTTATTTTTACACGGTAGCGAGTCCTGGAGTGTCAATAACGGGTGTGATGTCGGTATCAATTGAAGGGTTACGGGGAAGAACGATCAATGTCAACTATTTAAAAATTTTGGTAATTCCATTTTAAAAAAATACTAACTTGACCTTATAGCCAAGGTTAAAGGCCTAACTAAATATGACCTTTAAGCCAAGGTTTGTTTGAGTGAGAAAAAAATATATTTTGTCTTTAAACCGATTACAGTCGTTTCTAAAAATATACTTAAATAGATAGGTACATCATAAAAAAAAGTATCTCATCTGTAAAAATATTTACTGATATGGTTGTTTTCCCCCGTAACCCTTCAATTATTTGCGGTTTATTTGCATACACCAGGAATTTAACATAACCCTACAATCAATATAAGGGCGTCAGATCAAATGATCTCGGTGGCCAGTGATGTCAACGCCTCGCAAGATAATGGAGATCCTACGAACTTAGTTATATGATTAGAAACGTCAGAATGTTCATCAAACGAATGTTCAAAAACGATTTCGGCGCATTGTTGAATCGTGTAATTTACCATAATTAAATGGTGAAGCCTAATGAGCATAGCTGTTAAATATGACAGATATATCTTTTTAAAGATGGCCTTCAAAGGCTTTTAAAAATGGAGCGAGCATTTTGAAAGACCCTTTAAATCGGAGATATATTTTAGTTTTCGCGATACTTTTGTCTAGTTTGTAATCATGTCGCATAATCATTTATTTATGAAGCTAGCTCGCTGATATCAATAAAATAGTTTTGGGTTTTTATATATCTATGTGGACCACCTCCAGGTTGAACGGCTTAACCTATTGACTTGAAATGTGTCAAATAAGACTGTCAGTAGGAAAAGAAGTCAGGTAAGAAGTGTATTTCAAAAAAAAAAATATATTCTAACCCCGCGGGCACGGGCTACACTTTGAAATTTAAAAATTAGACTCCTCAGGCGTAAAATAAGCAGTGTGATACATAAAAAGTAAAATCAAAATATAGTAATATTTTCAATTAAAAAAAGTATAATACAAAGGACAAACAAGTACCAAAACTATTATATTGATAAAAAACCTAACCTAAACCTTGTGTTTATTATACTTCTACGTATTCGCTAATCTACGCCTTGACTGTATAAGCGGTGGTCAGCGCGACTCGCCGGGCAGATAACGATTTCACGTTTGGCAACGCCGCGAGCGAGCGACTCGTCGCCGCTTCCTGATTGGGCATCGCGCGATCACGCGTTTGCGCGACGAGTGCAGCGACACGCGTCTCGGCCGTCGCCGCGGCCGCCTCGCTCGCTCGCTCGCACTCAAACCAGTTCCCCTCGCGATCGCGCGACGAGACCACGCCGCCGCCTCACCCACGCCGCCCGTCGCGTCGCCCCGCTAAGACGATGCGCAACTATTTCAAGAACGAAGGAAACACGCTGCAATTCATACAGGAAGTCCAGCAGCGCGAAGTGCTATGGAACAAGTGGAACCCAATATACAAAAGCAGAACCGCCACCGACGCCGAGTGGGACAATATGGCCAAGATATTCAATAAATCGAGTGAGTAATCATTTTTTTCAGTAGGTACCGAATGGGCGATTAAAACAGTCGCGTTACAGCCGCGAGCGAAGGGGGAGAGTGGTGCATGGGATGAATTCACCCGCCGGAGTATCACCCACCGCAATTGAAAGCGCCGAATATGCACCCGCCGAAGTCGCACCCTTCCGAACAAACCAGAAACTTCCAGAAACCCTAAGTAACACAGCGTCTAACACAATGCATAACACAACCTAACTAAGCGTCAGCAGCAGATACTGCAGCAAAAAAAGAAATGTCAACCTATATGAAATCGAAGACTATCGCGGCTGTTTGACATTATACATAAGACAAAAACGATATTACCGCGTTAAGTTTGTGGCACCCGACGTTTCGGAGATGTTGCAACCTCGGCGAAACGTCGGGTGCTACAAACTTCACGCGGTAAATTCGTTTTTATCTTATTTATATTCTCATCATAATTTAACATATCCGCGCGGGGTGAGTATTCTACGGGTGTGAAACCGGCGCGGGTAGTGCAAACTCGCTGCCTGCACATTCAGCGGGGAAGAAACTCATTCTCCAGATTGTGGTGACATTTTATAAGCATTATTCTCTTTTATGTTAATTCAAGTTGATTATAGCAATGAAACGATTAATAATACACTACTCTACTTGATGTGGCAAGAGAGAATTCCAGCAACATATAATGATGTATTTTGGGGAGTAGTAAAATTTTAAATTGACTACTCTCGAAAAGGTTTACCTAATTCCTGTGTTTTTACTTTTTTTTAGGTTTGTTCGTATCTGAGATATAAAACTTGAAAGTTTATACGTGCGACGATGTCAAAGGAAGTTATGACATTGCGATCCACGACCTGAACCGTTTTGTTATTTCGTAATATTTATTTTATGTATACTGCGTTAGAGGTCATTTGACTAAATTTACCTAAATACAAAAGTTGTTTTTTCCCCAAGTCAGTTCAGTTTTTATGATTTTAAAATAAAACAGAAACCGAAGAAACCAGAGTCTATAAACGCAAATTTGGTCAAATACATAGCAAATTCACTCTGCTACAAAAGATATAGGTACAAGAAATCTGTAGAATTCTAACAAAAAACAGTCCAAGTTATTGTGAATAATAAAAAGTAGGTTTTACTTCTGCGGAAATTCTCTATTGATTTATTAAAACTGAATCAAGATAAAACTTCGTAACAGATGTATCTATAGACAGGCAGAGAGAATTTTAGAGAGAGAAACTTACATTAAAAAATGTTTATTGCGTTCGCGAAACTTCATAACAGGTATTTTTTCACTGAAATTTCAAAATTAAAAGAAAACACGATATATGAAAACCACAGTTAAATAAGGGGAATGTCATATTTTTGGGTAAATTAAGTGAATGATAGAATGTATTTAATCAAGCAAAAAATTGTCAATTGTCAAAAATCAAGCAAATCTAATTGCCGAACGCGGCAGCTGCCATTTTGGTTTCGATGGTAGTTTCGCGATTATCAAGCTGTGCCATTTATCTGGGTTCTAAAAATAAATCTGCTTTTCCTCCTTTTTACATTGTTTCCGGTAATACCGATTCCTGGTTGGAAACATTTTGTTGCCTAATTTTCAGATTTATAATTTTGCAGATTTTAAAACTAAACAGGTTTAAAACATTTTGTCCCCTTTTTTGACATTCACCGATTATTTTTTTGTGGTATTCATTTCAAAATGTAAAATTATGGAAATTACTTTCTACAAAATAAGTTGAAAACGAAACATTAATCGCCGTTTTATCAGTCATTTTTATAAGTCGCAAAATTATCGAGCACAGCGTTATCAGCCATAATATACGCAGCGGTTTTGTGCAATTATGCTGTCTTCGGGAAATTATTGTAATAATATTCTTCTGTACTACAAAAGTGAACATTTTCAAATATAAATCTATTTTGGTTTCAGGAGATGATTTAAAAACTAAATGGAAGAACTTAAGAGACACATTCCAAAGAGAGCTGAGAAAGCTTAGGCGTCCATCGCCAGGGCAATCGAGCGGTTCGAATAAATACATTTACACAGGGAGGTGGAGCTATTTCGAAACAATGTTATTCCTAAAGGACGTCATGGTGGTGAACACGGAGAACGCAGACGAAGCAAAAGATGATACGTCCGACGACGATCAGCCGGAAGTATCGATACTGGACGCGCAGTTGTCACAGTCGAGCGTAAAAGTAGAAGTTCTACCGCGCTTTCAAGAGCAAATGTCAGATGTTGTGCCCAATGCGGAACCCAAGCGGTCGACAATAAAAAAGGCGCCAAAAAGAAAAATCGGTATGACCCCTTTCGAGAATCGGTTTCTTCGTATGATGGATAAAAATATGAGGATGCTCGCGAACCCGGACAGGAGAGAGGAAGAAGACGAGGAGGAAATATCGTCCTACTTGAAATCTCTCATGCCGTATTTCAAGAAAATATCGGCTGTCAGGCGACTGGCGGTTAGAAATAAGTTCCAAAAGATTCTGATGGCGGAGTTAGGGGATAATTTGGGGCAAGGTTCGACCGTCGCATCGAGCCCGAATAGCGACGACTATTATAATTAGATTCTATTTGAAATACATTAGTTTTTTATGGTATCAATTGCTTTTATTTAGTATATGTAGTGGGATTTGTAAGAACATAGCCGGTGGTAAGAAATCCAGTAATGGGCGCTAATGGATTTCATTTATGTAATATAAGTCAGCGGTAGAAGTATTCCGATAGCCGCAGCTTCGCGGCGGAAACGATAAATCGTCAATTATAAAATGACCATCTTCTCTCGAATCGAGGGAAGCCAAACCGGTTCGGTTGAATCCATACTATAATAGCGGCAGATGTATAAAAAACGGTAATGTCTTTGCGGTTCCTGAGCAAGTGCTTAAAACCAAATTCGAAACTCGGGAACAATGAAACGGAAATTTACATACAAATTCGACGGAGTAGCGACGGCGATATAGTTTAATTTTTATTTTATTTCTGACCCTAAAATGTGATAGCACTGCCATCTGAGAGCTACAATGGCGGGCAACACGATCGAAACTTTTGGTCTTGCGCTAAAAGTAAAAACCTTTGGTTTTTTGGAGTTTACTCCTTAAGAATCGATTTCATTTAAAGCTCCCGGTATGAGAATTTGATGGATAGTAAATTCGAAAGTTAACAAAAAGCGTTACGTTTAATGTCAGAAAAGTTCGAAAATTGAAAAGAGTGCAACAATACCCAACGGGAGAAAATACCTTCGATGATATTTGCCAGCTTAAGAACCAACCCATACTGACCATAGTAGAAGTCGACGACGACGTCAAAATCAAAATCAAACCAGATCAGATCAATCAATTAATCAATTAAGCAAGCAATTTCATATGAATAAAAGTATATACATGCTTTCAGTAATATAAGAGATGCGTTTATTTATCCCCTTTGCCTATTGTATATTCAATTACAACCGCACTTAAAGAGTAAACTTCAGTCGCGCGTCGGAGCTGACGGGCACAATTTTCTTCATCACATCATCAGCCTATCGTGAATGGATATCAGTTGTCACTGCTCGCTGCCTAAATTGCGACTTCCTAAGAGTCATTTTAAAGAGCGCTATTAATCGATATTTGAGGTGGATGACAAATCATCATATCGGCGAATACGGTGGATTTAAGAAATGTTTAAACCAAAGCAACTGAGTTATTTAGGATAATCCAGCCTGTGGATGTATAGTGAGTTTAAAACCGCCAGATCTAGTACGATTCGTCTTTCATTTAAAGAACGGCAGTTAAAGGAAGTCATGCATGCTAATCATCGATCATTTGATCTACCAAAACGTTTGCATATCTCCTATCTCACAATATAACATATGTATGCATTAAAAAAGGTAATTTTAAAAACAGTATTTTTTGTTCATACTGTGGAGATTGTCAAAATGGGCTCATTTGGGGCGATTCCTTGGCTTCTCGAGGGGTTCAAGGTGTCTTATTTTATGCCTGGCTGTAAAATAAAGAAACGTATTATTTTTTTACACTTAAACACAATATTATTAAGTATTTGTATCTCTTTTGAATTGACCGGTAACGCGGTTCTGTGGTTCACTCTGCGCGGGGCAGGAGTGACTGTTTTTGCTATGAGAAAGAGACGGGGTCATACAAGTAAAAAAATAACGAGCGAGAGAGAGAGAGAGAGATAGAGAGAGTACAAGCGATCGAGTCGTGAGGAGCCGTGAGTGATCCGTTCGCGACCCGGAATGGATCTTTTTAGAGTTATAGTAAGTTTAAAGTTACAGCCGGCTTTGTGGACTGGAATGTTTAGTCAGCGTGATAAAGTCGTAGCTATGTCCTAATGGAATGCACTCCTGAATGACTCCTATAACTAGGACCAGAATGACCCATCACTATCACAATGACCCTCATTCTCCGCGTTTTCCTCGCGAAAAGCACTTGAAAGCGACTCCGTCATCAAATAATGCTAAAAGCCATAAAGTTAATAATTTAGAAGTGGCGGGTGGGGCAGCATATCTCGCATGAAAGACCCCACATTACCGATGTACATCTACTGACGCTGAGGGCCTGTAACGTCTTCATCGCTCGCACATTTTATGTGATGTACGGCTCGAGGCTTTTATCCCCTTTCGCATCATTTGCTACTCGCTACCCGCTCTCAAAATTGGTACGAGTGTTTGGGTAATTTGCCGCGCGATGCTCGATTATTTTTACTACCGCGCGGATTGGCCGCGGTTGCAATAAAAAAAAATTACGTCTTCCTTCGCACGTCGTATTTTCTAACATTAGCGTCGCGTCGCGGGAAATGAGGTCAAAGAGTATACGCAACCTTTACTCTTCCACACACTGAATAATAGGGAAATTTTGTTTTATTTGATTGGAATATCCGTAAAATCTGCTAGCGCAGAAGTCGGAAACCATAGAAGACCATCTTTGCGACATTGCTGGTTATATAAGATCGACAGGGCCGGAATGGTCATGCATCTCTATATCGTGATGAAATACTGGCGCAGCACGCAAATTATCTTCCGAATGCAACACCAAAAGTGTTAAAAATTGACATTTCATTGAATTTTATTGAGAGGAAGATAATAATAAAAATTGGAAAGCGATAGAGAGAATGGAAATAAAAATTTTACGGTTAGAACTAACTTACTGGAAAACCGAACGGCAAAGTTGAAAGTTACCGGCGCCCATAATAGCCTACTAAGCGTATCTTTCAAGCTATTCGAAAAATTCCTTAGTAATCGTCTCACCTCACTCCTGGAAAAATCATATCCAGTGGAGCAAGTTGGATTTCGTTCAGGATGAAGCTGCTGTGATCAGCTCTTAGCCCTCACTTCCAACATCCAGAACGGTTACCTGAAAAACACGAAGACAGCGGCTGCACTTGCCGACTTGTCGTCAGTGTATGTGACCGTGTGGGGTAAGGCGCTCATCCTTAAATTCCTCAACGTCGTCCCCTGTGCAACTCTATTAGAAAATGTGCTATATATAGAGGATTGAATAACAATGTCCATATAGTTGGGCAGAAAATCAGAATGAGACGCTTTAGCGATGGACTCCCGCAGGCCTCAGTGTTGACACCACACTCCTCAATCTATACACTAGCGAACCTCCCACAACTACGTCAATAAAGATTATTTACGTCGATGGGATTGCGTTGGCAGCTTAGACTGCAAGGTTCGAAGACGGTGAGGAAATGCTTTCCAAGATCTCGAATCGCTAAATTAAAGACGGCTAATGTAACTTTGTCAAACGTCGGAAGATCTACGGCTAGTTCCACGCGGTAAGAATCCGTTTTATTCCAATTAAAACGTCAAGTAACCGCGAAAGTTTTATAGTTTATAAGCTGTCTTTGTTTCTAGATGACTGATGATAATAATTAAGAGAAAGACAATAAAGGAAATGGATTTTTCAACAAAGCCATTTAGGACAAATAAAAAGGAAGTTTAAAATAGGATTCAAAACTATTTTATTACCCAAATTACACAAACCTCGAGTTGTAATCACGAGCACGATACATGTTGAAAATAACAGGACAATAACATCTAGAAAGGGAAACCAATCACCTTACGATTTGAAAAAAAATGGTAATGAACTGTATAGATGTTCTCGCCTTCCTACCAAATTCAGCGATTATATTCGGTAGAACGGTTCGATTTCGCTGGTGCTTGGTGATGCATAGCTAATGAACAAACAAAGGCTCCATTAAATGGAAAGTTACGAGTTCAAATGCCTAATTGGCCGAAGATTCGTGATATCAAAGACGGAACAATGGACGTTTAATACAAATTTAAAACATTTTTTTACGAAGATGAAAAAGACTAGCGGGGCGGGGCGACTCGTCCAATATTTTTGTATAGCACGAAAATAGGACGAGATCGTATCGACATAGTAAATGATAAATGACTGCCCTTATTGTGATTGTATAATTCTTTACTTGGCATACACACGGTGTGTTGGCTGATTGGCAGTTGATTAGTAAGTTAATATAGGTGTGGAATATATTTGGTCCTTTCCTGTGGAGTTGCCGATCAATGTTTTAAGACTATTAGGTATTTTAGTTTTAAGACTATTCTTTTTGTCATTCTCCATTGTTATGTTCCATTTAATGACGTATAATGGAATCCCGTCTTTTTTTTTTGAGGACCACATTTTAGGGCAATTTAGTTTTATTAGCATTAAAACTTTAGCATTCAAACATTACAAACTAAAACTTTTACATAATTTATTGTAATATTAGAGACAATTAGAGTCCTGTCCATCCTAGAACGGGCTAGCCTCAGTTGCCATTCGGTTCCTGTTATTTTTGTAAGAAAAATAAATGTTTTATATTAATTACCTGTTAAATAAATAAATAAATAAATAAATGTAGAAGACATTTTCTATGGAAAATATATATTTAATTTAATGAAGAATTTATTTGAAATTTGATGCTATTTATTAAGAAAAAGAGACTACAACAACTACCACTAAAAGCATTTGTGCTGTACTTGGCGAATATTTGGATGTTTTCGCAAACGGCAAAGATGGTTCAAGAAATTTCGATTGGGAAAGTTTGATTTGAAAAATAGCCCTGCAAGTGGGAGACCTAGAAAGATGGACAATGCCATACTGACTGCTGAAATCGAAAGCTATCCAACTTCGTCGATTGAAAAAAATGCAAACAAACTACGCAAATATCATCTACTCGACCTAATAAATTCTTCACTTGGTAAAAATTGATCCATTGCAAATCGGGGAACAAATATAAAATTTTACAAATCACAATACACTTCTGAGAAATATTATCGCCGATATTTCACAAAACTCGTCTTCAAAGAGCAGTGGTCAAAAGGCAACTAATCACCAAAACCGGTCAACAGAGATTTTTCGCGAATTTTCGAGTTCGAATAAACTGCCTATAAATGTTACAATAAACTGCCTGAAAATATTAAAATTATATGTAGAAAGGGGAAAATAGCCCAGTTTGAATCGAAATTAAAAGGCTACTTCATTGAGAGAGAGTTGTATAATATCAACGAATTATAATTTCCATGTCGATTTAATTTATTTAACTTGACCTATTAAACATTCTTTTTACTATTATATTATTAATATTATTTTATATTGCCTCCAATAATCAATTGTATTTTTTTATTGTAGACCCATTTAATTTTATATTTCATGACAACTCACTTTCTTGACAACTCCAACTGTAGTTTTAAGTATCTAATACGACTATTATCGATTATGTGGAGGGTCTCTTAAGAAACATAATAATAATAATAATAATAATTAAACGCTTTATTTGCTTTAACAAAAAGGCGAGCTTATTGCATAAAAGCAATATCTTACAGCTAACCTTAACCTAGGGGAATAACATGTTACGCGGTAAAAATAAACTAATAAATTAAATTTGAATCATTCAAATTCAGCAGCAAAATAAAACAATAAATTTAAGAAAAAACAAACAATAAACCTATAATGACGCAGGGGACGCAATAGGGAGGAAAAAATAGGGAAAAATAAGGAAAAGTTTATGAGCGTGCGTTCAGGTGTTCTTTGAGCCTGCGTTTGAAACAAAACAAACTAGGTGCTATCCTTATACGCGTGGGTAAAGCATTCCAGAGACGGGCTCCACGTACAGAGGAGTGCGAGAAGAAATCGCTACTGTGACTAGGGATCGAGAGCAGTAAGTTGTCTTCAGATCTCAGAGGGTGCCCGTGAGAAGATAGAGGTTTAAACATTTAGTATCGATTTTTTAAAATTATTTAAACATTAAGCGGTTATCCAAAGTATTGTGTCTAAACAACTATGTAAAAGTTTTGAAGACAATAAACGTGATTTGATTTGATTTGAATAAACGAACTTTTCCATGACTGCATAAACGAAAATATTCGAACAATTAGAAAACAGAAAGACATATGAATTAACTATAACAATAACAAATGATGTTGAAAAAGGAATAACATGGCTTGGAAAATAAATTTACTTCAATGTGGGATTCTAAGTCAAACAGAAGTTAGCGAAGTTCAAAGTGGCCAGTGTGGAAAAAACGGCGATTATATAGGTAAGGACCAAATATAACAGCTACGAGTGCTAATTAAGTGGTGAAAAATGTACACTTCAATAATCATTCTCACAATCGTAAAATTTAGCGTGTCGTTACTGAAATAATTGGCTTCGTTCAGATTCATTCGATTTCATCAACGCATACCGTAGAAAATTCGCGGAAAACAAAAGACAATAATCTCGACGGTGACATTTCAATTATTTCATATCTGAAACAATTGGAATGCTGCTGCAATGATCTCTGTTTCGCAGAATCGGTTAGTCAATCGTGATCTTGCTAGACCAACGAGCACACGTGTCAAATCTATAATTTAAACATCAAGAAAATAAAAACATTTCAAAAGATACACAAAATCGCAATCGAATGTACGCGTTCAAAAAAGTCCCCGATACCGCAATAATGAACGACACAGTTGAACCCACTGCATGAAAAGGCGGCTAATTATGCGGCCACAAAGAAGTGCGGTCGAAATATTGACAGGTATTTGTCGAAACATGGTCCAGTCACTGGAAGCGATTCACGGAAGAACCTTATTAGCGCGAGTTTTTCTTTTTTCTACTGCATGAATCATCAACTTACTATAATCGGTTCCTAGAATGGCGCCAGTCACTCGTGCGTTGGATAATTTAGATTTTCACTCGTACAAAATAGAACATGATCGAAGATCGTGCGATAAAACCACGTAAGGTAAAGCCTATAATCATCTCATTATCATCATTGGCGCTACAACTCATTGTGAGTCTTAGATTCGTCAAGACTCTTCTTCCATTTCGCCCTATCCTAGGCTTTGATTTTCTAGTTGTTGTTTGTTTGTTTCTACTCTTTATTGTGAAATTCACAATGGGCGAGTTTATTATAAGACAATCTCTTACAAGCAACCCTACTATGAAGTGTTTATGTGTATGTATGCGTGTAACATGTTTGTAAGTGTGTGTCTTGTTATTGCATTTGATCGACAGAATTGAAATGTAATTCCGGTAATTTTATCTCGACGGAAAATGGTAAATGAGACGGGAATCGAACCCGGAATCTTACAGTGTAAGATCAGGCGACCTAACCACGATGTCACCGGGCCTGTGTTCACCGGACCGTGGCGAGTTATTCACTCCATCTGCATTTAGGTTTTTAACCACAGGATCAAGCCCCCACGGTTTCGGTCGTCCAACTTCATATTTCCCATAAGGATGCGATTCAACGGCTGTTTATTTTCCATCTCTTCCACATGCCCTAACCACCTGAGCCATTTGATTGCCAGGACTCTTCCAACATGCACATTATACAGGTTATACAGGCCTTTGTTGATTCGTCTTCTCCAATCGGCATTCTCATGCAGGACACCGAAGATCATGCGTTTAAAGATCTAATGTCTTCTAATCCGCTTTGTTGAGAGTCAATGTTCCTAAAGTTTACGTTAAGACTGGTCTGACGGGGGTCCGGGATATAAGGCGGGATTTATTTACAGTCTGTAGTCCAAAATAACACCTATTTGCAGCCAATTTCACCTATCAGCCAATTTCAGCTGTTGTTGTCGCTGTTAATTAATGAGCCGAGGTGTGTGAAATTATTACCAGATTTGAAGCTATAGCGACCACCAGGAAAAGGTGGAGCTGGGTAAACATTCAAAGTGTGCAGCCAAGCATTTGATTTTTCTCCTGATTTATCTGTAGGCCCATACACTTTGCTGTCTTGACATCTGTCTAATGCTAAAAATGCTTTTTTTTAGCGCTAGTGGAGAGCGTGCAATGGCATCAATTTCATCAGCATAAGCTAGTAGTTGTACCGATTTGAAGAAGATGTTGCTGGTAGGGGATTAATACCAGAAATAAAGTCTATAATAATAGGTCAAAATAACTTCACTGAGCTTCCTTACGTTGACGAAAAGACGAAACAAAAATAAATGTCTTTCATACTGGTATTGGGAAAGTATTGAGAACGTGCAAAATTTTTTTAGAGATGAAAATGGAACTATCCATTTGGAGTCCCCCTGAGACGATTAAGAATATTTCCTGATGGAAGTCTGTCGTGTAATCCCACACGATAGCGCCCAAACGCTTAATCCGATTAAACTGAAATTTAGCACGCAGGCATCATTTAGTCACGGCAAGAATTGAAAACGTTGTTATTGAAATCGGTCCTATTTCAATCTCGAAATATTGAGACTTAAAGAATTGAAATTTGGTACGCAGACTACTTGTTGGGCCAACATGACATTGTGACATTTTGGTTGGAATATCTGACATTCAAGCTATTTATTTATTTATTTATTTATTTATTTATTTATTGGTCCACAAAAAAATTACATCGTTAGCACTTAACATAGCTTGTGTTGCTCCTAACTAGGCAGAGCCTGTTCTAAGGAGAACACCAATACAAATGATTATAAACTACATAACTTCCAAAATAAATAAAAAAAAATTGAATCAAATCAAGTTAAAATAAAATTCTCACTACACCAAAATAATATTAGAACTATAAACAAGTAATACTAAATAATAATGTATAATAATAATATATAATAGCAATAATAAATAATCATTTATAATAACACCTAATAATATATAACAATTAGTAAAAATAGGTATATAAAATATATAGAAAATTAATATATTTATTTATTTTATAATTGTAATGAATGTTTTCTCCGTCTCTCTCCTACCAAGGTTTATTAACCATAATGTAAGGTGATATTTATGTTGGTTTCTGCTAATTTCCAATATGTTCTCTTTACTCATGATATTAACCATTCTTGGAGCAAGAAAGCTGTAATGACGTTGTCCAAAAGACGTTAGACGTTTTGGCACTTTAAAGTTTCCCTTATAACGACCTGATCTCTCCCTGTTTTCCGGAGAAACACAAAATTCGTCTTCATTGTTGTTTCTAAGATGAAGTATTGATTTCAGGCAATACAACTGCCTCAAATCAAGCAATTGTGCCTCAACATACAGGTCGTCAGAAGGGTAACGCCTAGGCTTCCTTAACATGATTCTAATTATTGCCTTTTGGACAACGTTCACTTTCTGGAGGAGGGTTTTTCCGCAAGCTCCCCATCCAAGTATACCGTATGTCATTATGGATTGGCATATAGCGTAATTTATTGTTTTTAAATAGGGCAGGCCCAGAATATCTCGCAATTGAATAAATATATAAATCGATTTCCTTAGTCTTTTCACTAGACATTCGGTATGTAATTCTCACCGTAGGATGCTATACTAATAATATTTAAACACCATCGTCAGGTCAACCTCCTTCCGGAAGGGATATAACGCTCAAAATCCTTCCATAGGTTCTTAGCTACTTGCCGGTAAAGTTTTAGGGTGACACAGACGATTTTTTTACTGTTTGAGAGTGGTCTATAAACGATATTAATTATATGAAAATTTTAATATCTTCTTCTCCATTACTGATTTAAAAAATTACTGATTCTAGCTCTTGCATGTTTCCACAGCGCTCCGTTTCCTGGTTAATCTTTCTAAAAGCCACGGGATAAGCATAAAACTGAATATTTCCAGTTCGTAATTACGGATGGCGTTGATTCACAGCGGTTACGACTTTCATGCTGATTATAAGTAGCACGTCAAAGATACGGCGCGCGGTGAAGTTAAACGAAATACAAGAGATCTCGGCGGAAGCTTGAAAGCCCGATGGAAAAAAGTGGTAAAAGGCAACCGCCCGTCTTAACGGTCATCGGCGCAGAAGCTATCGATATCCGGGCAAAACGAGCTAAGGAACGAAAGCACTCTTAGCCGCGGAGGGAGCTCGAGAGCAGTCGAGAGAACCTAGCATTCTTCGCGAGCCATTGTGTGTTTAAGTGCACGTACTTCGTTTGTGCGCTGCTTCGTCACGTCGACGTGCATTTACTGCATGGAACGATCGCTTATTTTGTCGCGGGAAAATGACTCTTTTGTCGCAGGTAATTAACTATAGCCGGAGAGGTAGTAAACATTTTTAGGTCCTATTTTCCCAGTTTATAAAATTGATTAAATCTGGTCGATTATCGATGCTAATCAAGAAATTCCGAGTCTGGCGAGGATTATGCGATGGGTGGGTGCATTCGAATTATACTTATTTTGCCAGATATAAATCTTTTCTATTCACTAGAGTCGATCATGAAATGCACAAAAAATGGCCTATTTACAATTGAACGAAGCTAGTCTGGCGGGAACATTTTAACTATAGGTAATATTATAATAAATTAAAAGTTAAAAAAAAAAAACACTAAAAACACGCTTTTATAAATGCACGTAAAAACCCAAAAAGTTTTGTTATAACCTTGAAACCTGATCGTGTTCAAAGTCCAATAGGTAAGTGACCTTTCTCACAAGTGCAAACACGACTATTTATTTATTTATTTATTTAAGAATTAATTACTATAAAACATTGATTAGCTTACAAAAATAACAGGAACCGAATGGCAAAACCTTAACCTTTTGCTTATTTGTTTCTGTCACCCAACTGGGACTAGCCCGTTCTAGGGTGGACAGGACTCCAATATTACAATCAACTATGATACGATATTCCATCATGGAATGCCAGTTCCTGTCTTCCGGCTTCATCATCAGACCTTGAAACTTAATCGTGGTCAAAGTTCATTACAATACATTTCTAACAAGTCCAAACACGGCTATGATACGATATTCCATCATGGAATGCCAGTGCCTATCTCCCGGCTTAATCATCAGACCTTGAAACCTAATCGTGGTCAAAGTTCATTCCAAGACTTTTCTAACAAGTCCAAACACAGCTATGATACGATGTTCCATCATGAAGTTCCAGTTTATATCTTCCGACTCCATCATCAGATCAGTTCGACAGTACCATATTATTGTATTGTCATCAGAACTACATACAGCTGCCAATTTTCATGACGCTACGATCCTTGGAAGATGGTTAAATTACTTATCTTAGATTCCATTACATAGTTACATACAGATCGACCTAATAAAAGCGTGGTTAAAACGGAAAAAATCGATGCTATTTACGGATAAGTCGCCCTGATATTTACAGGTTTAAAAGTTGTAATACGAATTGATATTCTCACGGATTATCATTCGAAAGAAGTCCGGCTACTTTAAAAAGTCGCGGAATGCGTATGGCGGGATTTAGAAATTAGCTCATTGCTCTCATTTTCAGTCTTGAAATTGTTGTACGAGATAATTGATCCTATAATTTCGCGAAAAAAACACATCTGGCTAATGTTCATAATAACCAAAGCCTCGCCAGACTATACTGAAATTTGTGGCAGTGCGCAGTATTTAATGCGTGTTGACGAGAATAAAACGAGTCTGGCAAGGCTTTGGCACTCGCTAATCACAGCGAGATGTTATCCTAAGCTATCGTTATAATGTTAAGGATCACCTGAACAATTTTCAGGAAATAAAGAACCAGCATTTTGTTAGGTTTTTCAGGTGCCAGACGCCTTTGCCGTTAGCTGGAAGGTTTTCCCGGACTGGATTAAATTAACAATAAGCATTTCCCAATCCAGTCCCGGAAAACCTTCCAGCTATGTGAGTGGCTTTTATTATTTTTATTCATCAACGCATCATCCTATAAACGATATCTTTAAAAAGATTTAATAAAAAAACTAATCAAATATTCTGTAGATCGTGGATCGGTCAACGCTCATTTCAGTTTGCTGGCTATAACATTTATTTGTCTACCGGCTACCATATTATTCGGGCAATATTACAATAATATCAATGAAATTCGTATGAACGCGACGCGAAAGCCCCAATGCGGCCAAAGGGTATTCACATTTGTATGACGTAATCTGCGGTAAAAATATTTAGTTATAATAAATAATATATTTTTTTCTTTCTGACATTTATTTATTTATTATTTATTTATTAGTTTCAAATAGTATTCAAGGGCATTACAGATGAATCCAATTCGCCCTTGAATATTAAAGCTGGAGTGTAAGTCTAAAAATAAATGACTACATAACTAAATTAATGCTAACATTGAACAAGAAAAAAACATAAAAATATAAAACTAAATAAAAGACATATTATGATAAACATGAGATAGCAGGGAGATGCCTTTTTAGCTGCCAAAGGGATGTACAAAAGATATCTATTTCAGTGGGTAAGGAATTAAGAAGAGCTATAACCCTTCCCACTGGCCTGTCTACAAAAATATTTGTACGGTGGTACGGCACATTAAACAATAGATGCGATCTCCTCGCTGTGTAATTTACCGGTACGTACAATTCAAACTTACATAGTATCTCTGGCAAATAAATCGTTCCTTGAATAAGTTTATATGCAAATATAATTAGTGAAATATATCGACGAGTTTCAAGACTGTTGTATCCTACCATTCCTAGCACAAAATCTGACGGAAATAAGTATGGATAAATATTGTATTTTCTGTAATAAATATATCTTAAAAATTTTCTTTGAATACGCTCTACCATCTGAATGTATGTATTTGTTTTCACTTGTACACCAGATGACCGAGTTATATTCAAGTATGACATAACCGTGCCACTTCAATGGGACTCAGGAAGTCGCCTTAACACAGGAGTGCCTAGCAAGGCGGGTTCGGTTGCACTTTAATTAGCACATTAGAAAAATAAACATCCACATAATTTATGCGCTATTTAACCTGGGCTCAGACAGATGTATACATAAATTTAGACGGTATAAATTACGGCTAAATGTAACATATAACGACAATTTCTAAATTGTATATTATTTTTCTTTTCTTTTGTGCTCTTGCACTTGAATCTGTATGTAACCAATAAATAAAATAACATAAAATCAAAGGATTCTACAATTTTAGTAACCATTATATACAGGAATGATCCGTGTGGATAGTAACTTTTGGATCATCCTCTAATAACATAACGAAACAGTACTGCGTTATATCATATCTATATTATAAAGTTGGCATGGCGCAGCACTCTCAAGATCTGAATGCTTAATTTGAACCGGGAGCCCATATCTCAAATCCGGCTATTACGCCGCGCGTACAAAATGGCTTGGGTAATTTAGGGCCACAAAATGGCCATCGTTTGAGACCGGCGTAATTTTCTTTCGAGGGCAATTTATAATAGAAATAATGCTGCAACGCCTCAAGTGTTCCGGCGGATCCAGGCGACGGAGAAAGTGGTCTCTTAATGGTGTTTTGGAGTGAGGTTATTTAGAGGAAGTGTATCATTCCTCGATGACAATGATAAAGTAAGCCTTGAAAGTCTCCCAGCCGTTATGGTCGTGGGATTCTTCAAATCAAAAAAAGTTATAACAAGTAAATATATTAAAAATAATAAAAACCACGACTGCCGTTACAGAAACTGAACTATTGTATTTATAATTATTTTAATTAGGGCTTTTTAATGAAATATGTGTGGTAAATGTGTTTATCCATATAGGTAGATGTATTATAAGACGGAATGTACTTAATCCTACACTGACAATGACACTAAACACGATATATTTATGTTAATTTATTGACATTTGGACATTTAGACAACTATTTACTGGATATTTGGACAGTTAAGGTACATTTTGAATAATTTATCTTGTTAAAATAATATTCCAAAAAACTTCTATTCGTTACTGGCCCTACAGGTTTTATTCCTGGAGGCCGCGAAGAAAAAGAACGAAAAAAAACTGTCAAATGATGACTGTCATGGAACCAACACGTAACACGTCGAATAATATCGAAGACGCTGCTTTCTCCTTATATGAGAGCAAAGGGTCGTCGCAAGTGACACCCTATGATACTCGGGATAACATAACGATTCCAACAGTACCACCTACTTCTAAATCGGTTCAAGCGTTTTAAAGTTATGATGGAATAAAGAAACGGAAAACATACATAGATGAACCCTGAACACATAACGCGCCTTTTTCGTTGGGCAGTCGTGTAAAAATAGCTTCACCCGATCATATAATAAATACACTTGAGACGAGAAATATGTCTTACCTCTGTTGATTGTTTTAAAAATGTGCGAAACGTTTCATTTTCATACGAGTTGTTATCTCATGCGTTTGGGATATCAAGATATTTTACGTAAGTATGTGTTGTTTAATAAAAAAAATCTACGATAAATTAGACTGCATGCACTTCCGATGCTTATAAGCATCGCGATTGCCTATTTATATATTGCTATATTTATATATTGCTTTTTATATATTGCTAGTCGAATTTATTTTATTTACATATTGAAGTCGCCCATATTTAGTCAGCGATTTTATAAAACAAAATACTGCAAAAAACAAAGGTTACAGTTACGTAAGTTTAGGCAAATACTTATTATTTTAAGCGTTTAGAGCAAAAAAAAAGTATCGAACCAAATTAAGTACATACATAGTTAGTAAAAATGAGTCGCCTTTAACAAGACAAAGTTGCCAGACTCGTCTAGCCAGATTTTAACACTTTCTTCTTGTAATGCCGACTTCTATTGAAGGTTGGCGATCATCATAGCTATCTTCACTCTCGAAGCTGCTTTATGAAACGCAGATGTTGTTGAACATTGTTCATACCACTCTCGTATGTTCATAATGCCGTTCTTCTGCCCGGTCGTCGGCGACCCTCGATTCTCCCTTAGTTGCAGTATTCTGTATTTTGAACCCCTTATTACCTGTCCGAAGTATTGGAGTATCCATTTTTCGATGGTGTTGAGTACTTCCATGTTTTCTTCATTCAATTCATCGCTTCAACATTCGACACTCTGTCCGTCCACGAAATGCAAAACATACTTCTGTAAACTCACATTCCAAGGCCTCCAGTTTCCTACCCAGAGTCTGAGAATTCAGCCTATTTTCATAGAAGAGGGTGTAGAATACGTATTACCTTCGTATTCTGTGTGCAAGGCTGCAGATAAATTTCTTCATCTTGACGAAGATTTTTTTTTTATGTACAAACGCAATGAATTATTTTAGTTGAAATTATATTTTGACTTTTTTATTTGCGAAGTTCAAGCAAAAAGTAGATCTCATGAAATATTCCCTGAAATATAAAATGACATGTTTGTGGAAACATCTGTATTACATTGTAAGGTATCATCGTTTCATGAGAACGTTACAGAGTCGTCGAACAGATAGTTCGTCCCGTGTGACCGTCCTTATCTCGGCGGAGATGCATAGAGCGACGTAGTGCAGCCGGGCGCTATTGGCAGTGTTGATGGTAGTTGCTTTTGTATACCAGCGGAGCGAGGCGTTCGCCGGAACGCCTCTGAGGTGATGGGATTTTTATCGCGCGGAACGTGCATATGAGAGTAACACGTGTATGGCTAACGCTAGTAAATGGGACAACACAAAAAGAAATCACTTATACTCCCAAAAGGAAGCTGAAGAAACAATAACGACGAAAATAGAATGAGTTTGCGTAGAATAAAACAAAGAGAAGTAAGAGACACACGTAATTTCAGAATTAAAAAGATTTTCTGGGATAAGCATCTACGACAAATTTGTTCAAAGAGAAACGATCACAAGACTATTAATCAGGAAATTTATTTCAACGTCCATAAAAGACTTGGTATCAAACTTTTTTATTTGTTTGGTAATAAAATGAAGAATTTAATGGTCAGAATTGTAATGGTAATAAAAATAATGTCTTGTACGATATAACGGTAATAAAAATAATGTACTTGATTACATTTGACTAAGTTTATAGAAACGTTGATAAAGGGGGATGATACACACAGAAGTGCCAAAACAACGCTTTTCATAACCAAAATACAAGATATAATCACAAATGTTAGCCAAAGGTCTATGTGATAAAAAAGCGTTATGTGATAAGTGTTATCTAAGTGTTATGTGATAAAAAAAACTTAATAAAGTTCTAAAGTTAATAAACTTCTTATGAGTAATATGAGGTGATTTATCGAAAAAACGATTAAAAATCGCTTTATGTTTTTTTAAATTAGGATTATTAAGATAACATATCGCTGGGTCAATTTCTAAGTGAGTAAGCTGATGAACCCTCTAAAAGAGTCAAAATGAGACTTTAATCAGAAAGTACTTTAAACCTATCCATATCTATATAATTTAATGTAATACAATTCGGAATATTTTACTAATGGTGAGGTTTTTCGGTTTCACGTGATGCCGACTCGTTTATTTTTCAGACGAAGGAACAACCGCTTCCCAATCAAATAAATATCGATATAGAAGGCAATACATCGGATGAGCACTACTTGGGTGTATCGAGACGTTATTGGAAATCTGAAACGGTAGAAATTTTAGAAACAAGTATCAATCGATAAAGTCAATCTACGACAAGGTCATCAACTCATCGACGACGTTTCCAAGACTTAACTTGCCAGACAAAAGTCTCACTGCTGTTACCTAGGCAAAGGGAGCACGATGAACCAAAGGTTTAATTTGGGTTTAATTTGGTTGACTTTTAGTGACTTTCAAGGTTAGGGATACTCGTGAGATGTTCGTGAGGAACAGAAATTGTTTAAATCATTGTGTAAATATATCCAATGAAAAAAACATCTTAAATGTGTCAGCAATCCACCACAACGCTGTGTTGATCAAAAGCAGAGTAGCACTAGTAGAAGAAGAAACAGTGTAATATTTTTAGTTTTATTTGAAGTAAACTACTACTATGATTGAATTTCGTAAGAATCAGCAGCGGTCCCCTAAAAACACGCCGCTTTGCATCATTGCGTTGGAATCAGTTTTTTTTTCGAAAAGTACACGGTCATGTTCAGCCAGTGTGAACACCGCGTGCTTGGCAATGACGGATGGTGGTAAAAAGCGATCGAAATTTGTTCCGGGCGGCCGACAAAGAGGTGTCCGACGAGAGCTAGGTATATCCAAAGCATCCGATGAGTGGACAGCGCGGCACAAATGTATGCGGCACCTAGCACGTTTGTTGGCACTTAGTATCAAGGCTTGTATGTTTTGTGGCGACTCTCACTCCCGAAACTCTCATGCGATCTTATTATGCATACGCTTATTTCCTCTTAATGTACGGCGTAGAGATGTGGTCTACTGAAGCAGATCGCCAAAGCGCTTTCGTCCTTCAGAAACGGATTGTCCGCTGTGAGACGTCCATGAGAGACGTGTACCGTTGATTAAGAATTATACCACTTTCATTCATCTTTAAAATGAATGGGGCAAGGTTCGCATTTAAGAGCCCAAAAAAATATCGAAGAACAAAATTGTGCATGGATAACCAAAAAGTCACGGGGACTCCCTTAGTGTGGTGAGCCATACATTGACGAAATCATTTATTTATCTATCTATTTATTTATTTTGTTTATTCACTTATTGTTTATCATATATATGTCATTGGCCATTGGGCCATACATTTACAACAGACTGAGTGCGGCTGATATAACAGTTTATTATCCTGTATGTATTTAGAATCGTAGAAACAATTTGACGCATCACGTACGCTTTGTGGGTTTCGGCTTTTTTTTTTTTTGCTTATGTACTCGAACTCACGTGATACGGCTGTTTTGTTCGGGCAATAATATAACTGACGTATTACGTACGTTCGTATAGGTAGGGCGGTTAATATCTTCTAATGTAGATTACAAGAATGTTTCTTAAAAAGGTGCTACTACTGCATTGATGAATTGTTCGGAGAAAGCTTTCATTGAAAGATAATTGCAACAAAATAGCATTCGTGATTGTATTAATTTAATTATATAATGTATAGTTGATATTGCTACCAATATAGAATGACATATATTACAAAAAATACTGAAATCAATTAACTGAACTGAACGTCCTTAACGTCACTGAAATGGCTGCAAAATGTGGCGTTAGGTATATCTACAATGCGAGAACATTTTATCACGTCTCTGTGTAAAGAAGCAGACTTCATTGGCTTCGAATACGTGAACATAGAAACCTGCATATTCTTTTCCTTCTTTATAACATCCTCGACAGTCCCACCCCTACTTCCTTAGCGAAAAATTTACTCACTTCAGAAGTCATAATCTTCCACTCCGTTAGTCAGGTCTCTAAAATTGCTCCGTTCCAGTCAGGATAGTTAAAATTCCTAATCATAATTCCTTTTTTTTTCATATTCTTTCACAGTTCATGCAGCTAGACTATAGAGACAGCTCCTATCCAATATTAGAAACGCACCAACGGTTTCTACTTTTGAACTGTTTCTGAAAAAGCATTTCGTGCCCCTAAATTCCTAGTTATCTTACGTCTCATCCCATCCTCTTCTGTCCTCTACTCCATGCGTATAGGTATTGTTTAAATCTTAAATATGTTTTTTAAAAATGCCATTTTTGTTATTTGAATACATTTGGATAAGTATTCAGTATTTTTGTTCATTTTATTCTACTGGCACCTAAATTTCTTTAATTCCACTAAGGTTGGTTGTAACCGATTCTAATTTAAGCAATAAGTCCGCATGTTGTATGTTGTCTTAAAATATGCAATAAAAAAATTCTTTTAGGACCTTGCCCATGTAATTGCCGTTTTTTCACACTGGCCACTTTGAACTCGGTTTGAGTTTTTTTGGCAAAATTTTAATTCAAAGCCACGTTGTTCCAATTTAAAAATCAGCTGTTTATTTGTCTTTCGTCGTTAGTTTTTGCCCGTAAATTTTCGTTCATGGAAAAGTTGAACATTTCCATTATTTTCAAAATGAGATCGCAGGTATTTTCTATTACGGCTTCTTGCGGTCTTGCTATACAGTTACCGTAAACGTGTAATTTTAAAAACTGCAAACAATGATGGAGAAGCTCGTGATTAAACGACCGAGCCTGGTAAATCGCTAATCGCCACGGCTTCTGCACGACAATGCATAACCGCAGACTTCACTGCAAACAGTCTCAAAGTTGCAGGAGTTGCGGCTTGAGACTCTCGGTCATCCATCGTACTTGGCAGACCTTGCTCCAATAAAGATCCATTTTTCCAGATAAATTTTTACAAGGCAAAAAATAGGATTAAAGAGTCGGTGAAAAACGCCTTTAAAGCATTTATTGGTCCACAAGAGTTTTACAGCAGAGGAATTAAGCAACTTCCAATAAAATGACAAATCTGCATAGATAATAGGGTTTAATATTTCTATTAATTAAATATATATATTTCATACAAAGTTTTTGACCTTTTTGCCTTTATAGAACGGAAACTTTATATTCATATCATCTACATATCTATAACTGAACATAGTTTAGAAGCGTATTGGTACGAAAAATTAAACTGATGCCCGAAATGATTGCCTTTCGTAGCACGTTTCTATTGAAGCACTCTAGATAAGGCGGGATAGGAATCCACGAAAGAAGAAGAATATCGAAAGAAGAAAAAAAATCTTCCTAAACTTCATACATCCTGAGTACTTGGGTATCTATTAAAGCACTCTCGATAAGGCGAGATAGTAACCCACGGAAGAAGAAGAATATTTTCGTCTGGAACTTTATACATCCTAAGTATTTGGTCTATCTTTTTCGAAGTTAAAGCACTATAGATAAGACGGAATGGGAACCAACGGAAGAAAAAGAGTATTTTAGTCCGAAACTGTTTGCATCCTGAGTAATTGGTCCATATTCTTCGAAGTTAGAGCACTCTGAAGTATTAAAGTAAAAAAAATTGGCCCCTAATTGGCTTTATAGAACGGAAACTTCATAGGTAAGAACGTAATATTCACCTATCTATCTATCTATAACTGAACATAGTTTAGAAGCGTACTGTTACGAAAATGTAAACTGATGCCCGAAATGATTGCCTTTCGTAACACGTTGCTGCCGCGCCCGATGCCCCGGCGAATCTAAAACAGGCATCCGTTCATATTATTACACACGTGCGCGCGAGGGACGGTGCCGAATCACAGCTTTTTTACGTTTAATCTAAAAGTTATAGCCCCGTCGGAATAGAGACGATGGGCCGTGCCCGGAACTGCTATCATTCCGGATTCTGCGCGAAAAAATAAAATGATGAATCAGATAGGGCAAAAGCTGTCGAATCCAAAGATGACGTAAATATCAAACGTATTTTTTGCGCCGTGCTTTCACCCGAGCGAGAGATGGTAATGAGGCTGCCGTTGATCGATAAGCACTGACTGACGTATGCCGCGGTATTTCAAGCGAAGCGTACTTAACGGTCAAGGTGAAAAAAACGAACGGCACGAGCATCGAAACATTTGAGAGACGCCAATCTGTGGGTATTAATCAAAAGACAGCGAGAAGAATTCGTTAGAGAAGTATACACCTCAGATACTACTCAGTCTGTATAACATTACGTGCCACAACAATAAATAATATTACACCTCGTCCACGTGATAAATCGCACTGTTCAAAAAATACCCAATATCGGCAAAAATATTTCATTTTGAAATGATTTTTAGATTTACTTTACCTATCGCTAGATATTTTTCCATGGAAGTTAAAGGAAGAAAACAAGTCTTCGATGAGATTAACTAATAATCCTTTCTCTCCTATAGCAAATACACATACACATACAATACAAACATATAAATACACACTATATTACAATACACACTATATATTACACATATACATATAAATACACATACACACATTAGCACACCCGCAACCACAATAAAAACACACAAACAGCTAGACACGCCCTAAAAAACCAAAGAAACACCCTAAGCGTACACCCACAGAACACGCAACAAGCGTACAGACAAAACACCACAAATACCCACAAAACACGTACACTAAATGTATGAATAGAACCAAACCAATGTATTATTTAAATTTTTAATCCCATTATCTTGTGATATATTTTCTATTTGTCAAAGCCTGTAACTGTGTGATATGCGAAAATATTTTAAGACCTTTAATTATTATCTTTACTACTATATTCCCTTAGAACGCTGTATGTTTCCAGTAAATAATAAAAAAGTACACTTATTTTACTCTAAATCTACTCTTATCGCCTACAAAGTAGTGTCCGTAGTTCGTGGTAATGCTCACACTGCTCCTAGCAGTTTCGATTGGAACGCTCTTCCGGAACGGGTTTAATGTATTATGCATAAAGTCTTCCTCGGTCCCTTTCAGCTGCATTATCGACTCGAGGGATAAGCTTAAAATAATACGAACCATTTCCAGGGAGTAGAGCCTGATATAATGCGGGATGCTGAATAACTAAAATGACATTGCATTTCCGCTTGTTGAGGGCCTACCGGGACGTAGTTCACTGTCCACTAACGTGCGGCCATTTTTGAAGAGGCTGTACCACTCCTTATCCGTGAAATGCTCATGGTCTGGTCCACAAAAACCTGTTGGGTGCTCGTAAATGGTTTTCACCTGGCTATTGCCAAGTTTTTGGGAAAACAACAAACCACACACTCGCACACATTATTTCTCTCATTTCATCATGGTCTAATGATTATGGGCTAGTTTGCTGTACCGTATACGTCAAGTGTTTTCATCAATTTTGAATAGTGTCTATACTTCTTCTTCGTCCTAGCCTTCTACTGCTGGATAGCGGCATCTTTAAGTAGACGTCGCTCTCTTCTGTTTTATAGTATAGTATAGTATAGCTATAGTATAGTACGATAAACTTTCTTTCCGTTGTGCCGCCAGGTCTCAAGTAGATACGACTTATAAGATTGCCACGGGGTTACATACAACTGATTGATAAGCCTCGTCTGATGTTCGCCGCTTTCGCTTCGAGCAAAGCACGCACTTCGGCCAAGGCGGGGAACTCGATTGGGTTTTCGAGCAAAGACGTCACGACTACGTCCCGGTATAGAAGACTTCGCACGGTGGGAACTTTATTCAATTCTATAATGAATGTATAAAAGGGGTTTGATCAAATTTTGGGTAAATTAACTAAGTATAAGAGCGAATACCATTCTGCGAATACCGCCTATACCATTCTATTGATCATGACGTGGGATACTTTGACAAAACGAAAGAGGAATGGGAAGAATTGGCACAAGTCAACATGTGGAAAACATTGCAGGAAATACATAAAATAGATGAAACGGAGACGGAAGCTAGATAAGAGTAAATGCAAGATACAAGTAAATATCAAACAACATGCAAGACAAATAGATCCACAATACACAAGATGTCACAAAGACAAAAAATACTATTACTACAGTTGGGGTATACTGTGCTATTAATACCCTCACAATCCAAGATCTTCGCCTTTCTATTTTGTTATATCAGATCGATGTTGATTTACCTTTCCCGTCCTTTTTTGAAGCCAGGTGCTCATCAACTTTAAATATGCCCCCTTGTAAATTCGGTTTACCGTCTTAGGAGCACTCCTGGATGAGTTGACATATTTCATTTGTTCATTTTAAAAACGAAGCAATAATGAAGCAAAATCCATTTTTTATTTTGTAGGTTGAAGCAAAATCCCTTTTTGTAAAATGTAGAATGAAGCAAAATCCCTATTTTATTCTACTGAACTAAAGAAATGCCTATAAATTCATGAATTTTTAAAACTGTTTTGCGAGCGTACGTGCACTGATTAGCACGATGTCCTGGTTATATTAGTAACCAATAAACCGATGCCTGTGACCAGTTTTACTATATAGACTTTAGACCAGATAAATTGGTTTAACACACAGTGCGACTTCGGCACAGTAGACTCGTCGGGTCGGGCACTTGACCTCGACGATGCGGCCGTCGAAAAAAAATATAGCGCGTTTGTTTCGTTGGTGTTTGAAGCCGCGGTAATTACTGTAGTGCGCGTGCCGGCACGCATCTCATTAGGCATTACGCAATTGCCTCTATAGGACTGTGTGAAATTGACTGAAGTCGTCATACATAAAATTAGCATTCTATGAGGACGTCCTCGAGAGATGACAGTGAATTACTGAAGACGGCGCGCGACGGTGGCGCGTATAAATCAAGACGCATGTTTATTGAGATGAAATTACACGCGTTGATATAATTTATGTCATATTTGGTCCAGTCCAAGACGGGAGGTATGTGTGCCATGCGAAATATTCACCTTAATCATAATCATCATACATAGAGATCGTGGCAGATGGCGTGTAAAACCGACTCAGCTACAAGGCTATTTTAATTATGTAAAATTCAAAACGTTATTATGAACTCTATAGTATACGGCATTTCCAATAAACAGCGATGTGTCAAAATTAACACAATTACTGACTCGTTTAATTGGTGACATGTAAAAGTAATTTGGTGCGTCGAGCCAGGGCATGAAATAACGACACTCATTTGAGAGTATTAACGGTCGTACGTGTTTATAACACGCACACGTGACAAACGGTGACAAAATTGAGCGCGTTTCGCAACGCAACGCGCATAGGAAGTGGAACAATTTAATAATATTATTTTATAAATTACTCGTTTTATAAATTACTCGATGTGGGGCATGACGTGACGGGAGGAATTTTCATTGTAGGCCACGATGAGAATGATATCGCGTAATGTCAATGCTAGAACTATAATAAGTCTAGGTTGTTGGTCAAGGCCGCGGCAAAACCGCGAAGGATAAAGCAGTCAAGAACACTTTATTTTCGGATATCGACATGGAAAAGTATATAGGACAGATAAAACCCATAGTTATTTTTTTATTTCCGAAATATTTTGTATTTGGATTTATTTTATAATTATTTAGTACTACTGTTGTATCGCTTCGATTTTGGATTGTACGTACTATTAATTACATTGTTTGCGCTGGTTTTTTCTTTCCTTCCGAGTAATTGAGTACAATTTGTTTTAATTTTAATATAATTAGTGTATAATTAGTTTTGCACCATAGAATAAGAATAAATTGCTGTCACCGTAATTGGCGAGACTTTAAGAGATTATCATGAGTAATATGCCCGCTCATTGTATGAAAAACAATAAAGATGTTTCTATTACTACTCGTATTATTAAAATCTGTCGTAAAATAGATATAATATAAAAATTAATGTAGGTTCTAAGTATTATTGTCTTTTGACGTTCAAAATATTATGTATTTATTTATTTAAGAATTAATTACTATAAAACGTTGATTTGCTTACAAAAATAACAGGAACCGAATGGCAAAACCTTAACCTTTTGCTTATTTGATTCTGTCACCCAACTGGGACTAGCCCGTTCTAAGGTGGATAGGACTCTAATATTACAATAAAGTTTGCTTGATTGCTTGATTGCTTACAAATGTCCAAGTTTTAGTAAAAAGCTAATAACACTAAATTGCCCTAAAATGTGGTCTTCAAAATAATAATAATAAATATTAAAAGATAATATTATATATTATTATATATACTATATTATAAATAAAATGCAATTCCATTATATAATCGGCAATAATATAAAATTCGATTAAATAATATAAATAAAGTTATACGTGAGAAAAGAAAGAAACAGTCATTAATATTTAATATATGTTAAAAGTAATATAGGATTTATTATAAAAATATCTAGTCAAAAAAAATAAATTCATTGTCAACGAAGTCAAATAATTTTTGGTAGTTAGTTCAATGTTAAAATATACTCAACATACATGTTTAAAAATATGTTAATAATTTGTGCACCTAAGTTTTATTAAACTATTATTTCTAACATTTGATGTATTAATAGTTAGTCTGTCATGATTCGATGACAATTTCTTTAATTTATTTTTGAATTCCCTAAATGTCATATTCATTTTTATTTCCATATTGATCTGATTGTCAAATCTAAGATATACTATATATACAATGTATTTATTTACGTTTATTTATGTATTTATTTATTTATTTAAAGAAATGCGCATTTTTTAAAACTATAGTACATTACATATTATCATTAGAGGCTCCGTTGTAAATAGTAGCAAAAAAGAGAGTACCGCAGCCCAGTCCTTCTTTAGATCAACGCTGCCTAACTAGGCCTACGCCCGTACTAAGGCAAGCGTACCAAGAAAATAGTGGCTTGTGCATACTTTAAACTACATATGTTAAAAGAGAGAAAAAAAAATGTATCTAATAATATTAGGACTTAACTTAAGGCAATAAACGATGTATTCATACAATAAGGCAACCAACTTAAGGCAATAACAATTGATTCTGATTCTAATATTACTTTATATCGCCCACAAGGTAACTTTGATAACCAATACATTAAATTTACTTATCACACAGTTTTCGCCACCCCAAAATGACATGTCTATACTTTGGCAATTAAACGTGTTATTATAATAAAACAAACGATCCCCCAACCGACTTGACTTGGCTGCTTTTAAAATATCTCGAAACACTTACATGCACGTGCGCCAAAGAAACAAATTGCTGGATGTAATCAAAGGCTGCATAGCCCGAGTCGGTGAATGTGTGTAATTACTCCATTGCGGCACGGAAAGAAAGTAGTTTTACCTGCAAAAAATGAAACGTTTCGCATTAGAATAGGGGCAAAGTGCGACTGGGGAATTCTGGCTCGCTCGGAGCGCGCTGCAGTGGAGCGGATATGAAAGCACGACATGCGGGAGAATCCATTTCACGAAAGGCACAGAGGACTATTCAACCGGCACTCGCGAATGCGAACGCGGTGATGCCGATGTATGCTCAGCTTGTGAAATGTTAGACTCTACAGCCAATCGACTGGCAGGAAAATACGCTAGACTCTATCTTTGTACTTCAGACTCCATGTCTGCCTGGGGTTGGTGCTCTTTGTGCAAACTGTTTTTGGCATAGCCGTGGCACATTATAATAACACCCAGTAAGTTCACTCACGAGCTACAAGGCAATGCGGGAAGAGGGTGCGACGGAAGTGGGGCGAGGGGTAAGACATGTCGCGTCCTTAGGCCCATAGTTACGGCGCTGTGGGCTGTGGCCTGTGATGCGCTGTAGGCGCAGTTTGTGTCCGCTCTTACTATTACTTTTTGATGGAGATTTACGAGTCGACGCCATATGGTATTCTCAGAACAAATGGGTAGCATAATAGCATCTGCTTCGCCGGGGCACCGTAAATGTGGCCGGGACGATGCTTCAAGAAGAAGACAAGTAATCATATTACGATTTGGGGTAGCCCTTAAGATTTCTGACGTCACTTGCTTCGATTTCAATTTTGTTCTAAGAGAAGATACTGTCTGGTATATATACTGTGGTCTGGTATATATACTGTGGACTGCGAGCCATTCACGTACGCACCCCCGGCACAGTATACCGAGTTTGTGTCCCCGGGCAGAGTGATCAGTTCGTATCTGGCGCCCTAGGCTTCTGGCATCGATCAGTTCACCTCAGTCGCCTTTTCGTAACAATACACCGAGAAAAATATAACGTTATAATACACGGAAATACGCATGCTTCAACAAGGATTACGTAAATAACACGGACTATAGTCCATACGTATGGAATTACATGACGAGTAACAGTGTTGGCGTGACGGTAGTTACCGTGCCGTAATGTTAAAACATAATGTTATTTCATTACGTCGCGACCTTGGGATCTCGACTAACATGACAGCATGTAGTAGTATACGTACGGTTATAGTATATAAGAATCATGTTTAAAATACATTATACTGTTATTTCCGTAAATGTTGATACATGTGATCGAGTAATAGAGTTTCAACATTTTCAAGAATTACATATTCCTTGTAATTCAACAAAAATACGATTTGAAACATCGTTATTCTGTATAAAACCGTAATAACAAAATGGTCATGTAAGAATCAATCCAATATTTTTCTCAGTGTACAAGCTTAGACAATAGCAATGTCATGCTTGGTTATCTTACATTCGACACTTCAAATTATAAATCCTTGATTTATATTATTTCATTTTAAAAATAGCAACGCATTTATAAACACATAATGTACATACCCTCACATCTCTGACAGTATATATTACCTATATGTAGGTATACTAGACCGAATTCAGATTTTTATTTTTATTACGTAATATTTTGTATTTCGATGTATTTTATAATTATTTACTAAGTACTACTTTGATTATGTAATGATTATTTTGTTTGTTTTATTATTTTACTATAAGAATTTTGTAACCATTTTAATCTTATATTATCAAACCAATAAATTAGAAAATATATTTTCATATCATTACATATTAAATTGATATTATAAAAAAATGGAGTCTTCCTTGGTTAAGGCGCTGTTTATGTAGGAGTTACGCATAATTATTGTGTTGTTGCAACCCAAAAGTTGTTGTCGGTGGATTGTTATGGATATCAGTTTTTTCCAATGGGAATTTCATATAAGGTTCTATTTCTAACGGCGCGTGTTAGTCCTGCGCTCAACCCTCAATATTTAAATATGATTGCTTAAAATGTAATTCTCTTTTATATTTACTAAGCAGTCTCTTCTAAATAAAGAAGTTGCAAGCACTTTAATTAAAAAAAAATCTTATTCTAAATCCCCATAAAACCGTTTAATCCCAGATGCTCACTGTTTAATTAAAATTGCTTCAGTAGGCTTGTTTTAAAACTGAGCAAGTAATATATTTAAGTACACTTTAAAAGTCTCCGCGCCTTAATTACTTTCGTTGTAGTCACGAACCGAATATCAAAGCCACAATTGTTGATTTTAATATAGAAATTATTTTTTTATAACTAATTTTGTATAATAGGAGTAAACCTCTGTCATCATCATTAGCGCCGAAAAATCTTTTTCCATTCCGCCTTATTTCGGGCGTTTGCTTTCCAGTTGGCCATTCCAAGGTTATTAACTGACTACAGAATTAAGCCATCGAAGCTTTGGTCATTTGACCTCACTGCGTTTCAACGGCTGTTCTTCTCAATCGATCTTCAGGTATCTCACAACATGGACATTGGCAAGAATGTTCAGGAACAGATAGCACCGGGGTTCCATCTCCCCTATACAACCTGGTGTAGTCTCAACAGACTGAGGGTAGGTGTGACAAGATGCTGAGTCAATTTCGTCCACTGGGCTACACAGAGAATCCATTATAATCCGGATGAAGACCACATCTTATCCTGCCTGGAGTTGTCATACATTATCACACGCCAGGACCAACGAGAGGCTAACTACAAGGCCATACAGTCCGCACATGTTTGTAGATACGTGTCCCAACTTGGCCGGACACGTTAACGAACGAACGAACAAGATGGATATACAGAATACAGAGATCCGTTTGTTCGTCTTCTTCAAACGCCATCCTTTTGCGTGGAAGACTCCCTAGATTGGTTTGCGTCGCAATCAGCATATCACAATCACAAAGGCGTCTTGTTCTACGCTTCTCCTCGCCCCAGAACGACGGAATTCGTTTTGTAGTGAACTAACCTTTGAGCGAAGAAATTCGAAAGCTACGCCGTGTTTTCATCGGTGCCATACTGACGCGTTCGCATTCAGAAACACAATGGAAGTCGTTCATTGTTTCTTTATTAGGATCTATGGCGATCGGAGAAAGTTATCAAGATTCCGACGGTGAATCAAAGTGAAATAAGGAGTACTTATTCGATATATGCAAAGGTTTGTTTGTCATCGTTTGGCCGGCATTTTAGAAAGTTATCAAATGTGATACCAAAGAAAATAAGGAAATGGTCTGGTTTCATACCTAACATGGATTTCATTAAATACAGATTTATATTTTGAATATCCGTAAACTTTAATAATGTTGTCTTTTATAGGTTTTAAGTGTTTATGGTTATTCATTGAATTACCTTATCATGTAAATAAATAATAAAAACATTTAGCTACTATATAACATATAGGAAAATGATCTTACAGCATGAAATAACAAATCCTTAACTTTTCGTCAGAATTACATTTGTCGTCTCGGGGGAGAATCGTGTAGGTGAGAAAGTTTGTCATTACCTTGTCTTAAATCAAACAACGATAAAGGTTACGTAGTTCATATTATTTTTTGCAGAAATAGCAGCAATATTTTTCTTTTTTTATATACATTATTAGTTTAGTTTCAGTATTTTTTCAAACATTAACGTGATTAAGTAAAAAAATATTTTCCCGGGTGTGGCGGTATAGTAACGAAATAGCTAGAAATCATTTTATAATACAAAACAATGTTTTTTTTGAGTAATATTTTTTTGAATAATGACGCTACCCACTCTAATTCTAAAACTGCTATTGAATGGTTAATTAGTAAATATTATGTTTTCCGACATATTCTTTAAAATAAACAAAACAGACATCTAAAAGTAAGCACGGTTCAAAAATTATAGGCTATTAAAAAGTGTAAATTTGTACTGAGATGCAAGGTGGGTCTAATAATATGGCATAGGGCAATAGTCACAAGACCATCAAGTTAGTTTTCTCCCATAAAGGCAGAAATTAAAAGTTCCTTAGCACCCACAGCAACCTGATTTTCTGAAGAAAGTCACGAGTTTAGTTTGCTGGTTTCCGCCTTGTTAACACTTTTCGTATAGGACGTATTTATGTGTATTATGATGTGATCCACTTATAGTTTCTTCGGCGTGACATTGATGTCAATAGTATCAAGTTGTCTTTAGGGGAGAGCAGGTAGGCTTCATACACGGGGAGCATTCGTGCAGTGGAGAAATCTACGCTATCCAATACATTGACGTGTTCGCGTTTGTACTCGTATGAGCGCGAGTCACGCACACAAACGCGAACACGTCTATGTATTGAATAGCGTAGATTTCTTCACTGTACGAATGGTCCCTGTGTACGAGCCTACCTGATCTCCCCTGGTGGATTTAGAAGTAATTTTATTGCTACTTTTTTATCTGTCTTAAACTAGTAAAGATAATTAAAAATAGTTCGGGTAAGACGGTTTCTTCTTGACATGATGTCGTCCCGAAGCAACAATTGTTACGATCGTTCCAGCTTCAAGAGCTTACTTTCGTTTTTTTTTCTATTTTCTACTATTCTTTCTCCTAAGTTCAGAGAGATGCATTTTTTTTTGCAGATGGCTGCATTTAGGTTAGGGGGCGGAACAAGTAATTTGACACTTTTGTGGGTCAGGGTAACTTATTATGCGGCTTTTGGCAGCTGCGCGGAAGTAGCACTATGTTATCTGTCTGTAGTGGGCATTTACAGAAGCTCATTACGTAAATCGCGGCCACGGCCGTCTTATGACATCAGACGAGATGGTGCCAAGTCGCATCACCGGGTCAACTGAGTACATTCCAAAGATAAAATCGTAAATAGCACGACTAAGGCGCTGAATCTAATAGTGATTATTTCCTAATGTACATAGTTAATTCAAATGTGGTACAGACACCAAAAAAAACCGCAAAAAAATATTTAGAACCTATTCGCACCGCATCGTTTGAATACATTGTATTCATCCATGAAAGGTGTCAACATCTTCAAAAACAGAGTTCGGGAGTTCGTTTCTTGACCTTCTAATCAAATCAATTAGTTTTTTTCCTTCATTTTAGCATAAAAGAAAGAGAAATATCCTATTTCAATTGATGTTCCGAAGTTACAAAAAAAATATATTTTAGATATAGTAAAAAAAGTTTGTAATGGACCAAAAATAGCAAATTCGCAACTGCCATATCACTAATAATACGGTTTTCAACTTTATGGACCTCAATCCGACTAGATACACTACGCGGATATTCTGGTTCAGCACATCAGGTTGAATTTCAGCGATATTGAATTTCAGGTTATTCTCGACATGACTCTGCAATGATGGCTTCGACTGTCAGTCTCGTTGAACAGCTTAGCATTCGTGTCCCGCGAGTGTGCTCTCGTCAGTCAAATCTTTCGATCGTGGTATCACCACGATCAAGGCCAGGCTCAAGGAGCACATAAACCTGAGGGCATCAACATAACCAACCGTCTTCCTCCCCCTATCTCTCCCTTCCATTTTCTTCCTTCGTCTCTTTCCTTTCCTCTGCGTCTTTATATAGTTTCAGTAATTGTTTTTAATTTTTTATTGTCATCTTTTTTTTCTAGATTTCTGTCTATTCTATAGTTTTAGGTAAATTTTGTGTAGCCAACGAACCACTACTTAAGGTATATGTTAGCTGTTAGACATTGCCGCAAGGCAATAAGCTCGCCTTTTCATTGAAATTAAGTTTTATTATTATTATTATTACATTTTCTTCTGCCTAAAGCCAGACAGCGATTATGGGTTCCGAGTGCCTCTCCACAGAATGTGTAGTGCATACATTAAAGATTTTGCCGACAACGAACTACACGGTAAAATTAAGATTAGAGAACTGAATTCCTGAAACGTGTTGTAATAGGTACTTTGAGTACCTAAACATAATATATGTATTAGCCAAAATTAAAAAAATACGCTGCGTGGTCTTTTTTCCAATGTTGTTTAATCTTAAAATCGCCAATTAAGTTTTCGTTAACTTTTGAGAAATCAGTTTGCAATTGCGAAATTAATTCCGGATGGAATAATCGCGATAGCCAGCGACAGAAACCAACAAAAGTTTTGTTTTATTTTTGTTCAAACACTATAAATAGTGTTTTGAATGAGTTTCGGATGCCCGCTGTGAATTAGATATATTTAGGATTACCCCAACGGCGGTTAACCAACGACGGATTTACACACAGCAAGCGACCATTACGGAGGTGTGAATTTCGGTACGCGTGAAATCCAGATGTGCGGGATCTCCTGGCATACCGAATCCGAGAAGCGCGTGTCTAGCGATTGTGGTATAAATAATATCCTGCGAGTAGTGCGGGTTTGGCTGATGCGCCAGATGTGGACCACGCGCGCCCGCGCCGAGGGGATTATTACTACAGACGCTGGAAGTTCGCTTCAAGGGCCACTCTCTATTAGGCAGATGCGGAAGTGCGCCAGTTGGAATTTCGGCAGCGCGCACTTGAGATTCAGATCCGGGTGTCTTCATTATTAGTTTGATTTCAGTTGCTGTTATTTAGTAAGATAATAACATGTAGGCAAAAATACATATTCAAAGGTGAAAATCGTGGAATGTGTCACAGCTCCCTCTAAAGATGAGCACCGTGTCGTCAGCAAAATAATCTACTTTTCCGCGATTCAAAACCGTGTTGGTGAAGTCGTTTATTTATAGACTAAGAAGAACAGAATCGACCCTAACATATAGGGTTTTCAATAAGGGCGGACCGGTGGTGACAGTCTATGCAATAAAACAAATTGGGTGTAACAAGGTTTTATTTCTTTTTCTTTTTATTTTTGAAAGGTTTAATACTTTATTTTAACGTTATAAGTAACTCAAAAAAATTGAACACCGAAATGCAGTTAATGCTCAGTGCCCACCTAACTAGCACTAAACTGTCCCATATCTAGGCGGGTCAGAGTACATAATTCAAATAAGTAGTACAACTTATGTAACAATTAGCATAATTAACGAAAAAAACTTTTTATTGTTATGATCAATGAATGTACTTAATTAAGATTGAATAATATATAATAATAAATAAATAACACTATAATAAAAATCAAAATACTAAATTTGTATGAATATTACAATGTAGATAATACCATATGGCAAATTTGAAAAGCCTATGTATGCCATTATGTATGGAATATAACATTGTTCAAATATCCGCCGCGGCTTCGCGGTATGGACCCGAGAATTCCAATTTTCAATGACTCTGCCGCGTAGATCCGGCTGAATTTGAGCGATGGCCTGAGTTCGTGCCTGAGTTACATGTTAACTGTGGTGGTATCGGTCTATTGGGGCTTATTGTCATAGACCTGCGACTTCAGAAAACCCCGAAGAAAAAGTCTAACGGGGTCAAATCGCGCGATCTTGGTGACAAACACTCATTTCGATAATAAAGTTTAACGTGCTGCTCAATCGTGTAATTTGCCATGGTCATTTGGCACCAGTGACTGAATAAACAACAGATTTGACAGACGCCGCCAAAACAATGTGGCTACCACAGACTGTCAACATCGACCCGCCGTTATTGGAAAACTGTATATAATCAATGATGTCATTAAGCTAATAATAAATATAACTTCTGACTACTTGTTTTAATGGAAATTGTATATAGATAGCAACTTTCATGCTAGATAGATTTGAATTAGCCACCAGCACACATCGTTTAATTCCATTTTGATCACCCAGTCTTATTCTCGCGCTGAGAATTCCGCCGAGGAGCTCAAGCGAAATCCAGGCTTGCGTCGCGATCGGTAGCTTGCGCAAGGCGCGAGCTCGTGACAATATTGTCCACGATTTGACGGGCGAATTATTCAGGCATTAGCATTCGCGCTAGCGGGCGCGACGTTTGAATGCTTTATCGCCGACGCCGAAGGAAGAAGTGGGAAGAAGAGGAACAATATGGAGGACGCCGGAATGCCGAGTAGGCCCGCGAGCCGACGCTTAGCATAAGAATGAATCGGGCCGAGCTTACGGGCGTCGCATTTATTGTGGGCGCTGCGCGTGTGACGCGCATTGCTTATGTGAGACTTATAGTGATGCTATGCTTACCAACGATATGTCAAGGCTCTACGTTGCCAAACACCGTGTGGTTACACCCATTGTGTAGTAATGTTACCTAGTAAGGTATAACGCGTGCGTAGATCCACAATGGAAAATTCAACGAATAGGCTCGAAGAATAATTTAAGTGTGAAATCAAGGATCCGTTATTATATGCGACCAAGAGGGAGGACTTACAGGAACTGCAATGTGCTTACACAGCTTGTTTAATTGCAGATTGTCAACATCGACCCACCCTTATTACAAAAAACCCTATATATGCTATTGGATTGCGCAAACTCTTTAAGACTAAACAAAAATCGATTTGGCAACCTTTCTCTGCCGGCGAAATACAGGTGGCACTGATAGCATTAACGGCCAAACTCAGGCACGTATCCAGACTTCAGTTTCGGGGGGGGGGGGGGGGGACATTCATTAAAATAATGCGCGCGGTACCCATCAAACTTGAATTTGCCCGTACAATGAAACACTAGTACGCCTGTTTTTGGGGGGTTAAATTCTAACTACCCCTCCCTTCCCCCTCCCCCTGGTTACGTGCTTGACACTACGTACATAAGTCGCGAATTCTCCCTGATTCACAATTTTTCTCGAATTTATTTTTTACTCAAAAAGTTTCAGGGGGGGGGGAGCGTCCCCTGTTCCCACTCCCTTCCTGGATACGTCCTTGGCCAAACTAATAGTAATGTATTTTACCATCTATACTAAGCATTGAAAATTATTTTTTTTATAAAGGACTAATTGATAATAAAAACCAATGATAACAATAATAACATATAATTATTAGTGGCATCTATCGCATTTTTTTTTAATATGGGCAAAACAGAAATATTATGGAGAGATAGAATGTCATCTATTAGTCTATATACTAAACGTTAACGTGCGCAATTATTGCGCATTGAAACCTGTATACTAATTTTAAAAAATATATATTTATGTAAATAATATTAAAATAATAAGAGCTATTATTTCAAAATATGTTTATTTATTTTATTTATTTTATTTTATTTTATTCTGGAACCAAACAGAACTACATACAATGCAATAAAAACTTATTTAAAAGTGACAAAAATCCATTAATGTGATTCCGAATATAAAGTATACAAAATGAACGCAATATAATTTTATATTGTTTCCGCTTGAGAATGGGGGGAATCAGGATGGGAAGTAAGGTGAAAGGGAGAGACAAAATAGATAAAAATATATTATGTATGTATATAAATATATTTATATTTAATTTTAGGTATGATATATAGTTATTATAAAGAATATACTTGAGATAAAATTATGTCCTTGAACTAAATTAAATGAAATATAATATGTATAAATGTTATGTGATCATCTAGATAGACTGTAGAATTTTTTTTATTGAGTTCTTATAAGAGGTTTTTGATGAGTGTAATATGTCCACACTTAAAAAGTCTGTATTATATCTATGACACGCTCTGTATAGAAATGCATTTTGAGATGCGTTGGTTTTCACCACAGGGAGATGAAATAGTCGATGCGATCGAACAGGGCGGGGAGGAACATAAAATTCAATGCGCTCCAAAATCGCGTTCGCATCGATGGAATTATTTACCAACCCATGCAAGAATACGGCATCGATCAAGACTCTACGGCTCTCCAATGACATTAAATTGTGGGCTTTTAAGGATTCCTCATAGGAGCTGGGCTTAGTGAAAGAAGTGAAATTTAATCGCTTCACAAATCTTTTTTGTATCGATTCGATCCGCGATATGTAAGTCAAATATTGGGGATTCCAGACCACTGATGCAAATTCCAACTGACTTCTTACATAGGAATTATAGAGGGTTTTAAGCGTGTCAGTGGATTTGAATACCGATGATACCCTTAGAATAAAACCTAGTAATTTATTTGCTTTTCTAATAATATTATCGATGTGTTCAGCGAATAGCATTTTCGTGTCAAGTGTAATCCCAAGATCTCGCACCGCTGATTCTCTTCCAACTATAGCGCCATTCAAGTTGTAGTCAAACATTATATTAGTATTTTTTCTGGAGTATGTGATTATGTGACATTTGTTTACGTTAACGAAGAGACAGTTATCTGAACAATATTTCATAAGGCGGTTTATATCTGCCTGCAAATTAAGGCAGTCATTAATTGATCGGATCTCACTAAAAATCTTCGTGTCATCCGCATATATGACTATATTGGAATGTAGCATGCAATTGGTGATATCGTTGAGGTATAGAAGGAAAAGAAGTGGTCCTAAGTGGGAGCCTTGCGGTACCCCTGAAGGAATTTCAGAAAACTCGGATTGATAACCCTGAACAACTACCGCTTGAGTCCGATATGCGGTATAGTAGTTATTTAGTATTATATTATTATTTTATACCGTATAGGCGTGTTTAGAGTGCCATCTATAATGCTCTCGGCGTACTGTTATAATACGAAAGTCGCCATATTGACCATGGTAATCAATTTTAGGAAATACGAATGCCATTAACGTTGCGTTTCCTAGTAAAACACTGCTTTCCAAATCGTAGTACGTCGTTGAGCAGTCTAATGCGTTATATAATCAACGGATTTTTTAGAGTAGGTATCTATAACTCTCATTATTAATTTCACTAAGGAAATCCCCGATTTAGCTACAAAACTGAACCGTTGAAATCGGGCCACTTGTTGTACGTATTGGGAATTCGATAACACAGTAGGATTATGGACAGCGCAATCGCCAGCTCCCTAAAATGCCAAACCGATGCGAGAATGCTAATCCATGTATAATTCGATCGTCAAATCGGCCCATTCTACAATATCGTCACGAACGACATGGCCTTACGCAAACTGAGTACTGGCTGAGCAAGCGCCTAGTTGTGAGATCGAGGCGATTATAACGTCACGTTTGCACTTTTAGATTGAGGTCGGATAAAAATATGATAATAATAAATGCTGATCGAACAGAATTGTTTAGTTTCAAAGGAGAATGCCACTCTTTGGGCCCACCCTCCAATAACAATAAACCATATGTCATATCAAAGATCTTTTATGTATTACATAGATGACCCGGTGAACTCGTACCAACTAAAATTGATTTGATTGTAACTCTTCATAAGCGTTTATTGATCCTAATCAACCTTCCAAATATAATTCATTGAAATCCATAATATGGCCGAATCATGTACGGTTTGAGTTTCGGTTGGTGATTAAATGAAAGTCGTTAGTAATTAAAATAAATTCAATGTATTTAATTTACATGATGAAATATGCCGACATTTTCGACTTTTTCGGCTTTTTCGACTTTTTCGGCATTTTCGACTTTTTCGGCTTTTCCGACTTTTTCGACTTTTTCGACTTTTCCGACTTTTTTGACTTTTTCGACTTTTCGACTTTTCAACTTATTGAAATTTTACACAATCGCACGGAATGAATAACAGTTATGGATGGCGCAGCGCAGCTGTCAAACAATAGGATGGCCGCGAACGCTATTGAAAGTGGCCCATTTCCCAAAATGACCAATTTCGATTTTTCGATTTTCAGTTTCTTTTAATTTTTCCTAAATATTTTTTTTTGTAAACCACCCCTGAATCAAGGCAAACAAAACAAAAAAAAATAATTCAAATCGGTCGAGTCATTTTCGAGATCTTGCGAGACTAACGCACGGCGATTCATTTTTATATATAAGAAGAATATAATTACTTATATGACAGATCTACTTAATACGTTGTGGGTTAACAGAGATATACGACAATAGATGACGATATTAGCGGTTGGTTTTATTTAGCGAGTCGCACCAGAGATGCAAGACAAAACGGGTGAAAGGGCTGCAATCGACTCACACGGCGGGTTTCACGTAGGTCGTAGACCATTAGTTGTTGTTTGGCTTTTGTTCCTTTGCCGTTTTTTTCCCGTGTTTTTTTTATTTATATTGTGCAATAAAAAATAAATAGTAATAATATTCATGAGGAGATAATAATAATAATATTTGTCAACAGACATTTATCGCCAGATACTTAATAAATAAAATATATAAAACTCAAATACCACCAAGATATTAAAGTAGAGATATATTTTTCCAATACAACTAAAATATATCTAAATATAAATGGCACTCTCGAACTTATTGACAGGTGGCCCAGTGCTCATATAAATAGTATCATTCTCCTTTTAATACTTCGTAGCAGCAGTTTGCAGTACCCACTTAATGGGTAGCGAATGGTTTCGTGTAGCTTGGGCTATAAGATCCATGTTGTGCTCGGATAGGCCCATTTCACTATTTAACTCCTATTCAGAAGTCTCCTCGTGTAGAAGGTTACCCCGGGTAAGACCCTCGCGTCTCAGGCCTCACGGCTGGTGGATCGGTTTCTCCTGGTGGAATTGCTTCTCGACGCTACTGGACGGTTTACGCACCGTTCGGCGACGCCAATCGGTTGTGCAATCTGACTAATTGCTGAAGGAGTCTGGAGACTATGGAAATATACTGCCTCCTAAGCAGCGGGGGTGGATGTTGAACTGTCGTCAACCACTCTTGAAATGACCATTAGGATACCTAATCCCGAATTTAATTGAAACTTTGGTCCGCGATAGATTCAAACTGAATCACCGCTGAACATACGGCAGGAAGAGGTCGCGCAAGTGATTTCGGACCCTTGACCAGTCGGGAGGTTGAGGTATCCTGATGATTAATTCCAGATGGAGATATGCTTCAAAAACTGGTAGACAGGCGGCTTTGCTGCCCGCTGGGCACTTTCCCGGTGCCTCGCCGTAAGGCGTTGGCCTCTGTCGGGCATGTTGGCATAGCTAGACAATAGATTTGTATTGTCTCTAAGTCTACTTCGCTCATCCACGGCTGAAAGAACGATCACATATCGTTATACCAGCTTGGGGTGACAGGTTCGCCCGTTGTAGTCGACACCGCCCAACTATCCACATAATGAATAACAAGATACGTAATTTCACACAACATGAATTATCAGCGCTCGCAAATATCGATTCTAAAATGCGGAAACTACAGCATATAATTTTGCAGATATGACATCCCCATTTATATTTAATGTGATACCTATAAAATTGTCCGTGCGGATAATTTGATAAAATGCGGATGTCTTGATTATACGAGTGCACTCGTATAAAAGTTTACGGTATGCATGTTTTTAAAAATATATATTGTGAAACGACGTCCGGGAGGGCAAAGACAAACGGGTGGCACTGAAAATAGATGTCCTGACCCACTTCTGCTAAATTAACGGCTTTCTGTTCGCCGGTGCAGTGTTTACGGCGAATTTGAGCACTGCGTGGGCGGCAACTGAGGATGCCATTGTATTACAGAGACTATTGTTCCGAGATAAGAGAAGGAAACGACGGAAGAAGAAGCATAAGCTGCTGACAAACTAGAATATATGCGCGATGAGACGGGTGAAGTTTAACACTATCATTATTTAATTTTGTTCTGGTGTAAAGTCCCAGAACCGATTTCGCTCTTATTTAATATTACGCTGTATAACTTCGGTGTACCTAGGCTTATTACCCTAAATACAAATATTGTTATTGTTGTATCTAGCCTTATTCTATTTGATGAAGTATATTCAAGCCCCCAGGATATACAATCTGCTAGGATCTAAAATTGATTTTGCCTAAGTCTTCTTTTAAAGCCAAAATTGATTCCTGGTTGAAATATAACACCCGGCAAAATATCCAAAAATTAATATAACCAGACAGTTTCCAATATTAAATATTATTCTGGACTATTCTTATTATTATCCTTGACTATTTTTGCGACTATTTCTTGTTATTTAATTTTGGTTCCTATTGTTTAATATTATTTAACATTTTGTTTTATTTAACAAGATTATTTATTTTATGTATTCTAATTTAAATATTTTCTAATGTGATTATTACTTACTTAATAATATTAATTTGCAATGGTGATAGTACTATAAATAATATTTTTCTTTTTCAAATCGCCGAATATAAGTGCAGAGTTGTCAACTACAGCGGGCGAACCCGTCACCTCAGGATGTTTTATCGATTAGTCGTTCTATCTCCCGTGAAGTGAGCGCATAAGACTTGGACAAAACAGTCCACCGTCAAGCTCCGCCACATGCCCGTAAGAGGCCAACGCCTTAACCGCGAGATAACCGGGTGTGTTACCCAGCGGGCTTACACTCACGCCCTTACTTGAAATTGCGACCAGATTACTCCGGTCTCCGGATTGGTTACAGGTTCGAGGTCGCTTGCGCGGTCCTCTCCCTTACGAAGCGGTGAAACGGTGTATACCGAATCTATCGCGGACCACCGCATTTCTTGCCCGGCTGTTCACCCAGGATCGGGTAGCCGATGGTCGTTTCAAGAGCAGTCGCCGTAAGGTCCGCAACCACCGTCGCTCTATAGGAAACAGTACTGCTTCCAGACTCCCCCGACTGTCAGTCAGAGTGGAGCACTGGGTGGCTTCTTGGGAAAGCATGAGGCTTCGGGATACCCCCCAGGGGGTACCCTCTTCCTTGGTGGCGTGATTCGGCGGCTATTTCCAGCCCGAAGTGCCCGTCTTTGTGTCCGTCTCTTTACCGCCCCGAGGGGCGTTTCGTTCTTTGCAGGATCCAGGGATTCCTCCCCCCCCGTGGCTGCTCCGAGACCTGCCCACGGACAGTGCGCCTTCACCTTCATTGTTCTAGAGCGTCCTCTACCCCGCTTACCGGCGCCTAAATTTATGCTATTGTTGTTTTTCTTTTTTTTCTTCGGTAAATTTTGTAATATTTTGTAAATTTTTATTTTGTTTTGTAAATACCTTTTATTTTTCTAATAAATGGGTTCTCGGGGCGGTACGGGGGGGGGTGGTTTACCCTATTTCACCCCCTGCGCGTTTTACCCTTCTGGTATGCGCAGGGTTGTCGTAGCACGACATCCCGGGCAGACAAGACGACCCTCGTCGTTATAACTGCCCGGGCGGTGGGCGGGGTTTGCTGCCCTCACCTATCGCCTTGAAACTCTTAACCTGTCAGTCAGAGTGCACAATCGATTGGCTTACGCCGCACGGTGCGCAGACCGTCCAGAAGCGCCAGAAGGTTGATTCCTAAAGAAACTAGCCCTAAGGCCAGAGTCCTGCCCGGGCTCGCACTTCATGCGTGGAGGCCGCCGGATGGGTGTTGACCCGTGAGTGTGACCAACCCTGAACAGAATGGGTCTTCGTGCCCAACTCAGCAAGGACCCATTAGCTCCCACCAGAAAGAGAAGTCTCGCTACAAAGTACATATATTCGACACCTAGAAAAATGGGTAGTTTACCTTCGTTGTTGTGCTCTTCTTTCGATAAAGGTTGCCATTTCGGGGCGCTCGCGCTGTTTCCATTTCCTCGTATAGCCCGTATATTTTTGTACAGGCTAGCTACTTTACGATTCCAAGCTCAGTTTTGCTCTACGTCCATTGTTTAGTCGGCTTCAGTGGTCGAGTGCCGCGTTGCCGCGCATACACAATGGCATCAGTCGGTCACCGATACGTAGACGTGGCAACGTCCCCGGCATAACTAACGAAGTCGTTCACTTTTGGCGCCTTAATTTGCAAACGTAAATAAGCACTGGTTGCTTGTCTGGCACGTCCACATCCAACGTTCGAACGTCCATGCACTGGCTGGCGGCCGCGGAGCTTCTTCAGTCAGATTTATGGGCTTTCATGGGGCGGGCGTTGCGTGTTGAGCTACTTACCGATGGGAGGTCTATTTTAATCTGGCGTCTCTTTCATATTCTTGTATTGTACTTTCAATCAGAGAGTCGAGACCGGCTCCAGACTATGTTACGCCGTAATGGCAAGACAAGCCTGTCAGCCTCAGTGAACACATGTCTGATCTTAAACGAGTGCCTTTTTTATCGAACTATTGTCTTTTTTTAAATTATGTTTCAACAAGGATTAAGTATATAAATCGGACTGTGGTCCATACGCATGAATTAACATGACTCCTAACGGTTTGGCGTGAGGGTAGTTACCGTGCCGTAATGTTAAAACATATTTCCTTACGTCGCGGCCTTGGGATCTAGCTTCGAACATGACAGCATGTAGTTGGATACATACGGATATAGTCGGACACATGAATCACGTTGAAACTACAGTATACTGTTATTTCCGTATTAGCCGTATGGAAAATGTAGGGATACATAATCGAGTAATGGAGTTTCAACAAAATTCCTTTGTAATTCAACAAAATTACTATCGAAACATCGTTATTCTGTATAAAACCGTAATAACAAAATGTTAATGTAAGAATCAATTCAATATTTTTCTCAGTGCACTGTCACAGTTCAATAGTATGTCCGGTTTTAAAGTACCTAGTAAGGCGCTTGAGAGATATACCAGGCACTGCCGCTAGAACGAGACAGCGATACGGCACCGAAAGCACAAAAGAGAGTGGGAAAACACTTCTATCGCGCACATGCTCGACTCCTACGCAAGATCTTTTGCGCATAGCGGTTGCTCGTATTGGGTGTCTCTTTGTCGTCGTCGTCTCGTCGAGTGCGGTGCTTTTTAACCGACTTCAAAAAAAGGAGTAGGTAATCAATTCGGTTGTATTTTTTTAATGTTTGTTACCTCAGAACTCTGCCATTTATGAACCGATTAGATTTTTTTAATGTTCTATATTTGAAAGGATATATGAGTGCTTGCATATTGGTCCAGATCCTGTTCTGATGATGGGATCCACGAGGAATTGAGGAAACTCCTCACATATTATCTAATGAAGTTGAAAATATACATGTTGATTCAATTCCGATGACAATGTAACTTTTTATGGTAAGCATGTCCTGATTCTACACCCTGGTTTGGCTCCCGATGAGGGGACTCCTCAACGGTCAACAGCACAGACACGAAATTTTGTATATGCATTCAATTACGACAGCACGCTCTAAGTTTCCAAGACTGCGCCACCCAGGGTTGGCTTCTAACGACGGAGCTCCTCAACGGTCAACAGCACAGACACAACATTTTATATACGTATTCAATTATGATAGCCCGTTTTAAGTATCACCGGTTTTTTTTGTTAAAATTTTGTGTATTATGTAAAATGAAATCGTATGATATAGGATTGAAGACATGTTTAGCATTCAAACGCTTGAAGCAAGAACCCCTCGGGATCTGTAATGGGCGTAACACCTACTATAAGGGTTTACCTTAACCAAAAAGCCAATGCACGTCAAAATCCATCGGTTTTTCAATAGGAAGACTATTGCTTTTACAGGATTTGAGCCTCAATCACAGTATCATGACTGAGATTTCACTCAGACATGTTATATGTATACGCTACTTCATGTTCAAAACGTATTGCAAAATTCTTAACGAAAGTAAATTCTATGGTAATTAGAAAAAGGTGATTAGCCTATCAACTACGATACTAGACACAAGTTGTGTCTATATTTAATTAAGAGAGAACTAATTCGGTAATGAAATACATCACTAAGCATTAAAATTGTAATTAAATTTATAACTTTAGTAAGTAAGACGGTATTAATAAAGTTACTATGTTCGCGTTGGTATTGCTTTCAACCCCAAAATACTTCGATCGATATTTCTGTTCCGACGTAATAATTGGGCCTCCTGTCTGAGTGGATAATTTCCATTCGTATCAATTATTAATTATTACGTATTCTAATGAGCCGCAGCACTCAAAACGCGAGATAAAACAGTCGCCCGGTCGCGCGGTAGGGAGAAAGCAATTTGGCACATTTTGACAGGCCGGTTGCCAAGGAGGTCGAGAGGCCGGTCGAGGGTTTGAGGGTTCGGGTGGCTCGGATAGCGCAAAAGTGGCAGCGGAAAGTTGCCGAGCATTGCCTGAAGAAAAACCGTAGAAAGACATACAAAACACTAGTTAGTATGATTAGGTTAGTTAGTTAATGTAATTAGTAGTAGCAGTTAGAGTAGAATTAGTATAATTAGTGTGAAATAACTAGAAGTGTATAGTCGAAGAAATCTTGTTTGACAAGTGTCGTTAAAATGGATTCAATTGGATGGACAGCAATTATTAACAAGTTGTAATCGTCTATTTTAATATAGATATCGATTTTACCTGCATGGAACATTTTAACAAACGCTTTATAGAGACGAACTGACCACTCCACAGGGTTCGATCATAAAACCTTGAACCACCAACGGTCAGTGTCTTTGAAGTATCTACTTACTAATATTAGTTCAGTGGGTAACAATATAGTAAATATTGCAGTAGGTAACAATAATGGTAAAATGTGTACTTCAGAGAAATTAATGAGAATACGTATAGGTATTTATAATCTCAGTTATATACGTATACATCTATATGTATAATCTCAGTTATATATAAAATCATATACATATACATATACACACATGATGAAGCAAAAGGATCAGCGGAATTTATGCATCAAAGAAGATAATTTGATGATGAACAAATAGATGATCGATGGAGCAGGGAGCGGCACCATTCCTGCGGAAGAAGTATTAGCCAGGCACAATGACGTGACCGCCAGTGAACGATGGCTGTGTGTATCGAGTTTCTTTCTTTGTTTAATCAAGCCATTATTATTGTCAAATAATGTAAAAGTGACGGATGCTAATTATTATTGATCTGTACGAACAACTGACGGTTTATATATTTTACACTGACCCCAAACTGTAATGACTAAAGCGTTTACGCGCATTGTTAACCCTCAGTGTACGAGTTGTAGTATAACACACCCCACCTGCACCTCGTGTGCGAGTGTGGCCCGCTGATGCGTAAAAGATACACCCACTTGGGTGGTCATTACCTCCAACCTGAGGAGGTGAAACAATCTGGCGCCACAAGCCTGTTGCGGTTCTTAAATGACACGAGGCTTAGCGCAGAACTATAGTAGGTGGCGAACACAATAGATCAGCAATGGCCGCAGTGTTACAAGGCTCGACCTTAGAAAAGCCCCACACAACAAATTAAAAAAAACACACCCCAGCAGTTAAAGACTCGTAATAATTCATAAACTAGAAAGACGTGCGAGTGCGTTTACTCAGTAGCTGCAAATGCGGCGTTGCCATTCCGATTAGTAACATTCATTCAGTCCGGCATCAGCCTCAGAGCGCGCGATACGTGAGTAAAGTGCGCTTGGGTATCACACACCCACCTTGTATAGATTTTTTTAAAGTTCCTAAGAAAAGACTTAATAGATGTATAAGTTGAATAAAAAGTTGAGCTTTGATTATTTTATTAAAATGTATAAATAAATATGTCTTTTATTTAAACCTATTCATTATTAGCTATTAAGATACATTTCCTATTAATACCTCTCATAAGATATTATTTTTGTTGATTTTATTTCATTTTATTTTCGGGGTATATTAAACCCCAACTACATAGTATGGCATGTGAGATTTAGTCACCTAGTATACGGAGGGTTAACCATTAACGTCACTCGATATTTTTGCCTACTACGTATCTAAACTATTGGGGTACTTTCATAGCACAATGTTTTGGATTTTTAAGGAAGAACCAGTTACAAAGACGTTTATATTATTGTCAGTGAAACTGATTGCAGTAATTTGTATTTTACCATCTTCATCACTAGATGAAGATGATAAAAATTCTCCAAAATTCTCCAACTCCAACTTAGAAAAAAACACCACTTGTATATTGTAGTATATTGACAAAACAAGTGGTGTATTTTTTTAATTTGGAGTTTTCAGCTGACATAGTGGATGGAGAGATAAGCCAACTATCCAATGCCCGGGTTTTAGATACGAATTTACCAAATAGTTTCTATACATAACAAACCACACCACACACCATTTATTTAATATAAAAAATGCTAGAAAGTGGGATACAATATTTTTCGTAAACGCAAGGGCATATCATCATTTTGTTTTGGCAAGCAGTCAAGCGTCGCGCGGCGAGCCGTATATCATCGGCCGTTTCATAAGCGAGCCCGGCGTCACAAGAACTGCCGGTTACTACCCTCACAGAACATGTTATATTGGAAAAGTTTCTGTACACTTTTTTCCACCGGCCGAACCGGGGATGAATTCGCAATCCGTCGAGCGTAAGCGATCGCTAGTAGGGACTTCGATGCTGTATCATAAATAACTTTGAAATTAAAATATTATGGTTGCATTATCGGTTTTCCGAATTTCGGTTAATCAGATAACGTTAATCGATTGTACGGCGTGACTCGCCATTCTTAGGCAAATGGTACACGCTCGATATTTAATGCGATATTTGTATTGTGACCCAGATCGCGTATGCTGAGACGCAGGTTTCACGCGGCGCAGGCACGCGGAACGCAGACTGCTCTGCGCCTCTTTCTAGTGCTGACACAGATTTCTGCGCGACGCGTGCACGTAAAAACGTGTATTTAGGTAGATTTTATAATTTTGCTGCAAAAATGACAAAACATTTAATTAAATGCTTAAATTGTTTGTCATATAACTCTCTCGAGAGTACAAATACTCCATTAATAAAGCGATTTTTCAGATAATCACTATTCCAAATAGTTTTTCTACGCTTTGACAAACTGTTTAGTAGCTACAATTCTTTAATTTCATAATCAGACTCTGACTGAAACCATTTTTCTCGTCAAACTCGAAAACTGGATCTGTGTCATTTAGCTGCGTCGCAGCATACGCACGCGGCCTACGCTTGCCTTGACTGCTCTGCCTTGCAAAATCTGTACTATGGTGTGCTGCGTCACCAGCTTCTCAGCATAGCTTAGCCTCAGGATCGCAAGTGGATACTGCACGTTCGATACGAATCCCGTCAGTACGGCGATAAATTTCATTTATTGTAGATGTGGATGCGAGCCAGCGATGAGTGACTATTTAAAGAAAGCCTGTGTTGCTATCATATTACCGTTAGCACTAAAAATCAATTGAAGAAAAAAAGAACAAAATGTTGGCTCCAAGACAAAAGTAAATATACGCAATTGAATTTGTTTAACCTAATTCGAGTATACGAAGAAATGGTAGACTATGAAAATAATTTTCGCATGTCTGATGCTTGCTTTGAAGTTGTACTTGATTACGCCTAAACAAGATACAATCACGAGAAAGGCAATTTCTGTGATAGAATAGCTAGCTCGACATTAAATACTTTTGTATTTTTGTACATTACATATTTTTGAACGTAATTAAACATTTTTGGTCGTTTGTTTCAGGTGCGGCGGAAGCCGATCTTTTAGCGCGCCCAATACGACACAACAATAGCGCAACAAATACGTAGCGCGCCCAATACAATGGCCCGGTGGCATAGTGGTTAGGTCGCCTGATCTTACTTTGTAAGGTCCCGGGTTCGATTCCTGGCTGTGTCACCATTTTTCGTTGAGATTAAATTAACGGAATTGCATTATAATTCTGTGGATCGAATGCAATAACAAGACACACACTTACACGCATATTTCACACATACCTACATATAAACACTTCATAGTAGGGTTGGTTGGAAGAGATTGTCGTATGTCGTCCAGGAGCGCCCGAATACGAATCACAGGAGAACCGGCCCGCAGGCTCATATCTGGGCTCGCACTTCTACTTGGAGGCTGCCGGATGGGTGTTGACCTGTGAGTTCAGCCGACCCTAACACACGGGTCACAATGGCTCAACTGCACTGGGCCCATTAGCTCCCGACCGTCTCCACAATCCGAGCGGCTCAGACTGAGCGCTATTCGAGCACCGCCAAAAAGCCGACAGCGCGCGACTCGGGGTTGAGCGGCACGGAACGAGCCGCTCGGTTCGAGCAAACCGGTATCGATATGCGAGCTGAGCCGCTCGCAGAGCGCTCGCAGGTCAATACGAGGCTTTAAGTTTAAAGCGAGTGCGATTATCATAAATTAAAAACTACTCCACTTACGGTAAGTGAACCGTGATTTACTCCAGCTAGCGTAGTTTTTTCGCGCCTTTTATTGACTCGCGCTAATGTATTCACAAACAAATCGAAGTCTGTCTTATTACAGTTAGGTCCGATGGACTGAACGAATATAATGACTAGTTTACATTAAGCGGTGCTTGCTTTACCGATTACTACATTGTTACGGACAAATTACGCCGCCCGTGACGTTCATACAAATGTACATATAATCCGGCGGATGAGTCACGATTTTTCTCTGGTGATTTGCTCTCATTCGGGTGATTGCGATTGCGACTGCGATTATATCAGTGTCGGTCAACATTGACGCTGCCGCAACAACAGTGATTACAAAAAAAACTGAATATAAGAAGTAATAAGGCGATAAAATTGTATACTAATAGATGAAGTACGAACTGGAGCGTAATTGGAAGGAGATTACTGGCCGCGCCAGATTTCTCGGTCCCTCGCCCATCGATATATAATGCGTAAATATACCCTCAGTAGGGCGATGTCGACTACACCGGGCGAACCCGTCACCCCAGGCTGGTATAACGATATAGATCGATTTTTCAGCCGTGGGATGAGCGTAGAAGACTTGGGGTCAAGACAATCTACTGTCTAGTTCACCAGTAACCCGTTAGAGACCGACGCCCTACGGCGAGGCACCGAGAAAGGTACCCAGCGGGCAGTTTTACCCCCTAACTACCAGTTTTCCTCTATCGGTGGAATAATGAAACCGACTCTACAGAATCATAGTTCTTACTTTTCCCCACCAGAAATCTCCAGCAGCTCGATATTCGCAGAAATGTCGCTTGGCACTATGTTATCCCCTCCCCCCCCCCCACCTCTTCAATTTACAGCTATATATTGTTACCCTGTATTTTTGTAAGAAACAATATTTATGGAAATTCTACATTACTCACAACTTTTAAAAATGAGGAGTTATTTGTGGATGTACCGTGAGATAAAAATAATGAAGCAAAAAAGTAACAAATGCATATAGCAATATTATAAGAAATATTTTTATGAAGCTATTAAAGATGACGAATCTTGAATGTATCAATAAGGTCCTGAGAATCAAATACAGTCAGTCTACTGTTTAGTTATTCCGAAATGAAAGAGAGCGAGAAGCGCAAGGAAAATTATATATCCTGATAAAAACACAATCCCGAAACTTTTAGGCTTACAGTCCCGATTTACCTAGTCAACTCCGTGCGACTTCTTTGTTATCTAAAAAGTATAAGAGCTACAGAAGGTATTTGTATCTATGATATTTTAAAAATAGATTCAAAATTGGTTCAGAAGTATGAAACTTTATTATCTGTATTTGTAATTATGAAATATGTATATTTCGTCATTATGATTTTTTTACCAATACTTTTCGTATATCACTTGTATAGTTTATATGTATGTCTTGTATATTATCAAGAGCTTGATTGATAGTGCATAGTCTGAATAATGGTGAAACGGCACGAGCGTCACTGCAACGCGACGGGACGGTTCGCCGGCCGCCCAGACAGGTCTCGGCGACTTTATACAAATATAGCCGAGCCAATACACTTCTCTCGCTCTTTCTCTCTCCAGCTTCCGAAAATATACATACGTGAAAGCATTAAAAGCTAGTATTAAAATACTATTAGGGACCGTCTGGCGGTGATAAATTTAAATCGCGCGCGCGCAGATGAGGTGGAAAAGACGATTTCGTACTTAGTTACTTTGATATATTAATGTAAGTTTGTAGTTATATAGGTGGGAGCTTATGGGCCCTTGCTGAGGTGGCCACGAAGACCAATTTTGTTCAGGGTTGGTCACACTCACGGGTCAACACCCATCCGGCGGCCTCCACGCATGAAGTGCGAACCCGGGCAGGACTCTGGCCTTAGGGCTAGTTTCCCCTAGGAGTCAACCTTCTGGCGTTCCTGGACGGTCTTCGCACCGTGCGGCGTAAGCCAATTGTGCATTCTGACTAACAGTCTGGGGAGCCAGGAAGCAGTACTGTTTCCTATAGAGCGGGGGTGGTTGCGGACCTTGCGGCGACTGCTCTTGAAACGACCATCGGCTACCCGATCCTGGGTGAACAGCCGGGCAAAGGACGCCGTGGTCCGCGATAGATTCGGTTTACACCGTTTCACCGCTTCGTAAGGCAGAGAACAGCGCTTTAAATGACACCTTTACATAGCTGAGAGTTAATCTGAACGCCTTTACATGACTTTTAATCAGCTTAAAGCTATATTCAGCACTTCTTATATGGCTTTTTGTGCTTGTTGGGTGGAGCCCCTCAGACATTCGCCAGACTTTTTCAATGGCTGATTCTGGGCATCAAACTGAACACAAGAATGTAAAGTAATAGGAATTTTAATATCGATTAGTTATTGTATGTAGTGTTTATAGATTACTGTAGATCATGCATAAATGTGTGTAGGTATCCATTATCCATTTTTTTATTTTACCTTTATTTCTATTATTTAGAAGTTAGATATTCGATTTAAAAAAAACTATAGCTGTGACATTTAAATGCGCTTCGTGGTGTCCATGCAGACGTGAGTTCCTTCTTGAAATATAGTCATACTCGGCCACAACTGCAGGGATGTGGTCAAACCTTTATTATCGCACATACAAACGGCACATATACGCCTTACAATTGTTTGTGTATAAATAAACATGACGGGTGGTAAAATATGTATGCATGTAGGTACATATTGTTCGACCACCTTTGGCTTTCCTAATAAGACGATTATTTCAACTTTTGATTCTTGGGCCAGGTCGGTAGCAATTTGTATGATTATGCAAAATGTCATATCGATAGCTTTAAAACTGACCAAGATAACCGACGGTAACACATACCGACAGCGAAGTCTCACTAATCGCAACGGGTTAAGTTTTTACTGTACGCTTTGGTACGGAACCCTAAAAAGAAATAAGTAACTAATATAAAAAATGGTAACACTGTAAAAATTGTGATTACACTCGCTCAAAACGACAGAAACAACGTTACGTAATCATTGCTTAAGCAGGTTTTCCACTACCTATTTTTTTAACTATATATCCTTGGCTGATACGAGTAAAATATTTATGCACTCACTTCTATTAGTCCATAGACAATTATATCTATAAATTCACCAACGAAACTTAATATTGAACTTCCTAATGACTCTACCACGGGATTCCACAATCCACACACTCAATGCGTTGCGCATATAAACAAAAGATCTATCGTTTAATAATATTATGTAAAATTATGCTCAAACCTGTATAATGAATTATATCCAAGTAAGTACGCCCACGTACCGCACCAATCGATAATACTCGTACAATACTGCACGTTCGTGACGGAAATGCACAATATTAAAATAACACAATAATACTCCGGGCAATAATAAACGATTATTATTGTTACGAGCGAGCAACAAAAAAAGCACACCCCTCCAGAAGGGGCTGAACTTCAATCGTTACAACCACTTCTATTATTGAATAGCGGCGTGGCGGTTATTGCTTTCGACCCCTGTATTCGGTATGCGAATGCGAAACCTTATAATTTAGCTGAGATAATATTTATTTTGGCTGAAGTAGGCAGATGGAGAGAAATTGTCCGCTTTGGCTACGTACAGGATTGGATTGGGCCAAATAGGTGAACCAAAGGAGGATGCGACAAAACGGCCCTACCAACACAGTATACCAGACAGTAGCTTCTCTTAGAGAAAAATTGAAATCGAAGCAAGTGACGTCAGGAATCTTAAGGGCTACCACAAATCGTAATATGATTACTCATCTTCTTCTTGAAGCATCGTCCCCGGCCACATTTACGGTGCCCCGGCGACACAGATGCTATTATGCCACCGATTTGTTATGAGAATACCAAATGGCGTCGACTCGTAAATCTGCACATCTGCACATCGGCGTTCACAGCCCACAACGACGTAACTATGGGCTTAAGGCCGCGACATGACTTACCCCTCCCCCCACTTTCATCGCACCCTCTTCCGGCATTGCCTTGTAGCCCTTGAGTGAACTTACTGGGTGTTATTATACTGTGCTAACACCAAGGACATATCCAGGGGGGACGACGACGATGACGATCTGGTATGTATATACTGTGACGACGACGACAAGTGACGCGTCCCCCAGAAATGTTTTTAATAAAATTTAAAGTCGAGAAAAAATTGAGAATCAGGAAGAACCCGTGACTTATGTACCGAGTGTCAGGCACGTATCCGGGGGGATGGGGGATAGAAGTTAGGATTTAATACCCGGAAATCCGGCGTATTTTCGTTTCATTGTACGGGCAAATTCGAGTTTGGTGCGTGCCACGCGCGTTTCAATGAATGTCCCCCCCCCTTCCGAAACTAAAGTCTGGATACGTGCCTGCCCACCACCAATAACGACCGGACATATGTCGTTAAAAAGTTATTTTCATGACGGTCATTTTTTACTATGGCGGTCAGTCTCAAATCATTCGGTAAAAAAGTTACAGCTAAAAAAATACATATGCCATTGTGTGCCAACATATGAATTATTGAGGTGTCGAGTGTGATCATGTTATATATATTATAACTCTATTTTATATACTATCATATTATATGTATGAATTTATTTATAATATTGATATATGTATATGTTATATAATATTATATTTATAAATAATATATAATAATATTTATATATCGTATATATCATATTTATATGTATTTGTATCTAATATATAATAAATAATTATTATTTTATATACTCTTAGTAGATTGTCATAAATTTTAATTTAATTTGTATAATTCTATTGATGTTTTAATTTTAACTTTAATTTTTACATTGTTAACGTATTAGATAAGACTTGCCCTCTCGTCTCAAAATAATATGCCGATGTTAGTACCACCTCAACACAGGTTCATACCTAGTGAGGTGGTAAACCGATATGTCAAAAAGATGAATTTCCTTTCTAAGCTAGATATAATATGTACACTTATTATAAAATGTTTTTGTGTTAGGATAAGGATTTTCTTTATGTAAAATGTAAATTGAATTAAGGAAATAAATAAATAAATAAAATAAAATAAAATAAAAAATCTAAAAAAACGTTTCATACTGTAAAACATCGTTATTACGAGTTAGTGTCAGAATAACAAACTAATCGTCATATATTAATACTTATAATGCAATCATAATGCGTCATTATTGTTAATTTAGTGGTTCCTTCCAAAAAAAAGTTTGGCGACGCGAAAAATGGCGGCGTGGCGTGGCTCGAAATACCCGGCCAGTGATAAGCGACCATTTTCCATATCACGATACATGTTTTTCTTTTAGCTGTAACTCATTTCCCATAATTATTTGAGACTTACGGTCATAGTAACAGTCATAAAAAGAGTTTACCAACGACATATGTCTGGTCGTTATTGGTAATGGGGACGCGTCCCATACATTATTGACCATCCTTTTTTGGATGTCTAATTTTAAAAAAACAGGTCATTTAAAAGAAGAATGAGGTGTGTCTTAACCCAGGTGATAAGATATAACTGATAAGTTATATTAATTGTGAAGCAGCGCAACACTTCTGAAATTAATATTTTTCCTATCTTTCTGATTACGTTTCATTTTTGAGCGGTTTGATACGTTTGCTTAATAACGTAATGTAAACTGCAAAGAGTCGACTGAATATCCGATTTCGATATGAAAGACAACATTTTAAGACAATTACAATAATAAATGTTGACGACAATAATATATCGCAGTCTGTAGGAGAAAATGATTGCCGATTCGCTACTTAACTCTCTGGAGCCGATTTTATTTGAAATATTACATAATGGACAAAGACGAATATACACACTAACGAAATGTTAAAGTATATCAACTATCTTTGTTCCGTATTATCGTTTTTAATACTTTCAGCAAATTTATGTAACTCAAAAACTTAATTTTCGCAGTTGCGCCAATGTTCTTCTAGATGTGCGACGTATAATTGTACAAATGATGGACGTAAGTGTGTCAGCATGTGAATCCGTTCGCAATGCATGGCGAGCCGTTACACAATCCCAAGCGAAATGGGTGAGTAAATACGACAGAGAAGAGTCATTCGTCGTCATGCTCAAGAGGAACGACGCCTCTGACTGTTGATCTGGCGGCTTCTTGCCATAACGGAGCTTCCGCTTTCGGTTAGACTTTTTACTCGCGTTCTCGTGCATCTCCAACTAAGATAAAACAAGGACAAGACGCGCTTACGGGACACACTAGAGCGAGCGGGATGATGTTTGCCTAAATACGAGTCTGGGGGTTGATTTGTGAATCGATAAGACAAAATATCGTACAAACACACAGGAGAGCACGTTATGTTCTGTTGCTTTTCAAAATAAATTCAAACAATAGAACGTGAAATGATAAGTGATATGATGTCACATCGTTTACGACATTTTCTCTATCTGTTCAAAAATCACCCCCTAGGCAATGAAAGCAACTTGAAGGGGAATCAATCTTGCTCGCTGAGAGATGTCGGTGGCGAAGGGAGCGGATGAATTTAGAGTATTGCACTGCAGACTCTCGGAAATCCTCAAAGAAATATAAGTAAAGGTATCCACAACACAAAGTTTACATAGAAAAAAACAGAACATGAATAAATATAGTTGGGGAGCCAGCGACAAAAAAATGCAAGAGTTTTTAAAAGGTGCTACTTTCGGATCAGACAGTATTTTGGCCATAGAATGCCGGTGTCTTCCCCGGCATTGAAATCCTCTTTATACACCCACAATTTATTGATGGAGCTATTAGACCAAGAGGCATCGACAAAAAAGTGCCAGAGTTTTGTAAAAGCTGATACTTTCAGATTAGACAGTATTTTGGCCATATAATGCCGGGGTAGAGTCAGCAGGCTATTAGATTCCGAGACACCAAACGCTGGCGTACTAGGAAAGGTGTAATTTTAATAAGTATCCCCGAAGTGTTTTGGAACAGCTGAAAATTCATCAGTAGACAGTGGGTGCAATAAAGAATTCAGAACAAATGGTTCAACTGCTTAACAATAGAACACGTGTCGTCAGCATTACCACAGTATACCAGACAGTAGCTTCTCTTAGAACAAAATTGAAATCGAAGCGAATACGTCACGAGTCGTAAGGGCTCGGATATGGTCACCGGATGTCTGCTACTCGGCCCCAAACGTTCGAAAAAGTCGCCAGCCTTTACCTGCGCGTATCGCTGACTAAAGACGTTCGTCAAGACGTACCCCTCTGCCCACATTCTTCGCACCCTCTTCCCGCAATGCCATGTAGCTCGAGAGTAACGCTACTGTTTGGTATACTGTGGTATACAATAATGAAGTCTTCACTTTTGTGACATGTATGGAGTAATGCTGACGCCGCGCATTGTATTGTTAACCAGTCTGACCATTTGTTTCGAGTTCTGTATTGCATCCACTGTCTACTGATGAATTTTCAGCTTTTCCAAAACACTTTGTGGTAGTAATAAAAATTACACCTTTCCTAGTACGCCAGCGCAACGTGTCACGGAGTCTGGCTTGCTGACTCTACTCCAGCATTTTATGGCCCAAATACTGTCTGATCTTAAAGTATAAGCTTTTACAAAACTCTTGCACTTTTATGTCGCTGCCTCTTGACTAATAGATACATCAATAATAGTAGGTGTATAAAGAGGATTTCAATCTCCTATTGTATGTGTAACGTCAAATAAAGAATTCTATGCATCCATTCCTTCATTCGTTGAAGTGCAATTGAAATATGATCGGAGATAGAACTGAACCCCGCCTGTCCTAATCCCCTCACGCACCCACGCTACGGATATTCCAACAATCCCGCCTTTAAAAATACTTCCTCGATATTTCTTCCAGCGCTGACGCATGTGTAAATAAACCAAACGAACCGCAGAAATTAAAATTTCAAAATCTCCGGTATTATCACTTCATTATTTTCCTTTTGCTTCCGCCCACTGTGCTTGCATTCCGATGAGCCTTTTTTCGCCCTGTAATGCGCTCGTATATCATTCGTGCTTTATTTTTATTATCCTATATTGGAAATAAACCAAACATGGCGTAAGTACTCCAATGAAAAATGGATGACGGAAGAGCTCGTTACTACTATAGATAAACTATCTTTGCAAAACTTACTTTGTAAGTTTACCGCGAAAATTACATTTGTAGACGGGTTCAACACAAACTTTAGCCTTTCCCGGCAAAAAGACAAGCCTCCCCCCCGCGCCAACCCCGAACTTCTCAACTCACGTGCCAATCCCCCTCCCTATAGTAAATATGTTTGATTAAAATCGCTATTGTATTTCTAAGATCTTTGTAGTATTTTAGTAGTTTTTCATAGTATGACAGAAAGAGAGAGTTAGTAGTATTTTAGTACCTACTATATTTGTAGTATTTTCCATGGTATTAAACCAATATGATGTAATATTTTCTTAAATATGGCGGAGTTTAAAATTATTTGTATCGCTTGTAAATGAGATATTCCAACCAAAATTTCACAGTGTGGTTTCGGCCTAACATGTACCGAGTTTCAGAACTTTACGTTCAATATTTCGAGATTGAAGTATGACTAGCGTGCCCCCTGGTGGACGGACTTTAACTACAATCTTCTCAACTCGACCATGACCAAATGATTCCTGCATGCTTAATTTCAAATCAATCGGTTGAAGCGTTTGGGCGCTATCGTGGAGGGACACACACAGATTCATAGACACAGACACACAGAAGATCGTTCACAATACTTTCGCTCTGCCAGGAAAGTAATTGCTTCCGCTATATAAATGTAGGCAACAACAGGATTACAAGTTTTGCATAATAACTTGATGACATTATCGTTGGTTTGAATCTTTTTAACACGCTTTTATTAGGTCGACCCGTATGTAACTAACTATGTAATGGAATCTAAGGCAACTAATTTAACCATCTTCCAAGGATCGTAGCGTCATGGAAATTGGCAGCTGTATGTAGTTCTGATGACAATACAATGGTACTGTCGAACTGATCTGATGATGGAGTCGGAAGATATGAACTGGAACTTCATGATGGAACATCGTATCATAGCTGTGTTTGGACTTGTTAGAAAAGTCTTGGAATGAACTTTGACCACGATTAGGTTTCAAGGTCTGACGATGAAACCGGAAGATAGGCACTGGCATTCCATGATGGAATATCGTATCATAGCCGTGTTTGGACTTATTAGAAAGGTCTTGCAATGAACTTTGACCACGATTAAGTGTTTTTACGTGCATTTATAAAACCGTGTTTTTAGTGTTTTTTTTTAAAACTATTAATTTATTTATTTAATGCACAGAGGCAATAAAGACTGATCTAGGAACTACGATGATTGTTGTTATGGTCTGACAGCCAGTTACCTGAATCTCGTAAGTAATATCCCTGCATGTTGGGTCCTTGGAGGTGACCTTCATACTATGCACAGGATCCTAAAAGTCCGTATTCATATCTATGCCATATCTGCTGTGTATATTCTCGAGATCTCATTGTGGTCAACTGATATTTCAAAAATGTGGAGTTGCTCCTTGAACCTGTAATGTTTCGTGAGCTTACCCACTAGTATTTGATACTTTATCCTAGGCAGAAATATGCGACAATCTGTCCGTTGAGTAGAAGCGTTCTTTTAATTTATTTTACTTTTCCGGCCCATCAGGAGAGAAAGTATTGTGCATGCATTAAAAATTTTCTTCGAGATCAAGACGAATATAACTATTTTGAGTCCACCTAAGACTATTAAGACCATTTCCAGATTGGAGTCTGCCTGTCTGTATGTCTTGTCTTGTATGTATGTATGTGTATTACGATAGCCCCCAAACGCTTAATCTGATTGAGATGAAATTTGGTATGCAGGCAATCAGTTGGTGATAGCAAAAGTTAAAAAGATTGTGGTTAACCCCTCAAATGAATGGCGATTAGCTCGGGTTGCCTACGGCAAAATGTATATAAATTTATATTTACATTTACATTTACATTTACATAGAGCGGGGTTTAGTATAGAGCTATAGCATTACTATAGAGCGGATTACTATAAAGCGGCGCACATTTACATTTATATTTATATTTATATAAATTTATATACATTCTGTATACATTTTGCCAAGGCATCCCTTAAGGGACGCCTTACATTTGAGGGGTTAAAATCGGTTCACCAAGGATATTGGGATGAAAGACTTGAGATTTGGTACACAGATGCCTTGTTGGGCCGAAATCATATTGTAAAATTTTACTTGGAATATCTCATATAGGTACATTCAAGCTACACTAATAATATTTAAATATCGCCAGACGTTTGCGCCGAGCGCCCGAAGCTAACCGAGAAACAAACTGCGCCGCTCGATGCCGTTGATAACGAAACCTAAATAGGTTCGTTCGCTGGCCGAGAGAAAGCGCTCGTCGATTTCATTTATGAAATGAATATTCAGATGAAATTACTCCTTGGCGCTTGGCAACTGTCCGGGAAGGCCTTGAGGTGAAACAATCGATTTCCTGGGATCCTTATTTTCTTGGAGATCTCGTTGTTGTAGTCTGAGGCCCAGGCCTCAGACTGCAACAACGACAGACTGCAACAAGACTGCCCAGGTCTACAGAGAGACCGAGGCAATCGCTTTACGAGAACGATTAGAAAGCAACACAGCTATTATCGTCTGACGGACGGACAGAAAACACCGCGAAACGCGAACTCTGAAGAAACTCTAAATTCAACCGCAAATTACTCGCTTTGCCGCCACGCCAATAAAACAATTTTCTCAGCTAAACGCCTCGCCGTAATATTAAGTGTCGGATGTTGCATAATGTGCTGTAGAACTAGAGCATTAATATTATTAACAGTTCTGTGGAGGTAGAGGACTTAGTCGCGTATCTGCGCATCATGAAGTTCCTAGAATGGCGATTTAAAAATGCCGTTTTTTATAAAAAGATGTCATAATAAAAAATATTAAATAAAAATATAGTGGATAGGTAGGTATTATAAATTACATATTTCAACCACATATATCAATATTCATTCATACAAGAAGTACCTATTAATAATCATAAAAATGATAATATTAAAAAACAAATATAAACGTAGGTAAGCAACAATTTGTTTTTTTTAAAATTAATAAATTGATTTTGATAGGTATGTAAATATTTTCCGATTTCTAATATAGTGTATTTTCATATATTATTTACCAATTTATTTAGAGAATTAATTGTTATTTATCGAAAACGATGTTTTTCAACATATTATACTTAGAGTAAATCAGCACCTTACCGAGTTTGTTAACTTTAGTCGATTAAAAATTCGCACCGAAGATCGCGGAAAGCAAATTCTGCGAAAGCCCAACAAAAAAGGAGTGTAATGTGTTCAGGGTTCATCTATGTATGTTTTCAAATTCTTTATTCCACCGTAACTTCTAAACATTTGAGCCGATTTAGAAGTGTGGTATTGTTAGAATCCTTATGTCATCCCGAGTGTTATAGCGTACCTTAACTGTCCAAATATCAAGTAAGTAGTTGTCTAAATGTCCAAATGACAATAAATTAACATAAATATATAGTGTTTAGTGTCAAGTTAGAGATCTGAGTACATTCCGGAAATATACATGTATCTATATGGATAAATACATAAACCACAAGTATTTCATAAAAAAACTGTAATAAAAATAATTATAAATACAATAGTTCACTTTCTGTAACGGCAGTCATGTTTTTTTATTCTTTTTAGTATATTAACTTGTTGTTAATATTGTGGCATCTCTGCCTTTAGACGTTTTTGGATATGTACCTGCAAAGGCTTATAAGGTTCATTCAATAATAATTTTTTTTTAAAACAATTTGTTGATTTGTGCGTTTTTGCATGGCCTGCGTCCATCAATCTTGTAAACGAACCCTAGTTTGACAACTTCAAGAAACGGGTTTGAATGTAGCTAGATTTTGAGAGAAAAATAAAAATATAATGCGGTAGTTCTGTGTGTGCCGGCACGCGCCGTAGTGTAACGGAAACGGCGACATTTACAACGTTCGTATGTAGGCGAACGAGTATCACATCATTACGACATGTATACATAAACTCTTATTGCGTCAAAGATGTCATGTCGGTTAGATCTCGCTTGTGGTCGCGGTCAAGGCAGAAAGAAACTATTAGACAAAGATTTTCAACGCAGAACACATTTTGCCGCCCGACTCGAAAATGGTCGAAATTAATGGGTTCATTACACCGACGCGCGCGACGCGACTGCGGCCGTCGCGCCGCCCGCCATGCGCGACGACTCGCCCATGGTTTATTTACTACGATTTTATCTGAATTTATGAACTTTCGACTTACGGACGATTATATTTATATAATTTCCCGCCATGTTTCAAATTAGATCGTAGACGTGAATTTTCCAGGAGCAAACGCAACCCAACGATTCTTCTACATATCGAGGGCCTCAAGCTGAAAGATCGTACTACAAAAATCGACTTCTTGGGGCAAATCACCCTATTTTGACTATTCTACAACATACTACTTGAAAAGCGTAATAGTATCGTTAATATTTTAAATTACTACATATTTATAAAAAGACCTGATTTACCATTTTCTCCGTATTGGAATATTTCCAACATTAGGTACTAAGTGGTGGGAAAAACACTCCTGACAACTTATTTTTTTGTAGATAAGACTGTTCAGCTTGAGGCCCTCGATATTCATATAGGTATGTGTATGGAATGGACGTAGACCTAGATATAGTTAGGCAATAATGATAACAGAACCTATGTCTATTGATCAGTCGAGTGGAACGTAATAGAAGGTGTTCAACATGTTTGAAACAAAAAAATCAATATTCTTAAAACCACTCTAAAAGTAGTACCTACTAATTACCATGCCAATAAAACGAACCATGGACAAATCTATCATGCAATTTATTTCAAGAATAATCCCCCAGCAATTAAAGTAAGTATATGTTTAGCCTTTGTAAGCTTGTTGGTAGGGTTACATTTTATTACTGAGCACCGTCAACTGTACAAAAAACCGATAAAGAATATTAGTTATATTTGTGTTTTGATATATGACATTCTCCTAACAGATATATAATACTCAAGCTATATAAAAAAACTTAGTAACAAATGTTCCAAGAGTTTTTCGATTTAGGACTTTGTTACCGAAGAAAATCATCTCATCGATATCTTTTCTGTATAAGGAATGGTATGACATCTTGTAGCAATGTCATGTGCTAGCAATGATAGCTTGTAGCAATGGAATGTATATATTGTAGGAATTTACGGATATTATGTTTTTTTCCTCAGTAAAGAAGGCTTCGATCGAAAAAAATTGGTAATGATTTTTGACTCAGTTTTATATCTAAAATAATCTACCTAATATAAACAACAATTATGCGATATAAAATAAATATTAAAACGAATAAAAAACAAGTTCGAAAGAAAGCTTTTTTGTGTTAGTTTTATCGAAGTAAGTAATCATCCACTTGCCTGGTGCTCACATATTAAAACTAAGCCTATTAACCCATTCCACTAAAGATTCTTAACCTTTTGATAACCATACGCTTTGCAATAGAGCATGAAAAATTCGAATACATAAAACTGTTAAAGGGCGATGTAAATAACATGTGGGGTATGTCAAGTTTTGTGAGGATTGGTTTATTATATTTTGTAAAAATTGTTGAAAAATATATGTCTATCTGGTCCATAAGAGATACAAATAAATTTTGTATATTATTAAATATGATTTTATTAATTTAAGAAGTCAGTACGTAAAAAAATATTTTGAAATTGAAAAAGTTGCGATAAATATTTTATTTATTTATTTGAAACACCGTTCGTCGGTCATTCAAGTTCGTTGGTAATTTCCAATGTTTTGAAAAAAAAAATACGATATATTTTTAAACAATAATTTAACTGGTTTGCCAATGTCAAGATTCTGCTGTCTCAATAACATGGGAAAAAAATATAATTTATAAATTATTCGTATTCCATAATTTATATAATGATTTTTGAAATTATGGGACACATATTTCCCATGGTCTTTAAAGGGTTAAATCAAACTCATAGAGAAATGTCTAATTTCCAATACTTTCTTGCTAGAAAATATAAATCACGGCTAGAGTTTTTTATTTCACCACAGGTAGGAACTTCCGATAAATACATTATAGTAATATATTCTAGGAATTATTGCAGTAGCTATAGGAACCTTTCTCAGAAATCGAAAAAATAAAGAAATACTACTAAATTCGATCATTGTAATGCTAAATGTCAAAGAATAAAGCTTCGGACGTGTAAAATTTCAAGACCAAATTTAAATTTACATGCAAAAAAAAGTTTTAGTCAATTTTTAAGCTTGTTTTAAAAAAAAACTAATCTAACCTACCGTCAAATAGGTGTCTATGTATTATTAAAAAAAAAAAAACCTAACCTACCGAAGTGTATGGGTTTGGCGCATTTTTGAATGGCTATATCTCGCTTATTTATTTATACCGAATAAATATTATTGCAGATTCGGAATCAGCGTGGTAAATATAGTCTGGTGACGTTAAAAAATCAACAATCTAGAATAGGTTCCTATACTGTATTAATTAAATTGTTTACAAAAGATATATCCCTAATAAAATAACAAGCTCTATGAAGTTATGCGATGGCACAACATTGAACTCGCTTACTTTTAATTCGCTCTCGTTTTTGTAAAAACAAAATTTTAAAATTTTCAGTGGACAGCGAGCTTTACGAGCCTGTAAACAGAAACCAAGACGTCAACTTCAAAAACGGAAGACGTTCCTAAGTTTCAAATATCAAAACGTCAAAAACTAACCTTTAAATTTGATGTTATTCTGTGTCCACCGAATCGGTAATCCTGGAACGTTTGAAAACGCCACGATATTATTTATACTGAGCCGCGTCCTGCGTATACAACAACACTTGTTCTGTTGTTCCCGGAGGCGAAACCCGGCCGTTCCAGGTAGAAGATCCCCGCTCTTCGAGGAAAAATAACACACGTGTAGCTGTGAGCTACACACCGATAATTCACGTGTTTAAAACCAAAATTCACTCCGCACTGCAGTATTGGGTTTGTTTTGTTTACTTCGGAAACAAAACTTTACACCTATCCGAACAACAACCGGGCCCTAGGGCAATTAGTCACAGGTCCGCGATAAGACGAGCGCACAAACAGACTTCGGCGATTAGATAGTATCGAGTTTTAGTTAGTTTTATTAATTATATGAAACTTTCCGGGGGAAAAACATCGCGACGATAGCGAAACAGCGGAGACGGGCGGCACACGAACGACCGCGGCGCTCGGTAGTACCAACTGAACGCGGCGAAAAGTACGCACGACGCGCTCCGCTCGAAAGTTTGCCTCGGCCGCTTTCGGCTGTTGTCGGCGCGCTGGTCGGAGGGGTTCAAGCGTTGAGTGCGTCGCAAACGACGTTGCAAACCGTCCACGAAATGACACAAAACGTCATATTTTTTCATTATTAAAAATTGAGAAAATCTGGTCTAATTTTATTAATATAAGGAAGTAATACTGGCCTCGGGTAATGTTGGTCTCGGTATAGAAATTGACCACATCATAAAAAATACCGAAAAATTACTCAAAATAGCCTTGTGCAGGAAAATGATACGCGAAAATTCATATTTTACATACACACTAACGTCACTATTAATTCATTTTCAGGGACTCCAGGTCCTCTTGCGGGTATAATTCCTAATAAACAACTAAAACGGTGTTTTTTCATCGAAAAACGATAAAAAATATTTTTTTTTGTTGCATAAAAACGATGCGAAACTAACCTCGGTCACCCCAAATGTCTGATTCACTGGCAATACTGTCAATTTCGCAAATAAACAGCTTTGTGCGTAGGTTACACTGTTTGTTAGTAGTTTTGATGGATTTGGACTGCGCGTTCAAGGACTTTTGGGAATGTCACTGTCAACGAACATTTCGTGGGTGTGTTTGTATTTGTTTTGTGCTGTTTCATGGAATACAAGATAATATTAAAAATATTCATATAAATATTCAAATATCTGTGTAATTTGAAAATATACGTTTAGTCTAAGTTTTACCTGTTTTTCCCTGTGATTTGGATGCCACATTAATTCACCTTTGCTTTTTAAAAGTATCATGAAAACCTGCCATATAACGGAATTGCTCTGTAATCGCTGTTGTGAGTACCAATTCAAATACGTGTTTTATTCGTTATACAAAGCGGTCGAGTAAACGTCTATTCGGTAGCTTATTGTCACAATTTTGTTGTATATCCTTATACCACTACAAAGTGTAACGAATCACATATATACGACTAGCAGTTAGAAGCATTACTATTATAGTATGTCTTTTAAATCAGACTTTTGTATTAAAAGATTTTATTTTACCATAACTTTGCTAGTTGGGTTGGCTTATAGCTTTCAGCCATTCCTTTAGCTCATTATTTTTCAACCTTTTTAAGATTGTGACCCCATTGTTGGTAAAATAAAAACTTTTTCGCGACTCCCCTTATACGGTTTTCTCTTCCACGGCGTAAGTAAGCATCCAATACATAAGGTTTTAGTCAAAACAATGGCGAAAACCACATTAATTTTAACCGTTTTTCACTTTCGAAACTGTACATAAGTGTTTCCATCTTAGATCAACATAAAGTTTTGTAAAAGCAATAGAAAAACACATAATAGATATGCTTCTCTTGAGAAGCTGTAAATGTTTGCATATTATATAAACATTTTGTAATATTTTCGATTTTTATTTTTAGACAGCCTGCGATCCCCCGGGGTTCTGTCCGCGACCCCCAGGGGGTCGCGACCATCGATATATTAGCTAGATATACCCTCAGATACAAATAAGTTGGCTCCACATACCCTTTGCTCGTAAATCATGTGACAGAGAGAGAGAGCAATAAATTGGACAGTATGCGCGAGAATAGCGCGCCAATATTCTTCGCGGCAGCTCTCACACCGGAAACGGTCGGCTGTCTGCCAGCGGACTGCGACCGAACTACTACTGGCCGGCTTTCAGTAGTGGTTTAGAAGGGGTCATTTTGGAGCTCGAAATGCCCATCTAGGAGATCATATATCGCGACCCACTGGTTGAAAATCACTGCTTTAGCTGAACATGCGATATAGATTTTGCAAAGTAAAATTACCAACGGCAAAGGTGGCGCATACCTATATTTTACAATAAAAATCGGATCTTACATGGGTTGAACTCGAAGCACTCTCCATTTTTTGCATACATAGATCATTATTACCTTCAAAGAAATCTGCATCAAAAATGATATAATTCGGTTAAAATATAAAATGTAACCGCACTGTTTATATGCAACTGCACTACAAGTTGGCAACGTCGTTGCATCGCTTCATTCTGTTAGCCCACCAAGCCACCTGCCCTGCCCCAAGACCGGTTTTCAATACGGTCGCGGTTGAATATTACATTACGTATTATTTTTTATCCAGCCTTCCTGCATGTGGGATGAATACTACCTATAATACAGACAGACAGACAGACTTCCCTTGTCAAGAAAAAAGTGGCTAAGGTCAACAATGACGCTGCCGCTGTGTCTGCCAAAACTGGATATATTATTATGCTATTTCGCAGTTTCGCCATGAATACAATTAAAATTGAATTAGGTATAGGTAATTTTATGCATTTTAGAGCTAGATAAAAAGAAAACTAATACTTAAGAGTATAAATTATATTAAATAGGTTAAAAACTGTCTACATTTTGTTTAAGGCCAATTGCGAAATATTTTAAGTAATGATTTATCATCCACAATCAACTAAGCCGGTGCAGCGCCCCCCCACGGTAGATTGGGGGGGCCAAAATGGAACTTCTGTCTACTATCCACGTTCCATCCAAATCTGCTAGGAAGCTAATAGTCTAAGATCCCATCGTAAATTTGTGCTCCTATCAGTTATTTAATCGAAGTATGATTTAAATGAAAGTGTACACATAGGGCCCTATAATATGCCGCAAGGTTGCCTAGCAAAATCTTATCACTAGTACACAAAAAAAAAAGGATAGAAGATCCTAAATATAATGCAAATAGCACCTATTTCTTTAGAAGGCAACTCATTTATATCACTCTCGAGCTATTTATTTATTTAAAGAAATGCGCATTTTTTAAACTACATTACATTACATATTATCATTAGAGGCTCCGTTGTAAATAGTAGCAAACAAGAGAGTACCGCAGCCCAGTCCTTCTTTAGATCAACGCTGCCTAACTAGGCCTAGGCCCGTACTAAGGCAAGCGTACCAAGAAAATAACGGCTTGTGCATACTTTAAAAAACTACATATGTTAAAAGAGAAAAAAAATTAAAAAAATGGTATATAATAATATTAGGAATTAACTTAAGGCAATAAACAATGTATGTAGAAATTAATCATTACTCTAAAAACTAGGTCATTGATAAGTCAATGCGTCTGTCAGTCTGTCAGTCTGCAAATAATATTTGTAAAATACCTATCATAAAACACAATAAAATTTATTTCATTAACACGAAAAAGGTAAATAATAAATAGGAATTGCAATGAATAGTGAAATAATCAAATTTAAATAATTATGGAAGGAAAAAGGAATTATAATAAATAGTCAAAAAATCAAATTGAAATAGTAAGAGGATAATGAAATTGAAATAGTCAGTTATACATAAAATGTGCATGTTACTAGTTATATTATAATTTTGAATGTAATCGAATTAAAAATGAATAAAAATAATAAACAGCGATAAAAAAAACAATAATAATAAATTAAATAAATCTACATAATAGGGTCAAAAATTTGGTGGCTGACATGCCGACCTTCATTCATGAGCCATCTGTGATATCGTTTTTTGAATTGACCTTTATTGTGTACGTTCCTTATATATTCATGCAATTTGTTATATGCCCTGGGGCCTATACTCATCAGGTGTCTCTGGCCAAAGGTTGTTTGCCTATAAATGCATGCTTCCTTTTCTATTGCACGTAGTAGAGCGCACAGTCCTTCTTGCTCGCTAACTCGATTAAAGTGCTGGCAACCCCCGATTGTGACAGGTTTTATGCAGGTAACCTTATTCCTCCGCGTTGAGGAAGATAGTAGCTTCAATTTGGTGTAAAAATCAAGTGAATACATGATAGGTGCATTAATCGATGAAAAATAACCTCTTTGCACCTGGCAACCCAGGGGTTGTGACAGGTTGAGGGGTGGCGACCTATTTTTTTCCAGCTCTTTAAATCGGTCTATTTACGATAACACTTAATTTACCTTCCAAACAAATAGGTGCAATTTGTATTATATTTGGGAATTTTCTTTCTTTTTTTGTGACAAGATTTCGCTAGGCAACCCTTCGGCATTTTATGGCCCTTTGTGTAAACTTCCATTTAAATCATATTTCACTTAAATTCTACTAATATTATAAACGCGAAAGTTTGTATGTATGTATGGATGTTTGTTACTCTTTCACGCGGATTTTGATGAAACTTTACAATAATATAGCTTGCACATCAGAATAACACATAGGCTATAATTTATAAAGATATAGTGTGAATTATCTAAAATATAACGATAACTGTCAAGTAAGTAGGAAAACAATCTAAGAAATTGACATTCGAAATTTAAATTCTATCCTACTATCCTACTAATCCTACTAGTATTATAAACGCGAAAGTTTGTATGTATGTATGGATGTTTGTTACTCTTTCACGCAAAAACTACCGAATGGATTTTGATAAAACTTTACAATAATATAGCTTACACATCAGAATAACACATAGGCTATAATTTATAAAGATATAGTGTGAATTATCTAAAATATAACGATAACTGTCAAGTAAGTAGGAAAACAATCTAAGAAATTGACATTCGAAATTTAAATTCTATCCTACTATCCTACTAATCCTACCAATATTATAAACGCGAAAGTTTGTATGTATGTATGGATGTTTGTTACTCTTTCACGCAAAAACTACTGAATGGATTTTGATGAAACTTTACAATAATATAGCTTACACATCAGAATAACACATAGGCTATAATTTATAAAGATATAGTGTGAATTATCTAAAATATAACGATAACTGTCAAGTAAGTAGGAAAACAATCTAAGAAATTGACATTCGAAATTTAAATTCTATCCTACTATCCTACTAATCCTACTAACATTATAAACGCGAAAGTTTGTATGTATGTATGGATGTTTGTTACTCTTTCACGCAAAAACTACTGAATGGATTTTGATGAAACTTTACAATAATAAAGCTTACACATCAGAATAACACATCATAATAAGATTATAATTTATAAAGATATATGGTATTCTATCATCATTATCACAATTTTCTATCACCACGCGGGTGAAACCGCTGGGCGCAGCTAGTAACTGATAAATGCACACATTTACGGTGGGATCTTATACTATAAGGAAGCCAAAAAAAAATAATGATTTAAATAAAGACAAAAACCATTCTAGACACGTATATTTCATTCAGTAATTAATTTAAATATGTAGATATGCAAAAATTGGTACATTTGTAATAAGAGTATGAGGGTATTTTTTTGTCTTACCAATTTCGCACTTGGTAGCTCTACTCAAAATAAAGTAGGTACAAAAACTGTCATTTTTATTTGTTAATAACATTCAAAAGCGGAGAAATAATAATTCAGTAATTAAATTAACAGTACGGCGCCGTATTAATCCGTATTTATGTTTCGAACATTGTCCCATAACAATGTTTCTTATGTGATCCTGTGTATCCCGCTGAAGTTCTTGGGAACTTGTTTAGCAATATGTTTGAGGGAAAACCCCCAAATGAATACGTTGATTTATAAAGTAGCTTAAATATGTAATGTAGCTATGTATATGGTAATTACATCTTATATGCCACAAATAAGTATGCCATAATGTGAGTAAGTAGGGGATGAGCCTTTTGTTCAATTTTGCACTGGGACCAATTTTTAAGTTACGCAACTGTGCACCATGAAGCATACAAGTGCAGTTTTTTCCGAAAATTAGGAGATTTGTTTTCTAGAGAAGATTATTTGAGATTAAAAATGATTTCAAAATAATGTACAACGAGGAAATGCATTTTTAGTTCAATTTTATGTAGGATATCCAGAATTTTTTTCTAAGAAGGCATACATCAAAAAATGTTCTAGATGATGTGAAATTCAGCTTTGTATGTAGAATATTCTCATGTGAAATAAAATGTCCTATTTATTAAAAAAAAAAAAAAAAACTCCACTTTTTTGTGACCTTTGAACATGGCCATTGGTTAAATATTTTAAAATCCTCCTTTATCACTCTGTATAATTCAAAGTTCTCAACAGGATGCTCTTGACTATGCTCGGGTGTACCGACCTGGATTGACACGCCTAATGTCCTCTCTGCACACATCCGCGAATATAAACCTCTTTATTGCCGTTAGTAAAACGGTCTTATGACCAAGAAATAAACAATACGAGCACATCCTCCATTATTCGTAGGTCATACCTAATCATTGCCTTGTGGAGGAGAGTTGCTTAATAAAACAGGAGATAAGTGCCTACTGACCTCATATATATAAAAAAAAATGGCTAAGACGGTCTTCAGACCGATGTGAATATCATATTTATCATCATATCTGATAGCACAGCGTTAGTGATTATATAAATATAATCGTACAATTATGTCACGTAAATAGGTACGCGTCAGTACAATACATGTAAATAAGAACCATGTTAAGTAGTGTTGGAAAAAATATGTTATTACAGAAAAGGAAACCGACTGCATCAAGAGTTGTTCGTGCCTTCATGAATCGTGCATCATATAGGTACTGCACCTGCACCTACACACCATACTGGATTATAATTATCTGGAAGGAAAAATATTTGAGAAATAGGAGTAGGTACAAGCTAATATGCGGCATCTTTCCCACAAGCTGTGGGAGAGCTGCCAATTTACCAATTTGTAGTTTATTTCTTAGTACCTACTTTATTATAGGTCTATTCATGTGTAAGACTAAAAAAATCGGTTAGGACACCTCAAGACTTTTACGGCTAGTAGACAGCCCCCCTCCCCCCTCGATTTGTTTTAATAATAGTATGGTCAGTGGTATGGTGAACCCACCTCGGGTCGGTGAATTCCATGGTAACTCCAGTTCCGTTTGTATTTAGTATATACATTCAAAGATAATCCTATACCTACATTTTATCTCCGTCGTGTGTGCATTTCGTCGTAAAAGTATTATTCAGTTCTATCTCAATTTTATATTTCAATTCTTATTTTCTATCTTATTTTCCGCTAACAGTAGACTCCAGAGACTTCCCGAGAGAGAGTACCCACCTAACATTCCGTGGCAATGGCAACGGTATCTACCTACACGTATTCTTTGATTCGTCTCTACGACCGTCGCGGTAGTTGCTACGTCTTCATGTTTATGTGGCTTTCATTTCAAGCTTCTGTTTGCACTGAACCATTTAAAACCCGCCCTCTGTTCACTGTCAAAGCTGTAATGGGAGCTAATGGGCCCTTGCTGAGTTGGCCACGAAGACCCATTTTGTTCAGGGTTGGTCACACTCACGGGTCACAACCCGGGTAGGACTCTGGCCTTAGGGCTAGTTTCCCCTAGGAGTCAACCTTCTGGCGCTCCTGGACGGTCTGCGCACCGTGCGGCGTAAGCCAATCGATTATATATTCTGATGGATCAGGATCGGATCAGCATGGATGCATTCTGATGGATCAGGATTGGATCAGGATCAGTATCGGAGGAATCACCTGCATTCTTTTGGAAGAGAGCTATGATACCGATCGAAGTACAACATGATATCCGACCTATAATCCACGGTTAGCATTGTTTACTGGAACTAACGCCTTACCTGACACACTCATCCACGACTTATTGAGAAATGCACAGTAGTAAGTCATACAATGTGATAAACCTTATAGAGTAACGCAGATTCTGAGTTTCACTACGTATATGATTGGACACATCGACGCACGAAAGGGCGTTTCGGAAAAGTATCACTCCAGCGACTTCAAGATTTACGAGGAACGAGCGAATGAAATTTCGAATCCGGTCGCTCCAAAGAGGAAACGCGGCCGACCACAGGAACCAGGAAAAGGAGAATTATAGGGGCCACTTTCCGCACGACATCTCTCGCCTGGACGCCTAGCTCACTCGAGAGGACGTGTGCGTCGCAACCTTTATTATTTCCTGCGACGAAACATGCCATCTATGGACCACTCATAGAACTAATGTCAGCAAAGGACTACATTTTAAAAAAGATGAAAAAACAAGATACAAACAATTTGTTAACATAATATTATATATTTTGTTGGTTCCTTGAAAATTGTAGTTTTTCCCTCATTATAAACGCAAGACTCCAATTATACTATCGATTTTACAAGAAAAAACTATTAGATTTACATATGACGTTACATATTACAGTTGCCGTTCTGTAAAGGAATTTCAAGACATGCAATTTTGAATGGAAAACTATGTTATTATATTTTATTATTTTTAGAGGTATATTATTAAATAGAATAAAAGAAAAAGAATATCATGGTTCGGAATACAAATTTAAATCAATTTGATATACCAAATCAACAGCAGTGTATAGGTATGCGTAGTGAGGATCTTGCGAAAATCAGTTGATATTCCTTTCCGGATATTGAAAATCATTGAGGCTGTGATCTCATTCTCGTTGGAGATATGGGCCATAAATTGTTGTGGGTTAATGTTTTTAATATGAACGATATTTTTATACTACAAAAAAGGGCGGTGAGACAAATCAGAGATATATGACAAAGGGCATCAAGTAAACCTCTATTCAAAACAGTTTAACAGCAGCCTCACAGTTTTTGGCACATGTATTCATGAATCTTTATGTGAATAAAAGCCAAAATACGAGTATACGAGGAATAAGTCGCTATTCGTTCAGACGTCTCACTTATCAACCTCAGAACTGTGACGTACTGCGCATTATATAAGCCTCAATTTTTATAATAAATTGCCTAAAACTATAGAAAATATTGAAAATGTTGACAATTTCAGGAAAAAATATTTACTTGAGAAATGCTTTTAGGACCTTAATAAAATTTAATACATTTAATAGTTCATATTTTCTTTAAGAGATTTAAATTCTTTTGACATTAGTCTCATTTTTGATTTGTAAAAATTATTTTTAATAATTTTTATATATTTTCTGACTTTTATTAGATTTAAATTTATATATATTTTGTTGTTTTATTTCGTTTATTTTTAAACATAATGTCCTTATTAATATATCTAATTATCTACCTACCTATCTATTTTGGTTAATCATATTAGGTTTCATATTTATTCAAAGCGATAAATGCATACCTACTTACTTAAAATATGCATTATTGTTTTATAGTACATAATATATATATTTTAATTTCGGTTTTAATATGTTAATATTAATTGGATCTCATTATTTATATAACTTACTGTCAGTTATGTGTGTTATAATTCGACAATTTCGTTTTTTAAAATATTGTTTATTTATGTTAGTTTTATTCTTAACAAATGTGGAATCTTACACTGGAACTTCATTTGGATTATTTTTAAACTATGTAAGTTTCTGAATTTCTATTATTTTAAATAAGATTTTGTAGATACTTTTTTCTTGTATGTGTAGTTTTAAATTGCAATTTTATTTGTATTTTTAAATATTATTTGGAAATATATTTCCTACGTCAGGATAGGAAATATTGAAAAAAAATAAATTGTTGAGGTTGCGTAGCAATTTTTCATCTAAATTGCTGAAAGCAGTCACCTGTCTGCATACACATCATTCCTGTTACGCAAGCGTTGGCTCGGCAATTTCCATCTATATACATATGATAGATTCTATCCATAATTTCGTTCGTTTCATTTCTCCGCAGTGACAAATCAAAAGTGATAAGGAGTTTGGATGCTGCGATATTTCACATCTCAAAATCCGCGATCCACTTCATAGATTCACGCGGAAGCATTTCGCAAAGCAATTTCCTACTACTCCCGATATAAATCATGCATATTTCTCGGGCGCTATCCACGCTGCCGAGCCGTCCGCGTCCGTTGGGCTTGCCTTTCCGCGAGGAGACGAAAATGGAAGATAATAGTGCCGGAGCCCTGATATTCACTCAACTGATGACTTATTTACATAAAAATTATGCATTGTAATAGACTAACGGAGAATGGCTTCATGACCAATGGCAGTAACAAAACGTTACTGCCTAATAACAAAAGGTTTTAAGCAGAAATTTGATATATAAATATATAATTATACAATATCATTATCGTTATATATACGTATAATTATACATTATCATTTTATACACTATATGAATCATCATATTAAGTTTGATATACCTACATTATATTTGATATAGCTACAGTTTTGATAGTTACATTTGATATATTTTTTTATAAAAAACAAAACATTAAAAAAAAATAAACGTTTTAGTTTTTTTTTGTTTTTAGTTTTTAATAGTATAAAAAGAGTAGAGCGTGTTGCGCTATCTAGCGGTAGCTAAAATATCGCGAATATTGTTTATTTGGGATATTTTACCTACTGCTAGATGGTGCAGCGCACTCAATGCTTCTCAAACTTTTTTTTAATAGATAAAATTTACAAACTTGACATACAAAAAAAAATTGTTTTTTTAAAAAAAAATTTTGTTAAAAGTTGTTTTGTTGCTCATACTGATTTACCCACTACAAGGATGTCACTAATAAAAAACTCATCCTATATTATCATTATTTATATTATATTTCCAATTTAATGTAATATTCAAAAAATATTTGAACAAATATTTAGATAAATTGTGTCCTATATTATATTATAATATAAATAACCATTTATTTATATTTTTTTAGACGTTCTTGCGAATCTAAAAATGAGATTGTCCAGGTCTCAAATTATTTTCATTTATGTTTTTATCATCATGTGTTTTTTTTAAGATGCTACTCAACGAATAGCTGAATAAAATACTATTAAACAATCATGCCAAGTCGCAGATTATTTTCTTGATTCTCCATTCTTTCAGGCGAAAAAAATAAAGAAAACCGTGGAGAGGTTCCCTCTATTAAATTGTATAACTATTTCTTTTGTTAACTGACTTTTGTTTATTAATATAATTACATACTAATTAAGAGAAAATTAAAATGCCTCATAATCGTACTACTAGCTATTTATCATCATCTACCTATTTTCATCTAACAATTGGTGAACCAAACTTTCCTTTATTTCGAACGGGGCGAGGTGCTGCACTGGTGTGGGGGGAATTTTGGCTTACACCATATAGTAGGTACAATGCAAAATATATTTTCAAAATACATTTGAATGTTTTTAAAGAGTCTTACAAATATACGTAATTAAAATTTGTATGCTTATAAATTATATATTTAACGGCTAATACCTGAAATATTATTAAGGTTAAATATCATTATAACATTATATCATGTAACCCATTAAAATTGGTCTTATAATCGGCATGGAATTTAATTAGCAACATTCAGCAATATAATTTTTGCTCAGAATTGTTATAATGGCATACTTATTAATATGGTTAAACAATATCTCCCAGTCAACAGACCGCTTTGCAACTGATAAGCCACCGTCACTTTCATTTGATCGAGGGACACAACTTGCTTATCGGGATTATTCGGACCCGGGTGCTTTCAGCTATTCGTCACCGCCACCTCCCCCCCATCCCCCTCGCCCAGCGCGTCACTAGCACATAATAATCACTACATTTGTTCGGCTCCTTTGTGGAGCTCGATACCGTCGACACTGTCGCCATATTTGTTATTCGTTTTGCGTAAGGGTTAGTAGGTATTGCATTGAATGCCTAGGTTATTCTGTGCCTTGGAATGCTCACATCAGGGAAGATAGAACGATCGCTTTCGTTAAAACTTCATAGGGTGACGGTTTCGCCCGTCGTAGTCGACAACTCCAAACTGTGTCTTGGAATGTAATTTGGACGATCCATGATAATGACGCAACAAAAGCTATGTCAAATCTACCAGTTTCTTTAAATATTCTTTTCTTAAAAGAGAAACGGTATATGTGGGAATATATTGTTTAACATAACAATATGTTGTGTTTTGTCGACTGTTATTATAATCATGATTTACAAAATATTCTTTATAAATTAGGAATATGTTGGTATGTAGATCTGAGTTTGAAACGGAGTTATTGTAAGGTTATATTCTGAACCATATTATTGAAACCCCTCGATGAAAGAACTACAATGGTCAAAACACGATAGGTCTGCCATTAATCACCGAGGAGTTCTTATACATAAAAACCTTCCGCTTCCTCACCATGTAAGTGACATTACATTTATTAGAACTACTCGCCGAGAAAATTAAAATCATCCCAAAAACGGCAATAGTTTCATTCACCAATGAGGAGTTCCGTTACACGTCTTTTATTTATTGCCATCATTAGGTGCGTGGATTGAACTAAACCGAATTAGTATGGGGAAGATCTAATTTACTATAATATTGATTCAATAATAGAAAACCAATTATATCTACCTAATAGTTAAAGGTTATCTATCGTAAAATCGGTTAAATCCTAAACTTTATTTTATCTTTGTGATATGGTGATGAATTGCATCTGTATAACACACAGGTACTCGGCATGACGACGATATTGTTAAAACATTGTTAAATAAAAAAAAAATGGATAATATTTAAATACCGAAATAACAATGCTTGACAGTCCTTCCGAGGGTACCCTTTTTGCTATACAACCGCCAGCATGGATCCTCCAAACCCTCATATAGCGTCGCACGATTGTCCTATCACGGGCACAATCTGGCCTACTGTATCCTTATAATATATAATATTATATTATTTATGTCTCACTTTAGACTATAGGTTGAAGTGGAAAGACCATATAAAAAGTAGCACTACAAAATACGAAAATTACTGTATACCTTTAAGCTTCTTAGAAACGGTTTCTCTAGGGAATTGATAAGAACAGTTTACTTGCGCTGACCCAAAGCCAATTGACCTATGGAATTATTTCGTGTAGCGAAGCTTCTCTTCATATCCTTGATCCTCTAATCTAGGCTCCATAAGCTATTTTAAGAGTCATCAATAAAAACCCGTCCGCTCTTCTTCTACTTCTAAAGAAAAGATCACCATACTCCGCCAACAGATCAACAAACTGTAACACGTGCTTTCGCAAATAACCACCACTCCGCTACACAAACAAGCGCTACTACATTTGCTTAAATCATTTTTCCTTCATAGCACCACAACTCTTATTTTGGTTTATTTATTACAAATATTTATTTGGTATAATCATGGTTAGGTATATTACTGTATTATTTATTATTAAATATCAAAATCAGTAAGCCTACCTTGGTACGAGCATGGCTTATTTAGGTTGGCTAGGAAATTAGAATTTTTATAAGCTTTGTGACAGGAGGGTTTTCCTTATCGTGGTCGACCTAGAGGTATTTTGTGAATATCATTTTGACTGTTACCGTTACCAGGATGTTCAAATATACGATTTAATTATTTGGATGTAGTACCATTTAAGTTTAAAAGTCCATACGTGACGTACGTGTTTTTTACGTGTATAATATCTAAAAAAAATGGTTTTAAATTTGCCATAAAGTACCATTTAAATTTAAAAGTACGTTACGTCCATATGTAATGTACGTCTTTCTTACGTTCATAATATCTAAAAAAAACGGTTTCCCGCGACACAGATATTTTTATTCGTTTCATTGGTTAGACTCGTGCGCCTGATGAGGTAGTATATTCTGCAGTGGGCTCCCGGGCGGTTAGAGGGGAGGTAGAAGTAGGACTCGGCACCTGATAACAGACTGCCACGCTTGGACGGAGATCGGGAAACGATTTGTCACGCTCTGATCGCGTACAACTATTCTTTTGCACTGTCTGCCGCCTTGCTACGTGCTATATTTGAATTTCCTGATCGATTACTCTCACCATCGCGGTGAGAAAATTCAAAAGCGGTAATGAGGGTCGGTAAAAACCCAGTGAAACTTCATCCATTATAAAAATTCAAGAAGCGGGACATCGTAATTTTTCATATATCCCGCCTCCGCTTCAAATGCGACCCAACTAAAACATACATTTTCCAGGGGAGCCATTTTGTTTGCAAAAAAAAAATATCACTATTCTGATGTCGCTGTAACCTTAGCTGTAAAAGCGACAGCTTTCTGTAAATGATTAGCTATGTATCAATAAAACTTTTATCTTAAACTTCCAACTAAAAACTTTTACGAAATATCCCAAAATAATACAAATTTAAACATAAATATCACTTTACCATTGTTAGTTTTTTAAGTACAATAAAGATATTTTTATTTCTTTCTTTCTTTTGAGTTATGTAAAGATAATTAAATTTAAATTCCAAAATTAAATTCATAGTGACAGCATATTTTTAAAAATTCTCATCAATAAATATTATTTACAAATATTAAATGTAGTGAATAAAGTGCAATTATGCAGTCTAGATTAACCTGCGGTTGACACAGGACGGGTCCCGAATGTACTCGATCGCCGTTTGCATATCGGTCTAATTATAATGGGAAGCAAAAGAGCGAGTCAATGGCGGTATAACCATTCCCAACTGGGCGACCGGTTGAAGAGGTCGTAGCGGCCTAAGGTCCTAAATAGACCTAAAATGTCTGGTGCAGAAGGTAACGGGAGACAAAAATGTCAAAGCCAAAAATAGCCATGGCATCGAGTGCCCGGCGGCCCTTTAATGGGTCAGGATTGCTAAGAATCTCCGGGTAGAAAACTGGACCGGGATCACCAGTACGGAACAGTTTTTCCGTATGCCGCAAGACCGACAAAAGTATTTAGAGCTAACAGCCAACCTCCAGTAATGGAGAGGCACTTCGAGAAGAAGAAAAAAAGATAATCAACAAAATTTTGAATTGTGTCACTTTACACTACTAAAAAGTTCACAATTCAAAACATTATAAAATCGTCAATCATTAGAAATGACCCAATCCTAAATATGTACGTATGTGTCACGTTTTTAGTTTTTCAGGTTTAGTATAAAAAATAAATCTTATTCTCAGCAGCTACACAAAATTAAAAGTTGGCAGCCGGAAAGCAATTTTATAATCATAAAGCGGTTTAAATGGAAATTTTACGGAACCGACTGATAATCTGTCACTCTTTATGCGTTCACAATGGTGGAAATGTCTAAAATTAAAAGTGGCATTAGTACTCTACAGTCCAAAATTATGTAACATCATTTGTGTCACATGGCATAAAATCCATAACAAAAGATAGAAAGAAAAATAAATTTGCGACCGGCATAGGACTTGTGAATACTACTCATTTTCAAATTTGTCATGATTGCATAAAATAAAATATTTGAACAATAGCAAATGACAGATGGACAAAATTTGTTACGAATAACTTTTTTAAAAACGAAATAACATGGCTTTGACATGAATTTTATTTTTATTTTATATTACATAGACAAGGGACAAAGCAAGTTTTCACATGGATACAAAGCATTAAAAAAACAAAAAAATGCTATAAGATTAAATAAACCGGCACGCTCCATATCAAGCAAAAGACAAAATGTTGCTGTAATATATTTAAATTATCCTTTGTCGGCAAATAGATAGGAGGTCAGATTAGGTCATAAGTAAAATCATTCGCGATATATGGGACTTCAAACGATGTATAAATGAAGATTATATTTAACTAACTAATATACCAATAAACAAAGGAATTTTAGAATGAGAATTTTCCTTGTGAAATGTGTACAAACACGAGTTCCGAAATGGCTGCGTATCGACTCGTTACAATACGGTGATATTTTGGAGCGCAATTGAGCGCCCTCTGTAATCTGCCGCCTCCTATACCGCCCCTAGGCCACGGCCTATACAGCCTATTGACAAATCCAGCACTGATGGTACCCCACCCCTCCTCAAATCAAAGTTTAAGTTGATGTGAAAATAGTTTATTATTGCTATAAAAAAACTGGGGTTTCAGGGTTCGATCCCGTACCCAAGACCTGAGTTTCCAACCCAAGAGGTCGCGAAAAGATAGCTAGAAACAATAAAGACATGCTTGCGGCGCAATTTATATTGTGACTATTCCTAAAGAGATGTTTTAATATATCTCAGAAAAGCAAAATGTTGAGACCCCCACTTACTACCGTATCAAGGCTTGAACCCTTCCCAAAGCAAAATCGTGACTACGTGCCTGATTATAATAACAATTAAATTTGTTTAAAGTGTGAAATTAACATTACTAGTGGGTAATAAAGAGTTCAAAAATAGGTTGGGTTTTTACTTGTCTATTTTCGGGGAAACCCAAGACTTTCCCGGCAAGTAGACAAGCTTACCCTTATCATTATCGTACTATTTGTATAATTTTTCGTGGTATTAAGATGGTATTTTTCCAATATGAAGGAGTATTTTTTTTTAAATATTGATTTACAAAATATTTTTATCGCTTATTTCACAATGTTGTTTCCAGCAGTGCAATTGTGTACCGAATTTCAAGTCGTGAAGTCCAATATTTCGAGATTGAAGTATGACTAGCGCCTCTGGTGGACCGATTTGAACCAAAATAATTTCAACTCTTGATGATGACCAAATGATGCCTGCATGCCAAATTTCAGCTAATCGGATGAAGCGTTTGAGCGCTACAGTGGAGAAATACACGCAACAAAATAAAAAATATCCCTATAAAAAAAGGGGCGAGATAGCTATTAAAGCACACTCGTATACGTGCATTCACGATAACGTATCACATCTAAACTGCTCCTGCAATAGTCTAGAGGTTGTGAGTACACATAAATACCTGGGTATAATACTTGACAAAAACTTTAATTGGGAGAGTCACATACTTCTACTGTGTGGAAAACTCAGGTATTTTTTTAAAACTATTCTTTCACCTGAAATCCGTAGTACCTCATAATATTATGAAAATCATATACTTTTCACTTGTAAATTCTATACTAGGATATGGCATTCAGGTATGGGGACTTACATTTCCCACGTACGTTAGGAAAGTGGAAAATATTCAAATTCGAATACTGAAACAAATGGCACCAAAAGGCTCAATACAAATTAAGCAAAATAATTACACAGAACTCTACTCCTCAATTGATGTCTTGCCTATAAGTTTCTTCGTATGGTATAAAATTCTGCCTGACAACAACGAAAACGGTTCGTTACGAATACCTGCCGATCATGTACACAGAACTCGGCTACGTGAAAAGGGGTATTTGAAATATAACAAGCAAAACAATTATTACGGCGATAGAACTCTTGAATTCATTGTTCCAAAATTATTCAATCACTTTTCTATAAAATTAGACAACTCAATCAGCAAATACTTACTAAAGAAAACATTGAAACTTATACTACTAAGCAACCTAAATAATGACTTACCCAGGCGAGCTAATTGAAATAATTTAAATATTATGTCATATAAATACTATAATAGAGAAATTAAAAACTATATTAGTGTAAATTAGCATAAATATGTAAAAGCAGTAGCATAACTGTAACAAGTAAAAATTCTATTAGACTAAATTAGCATTAACATCAAGTAGAATAATTATGGTAAACCAAGCTAATTAAGATAAGTTAGGTTAGGTTAGGGCATAAGTATAGATATCTGGTATGAATCATTTTATTAGTGTAATCATTTGTTATTGTAATTGTAAACAAAGTAAGTATACCAGGATAATTAGTATAGGTTAGGTTAGATTAGTAAGTAGGCATATTAATTTAGTGGAAAAGCATATTTATAAGTGTATATTAAGCTAGTTATGATAGGAGATATAGGTTAGATTAGGTTAGGTTAGGAAGTCAATGCATCTACTTAACGTAAAAAGTTATAATAGTTAATAAAAGTATAATAGGTAATGGATAATATAAGTCAGAATTATAAACACATTATTGTTAGTTACCCACTGAAAAGGCACTAGCCTTAGTGGGGAACTGTGACATGTAATTTGTATCTTTTTTTATGAATAAAGACTACTACCAAAAAAAAAAAAAAACACACACACACACACACACAGACAGACAGATAGACACACAGACACACAGACAAACAGACAGACTTCAATCTAATAAATTAATAGTTTAAAAAAAACACTCAAACACGCTTTTATAAATGTCAATATATCATAGGATTGTTATAACCTTGACACCTGATCGTGTTCAAAGTCCATTACGTGACCTTTCTCACAAGTGCAAACGCGACTTTGATACGATATTCCATCATGGAATACCAGTTCCTGCCTTCGGGCTTCATCATCAGACCTTGAAGCTTAATCGTGGTCAAAGTTCATTACAAGACCTTTCTAACAAGTCCAAACACGGCTATGGTACGATATTTTATCATGGAATGCCAGTGCCTATCTTCCGGCTTCATCATCAGACCTTGAAACCTAATCATGGTCAAAGTTCATTCCAAGACTTTTCTAACAAGTCCAAATACAGCTATGATACGATGTTCCATCATGAAGTTCCAGTTCATACCTTCCGACTCCATCATCAGATCCGTTCGACAGTACCATATTATTGTATTGTCAGCAGAACTACATACAGCTGCCAATTTTCATGAAGATGGAAGATGGTTAAATTAGTTACCTTAGATTCCATTACATAGTTACATACAGGTCGACCTAATAAAAGCGTGTTAAAAATGGTCCTAGTCGTCTAGTCTTCAAAACGAAGAAAAAATTTTGCGTTTTCAAAATACTTTACCCCTGCCGGGAAAGTAAAACTTATAAAGTGATTCTTTGATGAAGGGGTGATGGAACAGGGAGGGAGGGGGGCAAAACTTCTGTTTAGCTTTAGGGGGGCGCGATCTGAAAAAGATTGAGAAACCTTGGTGTAAAACATAAACCGCATCACATAAAAATTGCAACACCCCAACACAAACTTCACTTTCATCTATCCTTCTTCCACGCGTTGCCGTTATCGAAGCGGCATAACTTGAAAGAGGTCTGTACATCGTCAACTTATGCTAACAACTTCTCAAACTGGTACTTTGAATCTGATCAAAACCCGATATATTATATTGAACGTCGATATCTCTAACGATACAAACAACTTTTACCCATTACATACCACATATCCGCGTCGAATCGCGGCGAAAGTAATATGTCGAATTTTTAGGCATCGCAAAATGGATAATAATTTAATATTCAAATGCTAATTTCAAAAGCGTACTAATTATATCGAAATTATGCCCGAATCGCAACCGTTAAACGATTCATCACACGTTTTAAGCGGGTTTATGTAAGTTTTAATGAGTGAATTAATGTAAAATGAATGAAAATAGGTTTTATGTTTTTTTTTTTGGATTTCATTAGCACAAATATGCTGTTATGTAAAGCGGAGTTTGTTAATATTAAGTTATTGATTCGATTATTACATAGTTTATTGTTATTAAGAATGACATAAATAGCGCGTTAAAGGGCTGCAGTTTACGGCTTTAATGTGCTACGTCGTAATATTATCTGTCGAATTAGGACCAAACGTATAATTTGAAGACTATATATAGTTATTGCCTTTTTAAACTTACGTATATGTGATATATCACATTTCGAGTTTTCGCGCGAAGAATAAAAAAAGGGGTCTACGCAGTAGAGAGTTTCAAACGTTTATCTTTATTGGAGTTCGTTGATCATCTTATTTCTATGGCTTCTAGGATCAACTAGAGTTGTCAACTACAACGGGCGAGCCCGTCACCTCAGGAAGTTTTAACGATTAGTCGTTCTATCTCCCTGGAGTGAGCTCAGAAGACTTGGACAAAACAGTCCACGTCTTCTGCTTCAAGCTTCGCCACAAACCTGTAATAGGCCAACGCCTTAACCGCGAGATAGCCCGGAGTGTTACCCAGCGGGCTTACACTCACGCCCTTACTTCCAATTGCGACCAGATTACTCCAGTCTCTTGATTGGTTACGAGTTCGAGGTCGCTTGCGCGGTCCTCTCCCTTACGAAGCCGTGAAACGGTGTATACCGAATCTATCGCAGACCACGGCATCTTTTGCCCGGCTGTTCACCCAGGATCGGGTAGCCGATGGTCGTTTCAAGAGCAGTCGCCGTAATGTCCGCAACCACCCCCGCTCTATAGGAAACAGTACTGCTTCCAGACTCCCCCGACTGTTAGTCAGAGTGCGCCATCGATTGGCTTGAATTGCTGATTCTCTATGTTTTATCATTATTTATGTTGTTTTTTATTTTTCTAGTTTTTATGTCTTAGTTATTGAATTTTTGAATTTCTGTTTTTTTTTCAACTATTAGTTTTTTATAGACTTTTTTATAATTTTATGAGTAATTTGATATGTAATTTTATTTGTAGAAATCCCACTAGATATGTAATATCTATACCCAGATCGGGTTTTTGAAAATAAATTATTCTTATTCTTATTCTATTCTTATGCCGCACGGAGCGCAGACCGTCCAGTGGCGCTCGAAGGTTGATTCCTAGGGGAAACTAACCATAAGGCCAGAGTTTGGGATGGTCGGGGATATTTTTTCCAAGAGGTTTATACCGTACATCCAAGCCGACTGTTCACCCAGGATCTGGTAGCCGATGGTCGTTTGAAGAGCAGTCGCCGTAAGGTCCGCAACCACCCCCTCTTTATAGGAAACAGTACTGTTTACAGACTCCCCTGGCTGTTAGTCGAAGTGCACAGTCGATTGGTTTGCGCCGCACGGTGTACAGACCGCCCAGGAGCGCCAGAAGGTTGATTCCTAAGGGAAACTAGGTCTAAGGCCAGAGTCCTGAGTGTGACCAACCCTGAACAGAATGGGTCTTCGTGGCCAACTCAGCAAGGGCCCATTAGCTTCCAAGCTAGGCCCGGGAGCAAACGGGCCCTTACTTGCTGATCGGCTACCCGATCCTGGGTGAACAGCCGGGCAAAGGATGCCGTGGTCCGCGATAGATTCGGTGCACACCGTTTCACCTCTAAATCATAACCAATCGAGAGACCGGAATAATCTGGTCACAATTGGAAGTAAGGGCGTGAGTGTGAGCCCGCTGGGTAAACCACCTAGTTATCTCGCGGTTAAGGCGTTGGCCTCTTACGGGCATGTGGCGGAGCTTGACGGTGGACCGCTTTTGTCCAAGTCTTCTGCGTTCACCACACGGGGGATAGAACGACTAATCGTTAAAACTTCCTGAGTTGACGGGTTCTCCCGTTGTAGTTGACAACTCTATTTGTAGGTATAAATGATTTTAACTCAGTTTTTCATTAATGATCTTCTCTAAATAAAAAATATTTTTTACGTTTTAAAAATCACCACGAAAATTATTAGCAAATTCCAGCATATTTCTAACATATGTATCAAGGTTTGTATTTCTTACAAGAAGCTTGCCTTTTGTGGAATATTCGAATAATCTGACATGATTAAATCCGCAGGATTAGCATGCCATTCTAAACATACCAATAACGCGTATTGTCAACGCTGTGTGTTTCATTTTCTATGAAATATAAACCGCTATTCGGAACAAAGAGCGTGTGTATATTTCGCGCAAAATACGTGTATTAATCCCATCTCGTGATACATATTACGCTAAAGTAAATAATACGATTTCCGAAATCTCAGCCGCATGGCTGTAAGAATGGATTTCGGTGTAAATATTTGCGCGAGCCGATCTCGGCGGGCGCGGCACTGAAGCAAGTGCGCGAAGCCGTGAAGCTTGACACTTTTGTTCGGATGTAAGTATGATATGCGCGGTTCCGACTGAGGCCCGTTGCCCGTATTCAATTTCTTTTTGGTGAATAAAACGCACTAAAACGGAGCCTAATATTCAATTGACCATTCGAACCCTTTCATGTATACTAAGTGCAAAATCCTTTACAGAATTTATCGGGTCCCAAAAATGTATATGTAAATTTAGCATTTTTTAACCGTGTAGTGAATTAACTGATGAAGTTAACCAACTTAAATAACTCCTGGTACTTTTATTAAGTAAACAATTATTTCAGTTTTTTTTTTAATTGGAAAATTGAGAAAAAATCGATCTATCAACTATCTATGAAATTTGAAATTTATGTTATTTTTTGACCGCTTGTTCACGCTAATCACCTAACAACAAGAAGCTAATAAAAATAGCAAGATATTTTCACAATAGTGAAAAATAATGTTTCGCTTGTCTAAAAAAATTAAATAAAGTAGGTATATACGTTTCATTCAATTATGATTAATTATTAACAAAACATTATTAAAATATTCCATTTATTTAAGATAATCAAAATAAATAATAATAGTATTCTATTTATTATTTTAATTATTAATTTTTTTATCATTTAAGGATAAAAGCTAATGGTGGAATGCTTTAATATGGAATAAACAGTGTTGTCATTCGATATTTTCGAGGACTTTCTCATATAATTCGTCTAATAATTTGGCTGTCTGCCGCCTATGTTTCTTGAACTCTAGAAGAACTGATCTTCTGTCTGAATATACGTATAAATAATTGTGCAATTAACCTTTAATGCTCTGTTCAGTATTTCTCCTGCAGCTATGGTTATACATACAGTTTCCGTTTGGAGTTTGACCCCAGGGATTTTTTGATTCAGAGGATTGATTCCACGGGATTGTGAGTATATCTATTACCCGGTCTCTTCGTTTGATTTTGAGCTATCCGTAAATTGGTTAGATTTTGCGATATACGAGACACGGATATTTTTCAATAAATGTGGAAGAGACAAACTTCAACACGAATAGACGCAAGGATTAACCACTCTCAACAACTCATTAGTAGCATAGTTGAGAAAGTAAGGACGAGATACCGTCAAAGGTACCAAAAAATAAGTGCCCAAAACTAATTCAAATTCAAATCAAAATTCTTTATTAAATCTATTAAGTTACACATATTTTAAAATGCAAAGCCATCCTAACTAAGCCTCGCCTGTACTAAGGTAGGCTTAATATAAAACAAGGTAGAGTGGTTTTCGTAACTTACTGTATTATCTTTGTATATTATTAGGTTAAATTTAAGAAGATAGATAGGATAGGTCTCCAAATAATAGTGCGGAATAATATGAAATTTAAGTATATACATATATATACACATACATACATAAATAAATATATACCTTATAGATAAATCTCACAAATCGTGCTGTATTTTAGTTTTTTTGAATATTATTATTGAATTGAATATTATTGAATACACTAATGACGTATATGAATAGCTTTATCGTGAAACATCAATTCTGCTGTTATTATTTGTGTCTCGATCCATTTACGTAAAATAAAGTTTTGCACGCCGAAGAAAATCTTGTTTCTTGATATTATATAGGATACTGTCCGTTTGGATAACCACACGGATTTTTAAATATCACCGTATTAATTTCAGGTCCTTTAAAATATCCCCACGTCCCGGTGACACAGTGGTTAGGCCGTCTTATCTTATATTATTTATTAGGTTATGGGTTCAATTCCCGTCTGGGTCACAATTTTTCGTTGGAATAAAATTAACGGAATTGCATTTAATTTTTCTTGATCAAATGCAATAACAAGACATACACTTACACAAATGTTACACACACACAATCAAATATATACTTCGTAGTGTGGTTTAAGAGATTGCCGAGAGATAATGAATCCGCCCATTTTGAACTTTCACAGTAATAACACTGTGAAAAGTAGTAACATAACATGACACATCATATTAAAAAGTATATTACCCTACAATTCAGTCGTCAAACCGATCTCATCTATAAGTGTTCGCGCCGTACATATAAGTCACAAGTATAAATACATAATATAAGCAGATAAGTCACGGATGATCGTTTTATTCCCGGCAGGTTTTATTTAGAAGTACCACAAGCAGCGAATGCCAACTGCAGGTGCGTTGATAATCTGCAAACACTTATCAGCGGACATCTCCACTTGTACGATAAGAAGGTAAACATTAATTTCATCGTAGGTCTTATGAAGGAGTGTGCAAACTTTTGTGCTACGGCGACTTTCAATGCCGGCTTGGATGTCAAGTCAGCAGCGAGCACATATTCGGCTTTGTTATGTTGTGTCCCAACGTATATCTCATTTATATATTCAATAGGTACGTAATATGGTAGCAACTGGAGGTACGCGTGATAATTATAAAGGCTTACTACTTTAATGAATAGCTCTCTACATTATGCTTTTTAAGTATGATAAAAAAATACTATGCGTTATATGTGGCTAGTAATATACGAGAAGGTGCAAATTTAATATGACATTTATTTGTGTTTTTGCATATATTTTTAACGTAATCAACTTTTAAATGTAAAATAACTGTACAGAGAATAACTAGTTATCTGTCTGTCTGTATTAAACGCTTGAGATTTCAAAATAACATTTGTGGTGTTAATGTATTTGAATAAGATGCAAATATTGACTTTTCGTCGACAACAAAAGTTTATATTTAATCATATTGTCGCCTTACAATTATAACTCGATAACTCGAATTTAGTAGTTCTGAGATAAACGCGTTTTAATGTTTTTTTAACGTTTCAACTCGTCCACCATTTTTTATTTGTGGAAACTAATAAGTAGACCTAACTACTAACCTTAACCTAGATAAGTGGAGATATCGAGATTTTGCGCTACGATTGCCGAGAGTGCTGCGAACTTTCAGCTAGATAAGTCTACTGTCTTCATATCGATTTTTAGTATTACAGCTGGAGCTGATGTTCAACTTATCAACCGCCGTTAACTCCTAAGTGCGGGGGAATTTCAGTTATCTGGTTTTAAGGGAATATAGAGATGATATTTTTACATCTTTTGGCATACTTATCTCAAAAATGCCAATTTTATCAAGTTATATTTGTAAGGCGACGATATGAGAAGTAAAAAAATCGGTTGTTTTAGCCTAAAACTTTCCCGGCAAGTTGCCAAGGACTGATTATATCTGAATATAAATTTCACAAATAAAATCGATGAGCGCCTTCTCTCGGCCGGCGGATTAACCCGCTTGGGTTCCGTTACATAACCGCCTCAAGCGGCGCGTTTATTTTCTCGGCTAGCCTCGGGAGGGTCCGCGTTAATATTTTATTAATATGTATGGCGGCATTTCAATATTATTAGTTCAGCTTGTATATTAGATATTCCAACTAAAGTGCCTTCACAATAAGTTCCCTTCTCGTCAAGTGATCGGAGAGGAACGTAAAAAGGTTATGCAACTACGAACACCAATTAATACAATGATGATGCATTAATAAACAATGGACATATCATGTATCGGCAACTTATTTATAAAATAACTTTTCTAGACCGGCTGAATCAGTTTTGTACTAGCATGTCAAATATGAGGCACCATAACCGAATTATTTTCCATCTCGATCATTAGAGTATTTATTTTAGGAAAAACATACATAGTACGACTTTTCTTTAAATATATTTCAATTGACCAACACATTGCGCCCCTTTTTTTTAAAGCTGGTATCCTTACCATGTCGTCCATGTACATATATCTGTGCCTTTTATACGCCAAAGAGAATTATTTAAATTGTGAGCTTCACTCCACTCGACATAGCCATAATACGCGACATAAAAACAATGTATTATTGCCTAAAGTACGCTTGACTAAATATCAAAAAACATTTTTATATATTAGTTTTAAATTGTTCAATGCTTTGCCGTCATCGACGAGAAGACTTAAGATGGCAGCATATAAAATCTGCTTGAAAAATCAGTTAGTCAAACATGCCCTTTACAAATTGGACGACTTTTATGATATTGCGTCCACAATTGCTTGATTATAAATAACCATATTACGACTATACTTTCGCACTAAGTTTTAGATTTTATTGATATTGTTTTTAATTACGCATGTTTCAGAATTTTTCTTTTTCATTGTATTGATTATTATTTATTATTTGATTATTGATTATTTTGTAAATTTGACTATTTTTAAGTAATCTCCTCTGATTACAATTATTTTTTTCTCCCTTTTAATTAATCAAAGCGGTTTTATCATCCGGTAAATTATGATTGTAAAATTTGACATGTTCCTCAGTATTGTAAAATTCTTTTATGGAGTGAATAAATGATGATGATGATGATGATGATGATGATGAATTCATCAGGGTATGCCATCTGTGTGTCCATATTTCAAAATAAGTATAATCGATAGACTTGTGACAACGGGATGGACACAGCAGACATTTTGGTCCAACTCTAAAATACGCTTCAAAATAAAGTTAGTAGTACAAACATATATCCCCAGAAACTATAGACAATGAGTATATAATTATTTGTGCAAACTTCCATAATGCCAGAAACAAAACTTTAGGACAATATTGTAAATGCAAGTCAGACACAACTTTACAAAAGTCGCTCAATTCACGTTTCAAACTCGCTATTATTGAAAAAATAGTAAATACAAACATCTATACATAAATTACTTATTACACTTTATGTTTTTAGACCATAATTGTGCATATAGTTTTATTGCATACAGCACTAAGAAGCCCCGTCAGAAGAAGCTGTTGTTCGTTAATGTTCTATTTCTTTACTGCAGTGACATTTTCACTATATTTTTTGTACAAGGGTTTATCTGTTAGTTGGTAGAAATCGGCGTTGTATCTCTAACGAGCTATCAAACGCGTTTAAATTAGTGTATCTGCTCATTGACGTGGATATCTGTGTTGTCATTTCAACGATTATTAAATAAGCAACAGAAGTACTCGTAAATATAAAACGCCAGGGTATAAAAATAGGATTCCGACCGCTATTCTAGAGAGCACAGAATTAATATCCTCACCGTTGCTGGTCAGTTTATTTTTGCAAATATAATGTATGTCCGTAAAAATCGGAAGCTGTTCAATAAAGTCAGAATCAGAAATAGAAATTGGCTTTCAGCACTTAAGATACGATTTAAAATGGTCGGACATTCTTTTATGGGACACTGTATACATACATTTATACAATAAAATTCCTCAGGATGCCCAAGACAATATAAACAACGCATTTAAGACCTAAACTCGGAGACTATCGCGGTTGTTTGATGTTACAAATAGGAGAAAAGTGGATTTTAAAGCATGAATTTTGTGTCTAGAATAGTTTCTACCCTAGACAACGGCGTTTGTAACACCGCCGAAACGTCGGGTGCTACAACTTCATGCGATAAAATTCCTTTTTGCCTTATTTATAATTTCTCCCGGAATGGTTTAAAAATATTAAATATATTATACATTTTCAAATAAAAAATAGAATAAATAATATTTGAAAATTAAATATTTAAAAAAAAACTATCAAGGAGAGTTTTTAAGTCCATAAAATCAAAAACTTTCCCAGCATAAAGTCAAAGAAACGAAAGTCCTGCACTTAAGGGTTAATAGCACTACTAAAGCATGATCTCTGTGCATTGGAATCACTGGTTTCGATTAATTTCTAATGCCAACTTCTTATGGCTCATAGATGGTTATATACGGTATTCATACGGTATTCTAGGTTAGGGAGGGTCTACACGTACTGTCGTAAATCCGCTTACGACAGCGCAGAAGGCGCTTCTTCGGGTTATTGCCAAGAAGTCCCGAAGGTACTCCTCAAACGACTTGTTCGCAGAGCTGAAGATATATTCAAATAAAGTCTTTCAAAAAAATAATGATATTCACGGTATAACTGAGCATAAAATTGAAACGAGAAGCGCCACAACCTGTAAACACAATGTAAATAAAACCCGAACATTCTTTGCTCAAATACACTTTGGCTTTATAGGACAAAATTTATAACAATCTAAAAGAATGCCGAAATATTAAGTCAATCCAATTAAAATTTAAAATTACACAACATTTACTTCAACTTGGTAGAAATGAGGTGGAAAAGGTAAAAAGTCATATTTTAAAGTAAAGGTCTGCATTATTATTATTATCATACATTGCAATACATTTTATATTTTTAATATTATTTATTTATTTGTTCTATAAACTTCATACTACGACATTTTATATTAATTTCTATTTCCATGATCATGCTATATCGATATTTTTAAATATAATTCTAAGTTTAATTTGAATTCACTTATCTGTTTAATATATTATCATATTTTGTATCTTTCATTTTAATACTATGTGCATATGAATAAATCTTTGCCATATATAGTCTTTCTTGGTAAATGCTATGGCCTAGTTAGGCAGATTCTGCAATTATTACAATTAAAAATTTATATTTTTGAATGAATAAAATAATTATAATTATATCGCAGCAAAAAGTATTTTTTAAAATATTTGTAAAAATAGACTGTTCTCACGTCACGTTTAATCTGAGAAATAAGTGGCAACATTAACCTCGTGCCGGTTGTCCTCGGTCGCATGTCGACGGTGGATGTTGTCAGTATCAGTGAGCATCGTCGTGAGTTACTGTGACACAGCTTTTATCATAACGACTATCAGCAGTTGCAAACGATATAGTCTAAGAGACGAGGGGCAAAAAGTTACGCCATTTCAGAAACAAAATAACAACCATATTTGTATTATTGGATGTCTTAGGACTATATAAACGCTATTTTTGCAACCGCAACGGCCGCGTTGCAGGGTATCTGGGTTGAACTGTTTATAGTGAAAATTATTAAAAAAACTAAATTTGACAGGAAACTATTAATTAGTTAAACATAAATTACTCGCTAAGCATGACAACATTGATGGTGAAAGAAGTACCCCCTACTATATCCTGAAAAAAATGTTTTAAAAAATGGTTGCAAAATATAACCAGTTCCCAAGAGCTATGCGAATTTAAATTTGCTGCTAATTTTATCCATTATTCAAACAAATACCTCATTCGACTTTTCCTAAATCATAACCATTCATAAAAAAACTCAAAATTAATGATATTAAAAATACTTTTTTACCATCATTTTCGTAATTTTTAGCCAACATTTTGATGTTTAGGCTGAATAAAATTTTATTATTTAACTATCCCATGGTAGGTTTTAGTTCCTTGTTATTTTTTAGAAAATTTCAAATGTAGATTCCCGCCAAACGCAACCATCCCCTGCCATTTTTTGTCCCAGGACATTTCCCAGGACCTTTCCTGACACATTCGAGAATACAAATAGGATAAGCATTTTTGTTAAAAAGCTTGTTAAAAAAACACTAAAAATACGCTTTTATAAATGCACGAAAAAAACAAAAAATGCCTTTCTTCCGGCTTCATCATCAGACCTTGAAACCTAATCGTGGTCAAAGTTCATTCCAAGATCTTTCTAACAAGTCCAAACACAGCTATGATACGTTCCATTATGAAGTTCCAGTTCATATCTTCCGACTCCATCATCAGATCAGTTCGACAGTACCATATTATTGTATTGTCATCAGAACTACATACAGCTGCCAATTTTCATGACGCTACGATCCTTGGAAGATGGTTAAATTAGTTACGCGTTAAATTAGACCTAATATAAGCGTGGTAAAAATGTGGTGACATTTTCGGCGCTAGCTCTTTGAACAATTATGCACGAGAGATATGGCCGAGAGAAACGACCCGGCCATCTTCAGAGACGACCGCTGCTGTTTCAAAATAAACCATAAAATGTACACAATAGTAGGTTCGCTACAAAATCATGAACTATAAAATTTACAGTCATCTCAGATATGGTTTTGGGGAATGGAAGATTTTGTATCTGCGACAGATTTCACGCGTAGCTAGGTACTCGTAGACGTCGCGGCCGTATGGGGGTGTGGGGGGAAGGGGAGGGGGCGTGTATTTTCGATTAAAAAAAATCCTTTACTATAGCGCTCAAACGCTTAATCCGATTGAGCTGAAATTTGGTAGGCAGGCATCATTTGGTCATGGCAAGAGTTGAAAAGATTGTGGTTGAAATCGGTCCACCAGGAGCGCAGTAGTAATATATCAATCTCAAAATATTGGACTTGCAGCAACCTTCTATATATACCCGACAGATCAACACCGCACAAAATATCATCTCGATTGGTACACAGATGCCTTGATGCCAGATGCCAGATGCCAGATGAAATTTGGTACACAGATGCCTTGTTTGGCCGAAATTACATTGAAAAATTTTGGTTGGAATATCTCAACATACAAGCTACACTAATGATATTTAAATTCCGATATATAATTGAATCCAATATTAACGCCATCTGTTGGCACTTGTCCCAAGCCCGCCTTTTGCCGAGAAACGAACCGCGCCGCCCGAGGCACTTGCAACGGTACCTAACTGGGACCGTCCGCCGGCTGAGAGGGAGATCATCTATTTTATTTATGAAATTAATATTCAGATGAAATCGCTTTCTACTTGCCGGGTAAGTATTGGGGTGCTACAACCGATTTTTTTTGTTAATGTGCCTAAATAATATTACAGATGTAAAATTGTTATGATTTATTATATAGCTATTAAATTAATAACATAAATGTGATAAATATTGTAATTATGAATTAACATATAAATGTTGTATAGGAACGATGCTGATTAAAAAAGGAATAAACAAAAGCTTGATAGGAAACACCTATTTAAAACCCCAAAGGTTCAAATTGGCTTAATCAAAAAGCCTTTTTTGACAAGAAAAATGTGTTTATCGTAAACACCATTCATCATATTATTCCGTATTTTTTATACGCAGTTTTGACATTGGCGAACAATGCAGCTGTCACGATGAATTTACAACGTCATTGTGGGTTCACGTATGCTCCATAGCGGTCGGAAACGAAACACAATGTTGCAGCGAACAACAATAATTTGTTTTGCTGAAGTGGATCGCCGGATGCGTTTACAAAATGGCGATGACAATGCGTCAATTAACGGGCATTTTTGTGGAGTCATTTTGGCGTGCATTTGGAGTTTACAACAGAGCTGTAGGTACAGGGGTGGGATCTTGTGCAACGTGATTTTACAATACATACAAGTACTAAGCTGAAGTACTTACTTTCCGAGATACAGGTACTAAGCTGGGCCAGGTACGGCCTTTTCGTGAGGAAAGGTGCCGATACCGTTACAGATTTTACTAGGAAGCGCAACGTTTAGATAGCACTCATAGTTCCAAAAAAAAAAATCTTCACTTATATGTTGAATATGGCGGCTTTCGTGGTATAACAGTATGGCAGCGTATTGTAGATAATATTCTATATACGCCTATACGGTATAAAATAGTAATTTAATAACAATGGAATTTTTAAATCATAGCTATTATTTCAATATTATTTACATTATGATATCAATTTTTAGTTTGGTTAACAGGATTCAATTCGTAATAATTACGAACTAAAGTCCAGATAAACTAAAAGATGACATTCTTTCTCGCATCTGTTGGCATTTTCTTCATCTCTATGTATTATTTCTGTGATGCAGTAAGCCTAAAGATTTTAAAAATGTGATAAATGGTACAAAATTTGAATGTTATCATTGGTTAGATTACTGGGTTTTTATATTTAATCAGTAATTTATAAAAAAGACATTCATTATCAATTAGAGATCGTCAAATAAATTGCTGTTATTTTTGCTGTCAATGCTTTCAGCGCTACCTGTCCATCAATTAAGAGTGTTGCTACCGGTCCGCTTCAATTAAAATTATAATTTCACATTTTAATTGCAAGTTTTAATTGTTTCATATGATAATAAATCACTACATTACAACCCTCATGAATAAAATTACGCGCACTTGCAAATGCGGCGACCTATAGGTATAACACATTTTTGAAAAATATTACGAGAATCGTACCTACTGCTGATTTTAGGTGTTTTACCAGGATGGAGGTGTCGACTACAACGGGCGAACCCGTCACCCCAGGCTGCTATAACGATATAGATCATTCTTTCAGCCGTGGGATGAGCGTAGAAGACTTGGGGACAAGACAATCTACTGTCTAGTTCACCAGCAACCCGTTAGAGTCCAACGCTTTACGGCGAGGCACCGGGAAAAGTACCCAGCGAGCAGCCTCACCCCGTAACTACCAGTTTTGGCAGGATATCTCCGTCTGGTGTTTTACCAGAAACCGTTCAGTTTCGACACCCTCAAGAATCTGCGTCAATGCATCAGTGAAGGAATTTTAGTGAGTGTGTGCTGCCAAACATCGCCGAAGCGTCGAAGATCCAGGGCCGTGGCCGAAAAAAAACGAAATCGAAGGGTATATATATATTTTTTAAATAATATGTCATTTTGTCACGTTTTCTAAAAGAATACTTGATAATTAAAATAAAAGAAAAGTACGGTATGGTTTATATTTATTTATTAATAACATATTAAGTACTATTGTCATCGTATTATAAAGGCTTGAACTGTTGGAGAAAGTTATGGACCACATCGGATGCTGAAGTTGGTCACTCTGACCTTCCAATTATCCTGTATATCGCCGGCCAGTATCAGGAGCAGCGGGAGTCACACCAGTCGATTGGGGGCGTCGATTTGTTTTTTGTAATACCGCTGATAGGTATTTTCACCAAAAAAGAAATAGTTTCGAAAAAGCGATCTTACTTTAAAACAACTTAAATAAATGTATACGTATGAAGCGCGGCGATACTACAGAAAAAGAAATTCGTCTATACTATATTATTAATATACTATAGATTTATTCTTAGCAAAGAAATTCCTTGCTGTTTTCCTGATCTATGAGAATTTGACAAACATCATCGTTTTATCATTAACCCATTTGAACTTTCCATTAGTGATCTGCCTTCGAAGGACAATTTAATTCAGGAACAGTTTATTAATTTGATAAATGACGGGGGTGCAAAACATGTTTATCATGAAACTTATGTAGTGATTTTTGGATTAAAATGGCACGGTCCTATCGTGATGTTGCAAAGATGGATCTAACAGTCCTGATTCCATTCGCAACCACACACATATATATATATATATATATATATATATATATATATATATATATATATATATATATATATATATATATATATATATATATATATATATATATATATATATATATATATATATATATATATATATATATATATATATATATATATATATATATATATATATATATATATATATATATATATATATATATATATATATATATATATATATATATATATATATATATATATATATATATATATATATATATATATATATATATATATATATATATATATATATATATATATATATATATATATATATATATATATATATATATATATATATATATATATATATATATATATATATATATATATATATATATATATATATATATATATATATATGACCTCTTTCTTAAAAGAAAAAGTCTAATATGTACTAAATTAACCAAAAGACCCACCGTATCAGTGTATCAGTGTGTGCGGTATAAAAACATAATGATGGACCAGCATGAAAGTTTCCGTGGCAGGCAGCCCGAAAGACCGAGGCAACAATAAAAACACTCTAATTGGGATAGAACGAGGGGGCGGGCGGCGAAACTACGGCAAAAGGGTAGAATTATACCATTTCGAGGCTTTTAATCTAATGGTGTAATTGCACCTGAGCCACCGGAAAATTGGCCAGCTGGAAACCGCCTTAAAGTAAATATATTCAACGCAGCTACACGGAAACCTCCATTAATTTGGGGTGGTTTAAATGACACAATAATGTAATGAACCGAATCGGAATGTGACTGAAAGTTTTTATGTCATCGCTATTATTTTATGCTTACAATTTATTTCATCAATAATGCATGATCAGTAAAAATACACAAGGACAATTAATACCTACATAGGTATTTTAACAGCTCAAAATATTTAAAAAAGATTTTATATTATTATAAAGTTAATTATTAATGGTTTTGAGGGTTTAAAAAAATAGTCAAACTATATAATAATGAATTTACATGTTAGCTAATATTTATTACACGACTGCCCAATAGAAAGGGGTGTAATATGTTTAGGGTTCATCTATGTATGTTTTACGATTTTTTATTCCACCATAACTTATAAACGCTTGAACCGATTTAGGAGTGTGTGGTATTGTTAGAATTATTATGTCATTCCGAGTGTCATAGGGTACCTTAACTGTCCAAATTTTATTTTTTAATTTTTTTATTTTACATATACATTCAATTGCATGAGTACAACAGAAAATGAATTGACAATTTAGAAAATGCCGTTGTATGATTTTAAAGTCATATACACATCTGTCTGAGCCCAGGTTACATAGCACATACATTAAACGCAAATGATTATCTTTCAAATGTGCTAAGCAGAGCAGCCGAGCCCGCCTTGCTAGGCACCCCTGTGTTAAGGCGAGCTCAATTTGGGAGTCACACTAGAGTGCCACGATTGTGTCAAAGAAAGATCTAAGATAACATTTTTCAAATTATTTTAATTTTAATTTATAATCATTATTAATATTATTATTATTATTTTTCGTCATTTTTTTAAATTTATTTTTTTAAATGATTTTTTTTAGTATTTTAACCAATTATCTGAACCGCAGACTAAAATCTATCACGTTAAGTGTCAAATGAAAGGTCTGACTGAGTAGGTACATACCGGAAATAGTATGTATATGGATAAATACATAAACCATAAATATTTATTTAAAAAACCGTAATAAAGATTATTATAAATACAATAATTCACTTTCTAACGGCAGACGTGTTTTTTTATTCTTTTAAATATATTTGCTTGTTAACTGTGTTTATTTATATGACTTTGTGCTTGTGCTCTGTTTAATTGGAACTGTTTAATTGAAATCTGTTCGAAGATGCCACGTCACAATACACGCCACGCGGTAACGCACAACAAGCTGCGAGTAAATACCACAATAAATTCCCAGATCGTGAATGCTATCCCGATCACAAATTGATTTTACGCGTATACAACGCGTACATGCAAGGTTAAATAGCTGGCTCTCCGCGCCGAGAACGGCGACCAGTGATAGACCAGAAAGAAGAAGTGCTCGCAATGGTCTCACCAAGTGCTCGTAATGGTGAGACCCTGCAATCAGTCGTAGCATCAAGTATGAGTTTGTGTTTTTAAAACTAGTATGTGGACTGATGATTCTTCATGTAAGAGGGTTGCCAATTATAACCCCCACTCTTGATCCATGGAAAACCCCAACGATATTCGAAACGATCACTTCCAACACCAGTTCGGAGTGAATCTTTGGACGGGCATACTCGGAGATTCCTACAGCGGGACCTGGAATGCCTTCAGCAAGACGTCCTACCCTAATTAAATGACAGAGTGTGGCTACAACACGATGTGGCACCTGCGCATTATGCCGGCAAATATAGGATCTCAACGACGTGTACCCAAATCACTGGATAGCACGCTCACCAGGCATCAACCCCCTGGGAGCTAATGGGCCCTTGCTGAGTTGGCCACGAAGACCCATTCTGTTTCAGGGTCGGTCACACTCACGGGTCAACACCCATCCGATAGCCTCCACGCATGGGGGTGCCAGCCTGGGTAGGACACTGGGTCAACCAGTCTCCCCTGAGAACAATCCTCTGGCGCTCCTGGACGGTCTGCGCACCGAGCGGCGCAAGCCAATCGATTGTGCTCTCCGACTAACAATCGGGGGAGTCTGGGAACTGTATTGTTTCCTATAGAGCGGGGGTAGTTGTCTACCTTACGGCGACTGCTCTTGAAATGACCATTGGCCATCCGATCCCGGTTCAGAGTCGGGCAAAGGACGCCTTGGTCCGCGACAGATTCGGTGCACTCCGTTTCTCCGCTTCGTAAGGGAGACGACCGCGCAAGCGACCTCGAACTCGGAACCAATCGAGAGACCGGAGAAATCTGGTCACAATTGGTAGTTAGGGCGCGAGTGCCGCCCGCCAGGTAACATACCTGGCTACTCGCGGTAAGGCGTTGGTCTCTAACGGGTTGTGGCGTAGCTAGACGTCGGATTTGTTATGTCCAAAGTCTTCTACGCTCACTGCACGGTCGATAGAACGAACAATCGTTAAAACGTCCTGCGGTGACGGGTTCGCCCGTTGTGGTTGACAACTCAATATATGGTCTATTACGTATGGGGGACTACAAATAAATCGTATTAGACAAATAAGATGTGAGTAAATGACAGTTTCGGTATAACCTTCAAGCTGCAGCAGAGACGGTTCGAAACCTACGAAGGTGAAGGTGTCGCTTATGTCGTTTTTGATATAGAAAATATATTCACTATATATTCAGAAATATGTTCACTGTATATGAGGGGCATTTGTTAGACCCAAATTTATTATTTTAATATTTATTTTATTTTATTATAAACCTACAGTATAATAAAAAAATAACATATAAGCATAACATATAACGGTAGTAAAGCCAATGACATTTGAAATTATTGGAGGTGTAAGGATTACATAATATGTCTACATAAACAATACAATACAAAGAAAATAAAAAAGAATTTTAATTTAGAAATTAAGATCGCTATCTGTGAGTACCTTATTGTGTGTGTGTGTGTGTGTGTGTGTGTGTGTGTGCGTGTGTGTGTGTGTGTGTGTGTGCATGTGAGTGCTTGTATGTGTATGTGGAAATGCGGGATGCTAACTTAATCTGATCTGATCGCCAGCTTTTCACGTACTTTCTTAACCGATGGAATGCCAATACCACCAATCGGTGTTTATCTTGTTGTGACAATTCGCGGCCGGCCGATCTCCGTACTTACGTAATTAGGCAATTATATGCGGTAAACGTTGCCTTCATTGAATAAGGCACAATTATAGGTATATTAGTAAGGGTGCACTAACACCTCCTACAAACAAATTCATGACTGGCTTTCTAACGGTTAACAAAGGATCGACTATTTTGGTGGTTAAATATGCCAATATCGTTAAAGCCTACGTTGTATGCATGCATAACACGGGGCAATACCCAATTGGCACCATAGTTAGTGTTGTTCCTTGGTACGTAAGAGGTTGTGATCGCGCGTGAGTCGGGAAGGAGCTTTTATGCTCATCCTACTCAGGAGATATGGACTGTCAAACCCAGTATGAACAATTTTATGTAAAATCGACATATACTTTAGAACACCAAATGCTAGTCAAACTTTAATAAAACGCAACCGACCGAGATTTCATCGATTTTTCTATCTGGTATTGACAAAGTATGATTAATTAACTAACAACCATTAACTACAAAAAAAAAACAAATCTTGAGGCAAGTTGAGCTCACCCTCGCAAAAACACTGTAAGGAATCCTAACCGAATCAGACACCGTTAATTGGAGTCGGAGAAAAAACGAACAAATAAACGAAACATGGCACAATGCAAATTGGCGTGAAGGTTAGCGCTATATTTAATTACAACCATGCAACTTCGGATCTTTTGTTTTTTCGTCGGTAGGTAGTTTTTTCGGCCGATTGAGTGTCTCGCTCTGACTAAGATTGGTACACATCTGGATTTGGTACAAGGTTAGAAAAGATTTTTGTGTGGCGAATATGCAGCTGGTCCCAAATAACGTCGACAAATATTTTTATTAAATTTGGATATAGCTTGCAATGTAACATAATAATATAAATTGTTTTTTTTTCTGAACGAGAAAATCGTTTAGTCTTTAACTTATCTTCCTTTAGCTGTGATTCACTGGTAACTGCTGACCTTATTTAATTAGGATTCTGTGCCGTGTAGTACAGGTCCTTGATTTTAAATTGACCATACACTTGTAGTGCGAGCCCGAGTAGGACTCTGGCCTGCGGGCCAGTTTCCCTTACGAGTCAACTTTCTGGCGCTCCTGGACGGTTTGCGCACCGAGCGGCTACAGACAATCGATTGTGCATTCTGACCGACAGCCGGGGGAGTCTGGAAACAGAACTGTCTCCTATAGAGCGGGGGTAGTTGTTCACCTTACAGCAACTGCTCTTGAAACGACCAATCGGCTACCCGATTCCGGGTGAACAGCCGAAGAAAGGACGCCGTGGACCGCGATAGATTCGGTAGACACCGTATCACCGCTTCGTAAGGGAGAGGACTGCGCAGTCGGGAGACCGGAGTAATCTGGTTACAACTGGTACTAGGGGCACGAGTGTCGGCCCGCTGAGTTATTAACCTGGCTATCTCGCGGCAAGGCGTTGGCTTCTTACAGGCGTGTGGCATAATGTGGTGGACTGTTTTCCTCCTAAGTCCTCTGCGCTCACCTCACGGGAGACAGAACGATCTAATATCGGTAAAAATTCCTGAGGTAACGGGTCCGCCAATTGTAGTCTACGGCTCTAGTTAACCATATACTTGCAGTCCATGGGATTGAAGTCGGTAGAGTAAGGGTGACCATTCTTGAGAGCTGAACAAATAAAAAAAAAATGTCTGGAATCACTGTTTAAAACTTAAGGCCATGTCAGCTAGATCAGAGTCTGGTTGAAATGTCCATAGCTGGTTGCCGAAATGCTCCCGTCTCCAAGAAACAAACACAGTTTAAAAAATATCATAATATCTCGTCGGTATAATTATTCTTGGTTTATTTTGACACTCTTTTTAACAAAAAACAAGAACATTTTAGCCTGTAGCGCAAATGCCACCCTAAAGCCATAACAGATTTAGCTTTTTGGCGACGAAAGGCAAATAGTGTCATTTTGGCAATGAAAGTGCATTTTGGAACAACTTCAGTAAATTTTGGTCGATTATCAGCCCATATTCTATTATTTTGTTAATTATATCACTGTTTAATCGAAAAAAATCGTCTGGAATAATACGTCAAAATATTTAATTTGATGATTAAAACTTATTGAGGTAACATAAAACTTTTGGAATATATCACAATTTACACATGTTTTTCTACTACAAAGGAAGAAATATTGTTCACTATTGCGCTAAAGTCACTTTCAAACAAATCATTTAAATAAATTTCGCGTATTAATAAAAATATTGACAACAAGTAAATATATTAAAAAGAATAAAAAACACGACTGCCGTTACAGAAAGTGAAGTGTTGTTTTTATAATTATTTTAGTTACGGTTTTTTTTAAGAAATATTTATGATTTATGTATTTATCCATATACATAGATACATGTATATTTCAGGAATGTACTCAATAACTTTCATTTGACACTAAACACATTATTATTATGTTAATTTATTGACGTTTGGACATTTAGACTTGGACAGTTAAGGACCTATGACACTCGGGATGACATAACGATTCTATAATACCACACAATTCAAAATCGGTTTAAGCGTTTAGAAGTTATGGTGGATTAAAGGAATGGAAAACATACATAGATGAAACCTGAACACAATACACTTCTTTTTTGTTGGGCGGTCGTGTAAAAAAAGGAAGTTTCGGCCATACAACAAAAAAAGTGACAGTTCCTGTGGGGTTGCTAACAGCGGATATAAATGTTGAGTACTCCCTGTGCCACGCTTGCCTGGTCATACTATAATGATACACTCTTGCCGCATGCTCTTTTATGCAGTGGTCAGAAATAGGATTACATATACCTACCTTACACTAATAGCCTTTACTTTGAAAAGACTATGCTGCGGTTTCCTTTACTCATTACCGCTTTTATTCTATGCCATACCATGCCATTTGCTGATCGTTTTACTTTGTTTTATTTTTGTTATATTACGATACATTTATAAACGTACAGAGTTACAACAGTAATATACATATTATTTAACTTTTTTTTTATACATTTAAAATTTGGCATATACCTACACATTTTCCGCAAATTTCATCTTGATGAAATTACAAACCATACTTTGCTGTTCTAGTATTCGGCTATTAAAATAGCAAATTTCAGGTTCGATTTCCAAATTATTCATTTAAAATTTTAATCTTAAGCTCGTAAATTAGTAAAGTTATAAAGAAATTATTATGTTTATAGAACTCCATTTTTTTTAAAAATTCTAGCATGCGAAGTATTCAATTATCAGGTCATAACATTTTTAATTCAAAATCCGCTAAGGATAACGAAAAGTGACGTACGCAAGAGCTGTAGGCAATGCCCTCAGTACTCAGTTATTTTTCTAGGATCACTATTATGATGTTTTTAAATTTTGGGGTGAATCAGTACGAGCAAGTAAGCAATTTATGATGAAAAAATTGTGGAAAAACAAAAATAAAGGTTTTTTTTAACGGCGCTGAGCACGATGCGCTATTTAGAGGTAGGTAAAATATTGCTAATATTGTTTATTAGTGATGTTTTACCTACCGATAGATGGCGCAGCGCGCTCAAACTTTTATATAACACTCAAGTTCTTCAAATTTTCAAATTAAAAAAAAACTAAAAAATATGTATTTTTTTTTAACTGGTAGGTATATTTTAATAGCATTGAATTTTACGGTTCAATTGAATAGCATTGAATTTTATGGTAATAGAATTGATTAAAAAATCGTTACATCAAGGAATTCCTTATATTGAGGTTTGTTATATCAAGGTAGTACTATTTCTAAAAATGTAATATATTAAAATGTTTTATTTTCTAGTTGGCAACTCAAAGTCGTCAAGTCGCCTGCTCTCAAAAGGGGGCCATTATGGAAGCATTCTGTTCTAATTAAATGAATAAATAATCATTTTTGCTGGTTTATTTATAGTCTCGCGAACTCTCAGCCTGTTAAAAGTATCTAAAGGGTAGTTGTGACTGGTCATTTATCGATCAACATTCGAGATTATGTACCCCCCGAGAAGTAATTTTAACCTCCAATGTTGTAATTGCCGGTGGCTATATCTCTCGCTGCCAAAGGACGCTTACAGAAGCGATAATTTCAATTAGCAAGTCCGCGCGGCCGCAGCGTACACCGATTAATCAATGTCTCCGATATTAACTAGCGGCCCTCCGCCATCGACGAATGCAATTCTATCAAAATGTCAATTGCAACATGCCGAGGAAACGACTGCGATTCTGATCGGTCGATGTAGTGAGTAACTAAACTTAAAATAACTCTTGTAAAGTGTTTTTTGCTACAGTTATTCCGAGCGGAAAGGATAATGAGCATTCATGTATGAAAAGTGTACCCAGAGTGTAGCAACTAGGGACTTATAACCATTATTTATGCTTGAGTAAAGAAGTAAAAATATCAAAGTTTGTCTCATTAATCCATGTCGAATCACATCCGAGTTTTGACAAAGTTTAGATATCCATAAACTTGTTTAGACAACCTTAAGTCGCCATCTTGGAAAAATGGCGCCCGGTTCAGTTTTTCGCTTATATCTCGCTAACTTTAGCGATATCGGAATTATGCTTCATGTAAAAAATATTGCTTATAAAATTCTCTACAAAAAGTGTTAAGTTCATTTTTACATATGATATATGAATAATATGAAAATAGCCTAGTCAACTGACAACTGACAATCAAGCTGGGGAATAAGTGCAACTTTTAAATGGGAAACGTGCCTTTTGTTATTAGAGGTTCATATTTGGCAAATTTAAAAAAAAATGTTTTTGAGTGGATTTAACCTGGGGGCCATCGGTGTTTTTTATTTCTATACTCATTAATTTGTTTAACTACTGTAAAATGTTGCAATTACTTGTCAGTTTATAAGGTTCTTTTGTTTATTGGTTGGATCACTAATAATGGAAAATAAATAAATAAATTATATAACCAATTTTAAACAAAAATAATATTGCAATATAACTATTCTTTGCAGTTTTATTTTTAATACCTGATGATCTAGAATGAAGACACTGAAGTAATTCGAGATGCCCTCTCGTCTGGGTGCCTTTCCAACTAGTGAAGGTTGGCAGTCAGCTCTGCATACTTCTTTTTGTCCTCCGCCAGGCAAAACAATTCGACGACACTCGTAATCCCGGTCCATTTTCAAATGTTCCCCAACCAAGATTTCCGTCTACGGCAAGGTCTCCTTATCTCTGCAACTTTTCCCATCCTGATGAAATGCAGAAGTTCGTACCTGTCGTGCCTAAGCACATGGCCCAGGTATGCAGCTTTGCGTTGTTTGATGGTCTGCCATAGCTTGCGATTTTGGGCGACACGGCGGCGACTTTCTGAGTCCAAGATATCGACATCATGCGTCTTTATGCCCACATCTCGAATGCTTCTATATGTTGTATATGCCTCTCCCTAAGAATGCCTATAAGTGATTTCTCTACTTTCCGGTTATTTAAACCCATTTTCGCCATGACAGTCCATTTGATGGCTCATTAAACGAATAGGCGTTTACATTGCCACAATCGAATCGGTTTATGCGACGAGTAATCGAGCGCAGTTGAGAAATTCCATTCGTATCAAGCAACTGAGCTATTTGTACCGGACCAAAGCCGTAAATCAACGGTTCGCGGTTTATTGTCAAGCCCGGGAGTTACATGTCACGCCTTGCAATCGACTGGAAAACGTTCTGATAGTATTCTATTAAATGATAGCCTGCTCTGACTGGTATTCGGAATTGAAACATTTACTAACTTTGACTTACGAATGGGTATTGTGTGAATGATTGTGTTAATGGATGATCTTTCTTTACATATTATAAATAGTTATCTAATTGAAAGGTATACTTCAATAGGAGGCCATACTTTATTTCTGAACACGGTTTATATTTGCGCCATAGAAGTCCGTAGAAATGTAATTTTTTAAAATATTATCCGATAAATAAATCAAAATCAATATGCTTCTCTTTGCGGCCGTCTGATTATAACGAAATAGACGTATACTTTGGGTCTGACTAGCTAGAAAATGTCTCCTCCACGAAATTTCTCGGATTAGAAATCGATCAAAAATTACAATGGTCTGATCACTTAAATGATCTCAGTAAAAAATTATGCAGTGCCATATTCGCCATTAGAAAGATAAGAAGTTTATGCGGTTTGGAAGGAGCTAAATCCGTTTATTTTGCATATTTCCACTGCCTAATAACGTATGGCCTACTGTTTTGGGGAATGGCACCAAACTCAAAAAGAATTTTTCTCCTCCAGAAAAGAGCGGTACGCAGTATTGTAATGATCTGAAAATCATCACATGATCGCTTAGCAGCTCTAAGCTAACCGAAAATAGATTAATCAAATTTTAAAATTAAATTGTACTTGAAAAAGATCATAGTGACATCTAGCGATTTAATTAGGAACTAAAAACTGACAGATGAAAGAAGGGCCGTTGCTAAACTATAGAGTGCAGTGCCAGTGTCACATAAATAAAAGGGTTTTGAGTAGTTTTGAGAGTTAAGGACATTATTAGGGGTTTCAAAATAGACAATCAGGAATATTTGGCAAGAAATTAGCATATTTTGAGATTTTTACGAAAAATCGACGTAAATATCAATAATTGACAAATAGACAATAGAAGCATGTTTATGGTCTTAAAAAAAGTCGACCGATTGGTTTTTCAAAGAAATATAAAAAGGGGTTCATTAAATAGTAGGAATTATGGGAGAATCAATAGCAATATAGATAAAGTTATTTGAAGAACATTTAATTTATTATTAGGAGAAATTGGAAAACATAATCGACATCGATGGAAGAAAGCCGAATCGATGATGTCCAAAGAAATTATCACCAGATAATTGCCAGTCAAAATAAAATTTAATAGTTAAAATGAGGAAATTTAGAAACACGTAATTAAAATAGAGGAATTACTAGATAAAAATACTATCAATAAATAAAATTGAAATAAAATAGTTATATTATTTCGCTTTCAAATGTGAAAGCGGAAACGACGCGCAAGAAAGGCGGCAAGGTTAAGTCAAAGTATGATGATTTCCCGCCGAATATGAAACATCAATTTCTCATAATACGTAAAATAAATACTTAAAATCATTTGTAGAATTAGAAGCACGAATTATCGTTAAGAATTCGTTTGTTAGCAATGTGGCAGAGCGTTATTTAACGAAAAAATAGATAAATCAGATCGTTTTATGATTGATTAGTCAATAGTTGTGGGTTAAATTATCAAAAAAAGGTCATATCGATAAGGGTGTTATAAAAGGGATGGACGTGTTGCTTCCGGCATCCATTAAGAAATTTTAGTTGCACGCTCTAAAGCTGCGAAAGTTTGGGAAAGAAAAGTATATTTTGGTGCTCAGATGTAAGAATAAACAGTTTAAAATAAGGGCACTGAGATGCTGTGAAGCATTTTAGTGCCCAGTTCATTTAAATTCGTATAAAGTGTGCAGATCGTACATCACAGAAACGCTTTATCGCAATCGCCATTGATGCGCTTTTTACAAGGACACTAAAAAACGAACAAATAATAGAAATCCAGTGCTAAAAATGTGAATCGAGAGAGCTACGCGGGTTGGCATGTAAAAAAATCCAACATTTCATATAAAATAGAAGTACGAGATTTCGTCGGGGCAATACGAAAATTATATCCAAGATGGCGAACGAATCAAACTGAAACGTCAGATTGAGATCACAACATTGCGAACGTCCTTCGGAGGTGTATAAATTAGCGTCGAAATAAGGGAAAAACATTGATGAGAATGCAGTAACGGCTTGAAAATTGCAGTACGATAGTAAGCGGCTGGGGTTTCTAAAGAGACATTCTTCTTGGTGATGGCAGATTTCTAGAAAAGCGACACGCATCGAAGAAATTGACATTAGTTATAAGTGCATAATGTGAATGCAGCTGTAAATACGGGAAGTATAGCCGAGAGTCATTGTCGGCAAAGATGTACTAAAAATATGTAAGTTTATTTTGCCGAAGCTGGCGTTATTTAATTATTTGGGCCGAAGCTAGCAAACAAATATTGTCATTGTTGTATATTTTTTGGGGTTATAAATATTCGAGTTTTGTGGGTTTGTTGAAATTATTAGAATGTTAAGTAGTTGTAACGTAAAAGCGTGATTTCTACATATTTGCACGTTAACTAAAAATGAGGCATTTAACATCGATTGGTATGAATAGTCGTTGATAGTTCTACGAGGTAAACCTCTAGTCAGACTATTATTTAATTTGGAAGAGAGTTAGCCTTTGCTAACTCCGTTGATTCAGACACCAGCCATTATATAATGTGCTTTGAATTTGGAAACTAGTTAAGGAAACATTCGAATTATACTGAATGTTAGAATAAAATTAAAGATAAGGAAAATTGTAGATTATATTAAGGTTTTTTTGTTTTGACTGATCGATGGGGTTTCAAAGATAACGGGGAGGGGATAGTATTAATAGAAATAATAGAACGAAAACCATATGGACATTCAGTGGACTGAATGGTAACCAGGTCGTAGTTTATATCGGGCATTAGCGACTGCGGTCATTTAAATTCATTATATCACTGGAACGCCATCGACTAGTTAACAGTGTGTTAGTTTATAAGTAATTTTATTGTTGTATGTAAACATTACGATTCATGTTTCAATATAATTTGACATTGAACATATTTAATGTTCAATGTCAAATTATATTGAAATATAGAAAAATATAGAAAAAATCTAGCTTACAAATGACGTCCCAACGTGGGGGCCTTGATAGATTCTAAATAAAATAAATAGTAAATTATTTTCGATCGATTGTAATTTGGGCATTTGATAAATAAGAAATATAGAAACATGAATCGTGTGATATAACTGTATATTTAGCATTGCGAATTGTTGATATATTGTATGTGTGTGTTGTGTTCTGGAAATCTGCCTATTTACATAATTTAACGTTATTGTGCATTATGTACACATGTTGACTGCATTCGTCGTAATTAAATCAACGATTAAAATAGTACCTCGGGAATAAAAATAGTTTAAAATAAAAATAAACAAATTTGATTGGTAATTAATTTTATTAAAATTAGGCTGAAATTAAAATAAATTAAAATAATTGTAATCAGGACGCGGTGGATAATAACCTTTGGCACGATAGCAATCGTCAACCTTTTGCTTTGAATAAAATATAATAAATTAAATTCGTTTAATTAAAAATAAAATAAATTGAATTAGTTTTGAATCAAAATAAAATAAATTAATTAAATTCGTTTAATCAATAATAAAATAAAATAAAATAAATTCGTTTAAATAAAAAATAAAATAAATTAAATTTATTTTGAATCAAAATAAAAATAAATAAAATAAATTAATTAAATTTATTTAAATTAAAATAAAATAAATTAAATACGACAAATAAATTAAGAATAGACGTAGACATCATAATGTCTCAAACAGCTTCGTCATCGAAAAAACGAAGGCTGGAGAGAGATATATCTCAGGGACGTGTGGAACCATTATTCGGAATTAGGCAGAAAGAAGATTTTTATAACACTGTGTCTCAATGGAACCTGGATGTAGACCAGGAAAATAAAAGGAAAATAAAAAGGAAAATAAAACGTCAGATTGAGATCACAACATTGCGAACGTCCTTCGGAGGTGTATAAATTAGCGTCGAAATAAGGGAAAAACATTGATGAGAATGCAGTAACGGCTTGAAAATTGCAGTACGATAGTAAGCGGCTGGGGTTTCTAAAGAGACATTCTTCTTGGTGATGGCAGATTTCTAGAAAAGCGACACGCATCGAAGAAATTGACATTAGTTATAAGTGCATAATGTGAATGCAGCTGTAAATACGGGAAGTATAGCCGAGAGTCATTGTCGGCAAAGATGTACTAAAAATATGTAAGTTTATTTTGCCGAAGCTGGCGTTATTTAATTATTTGGGCCGAAGCTAGCAAACAAATATTGTCATTGTTGTATATTTTTTGGGGTTATAAATATTCGAGTTTTGTGGGTTTGTTGAAATTATTAGAATGTTAAGTAGTTGTAACGTAAAAGCGTGATTTCTACATATTTGCACGTTAACTAAAAATGAGGCATTTAACATCGATTGGTATGAATAGTCGTTGATAGTTCTACGAGGTAAACCTCTAGTCAGACTATTATTTAATTTGGAAGAGAGTTAGCCTTTGCTAACTCCGTTGATTCAGACACCAGCCATTATATAATGTGCTTTGAATTTGGAAACTAGTTAAGGAAACATTCGAATTATACTGAATGTTAGAATAAAATTAAAGATAAGGAAAATTGTAGATTATATTAAGGTTTTTTTGTTTTGACTGATCGATGGGGTTTCAAAGATAACGGGGAGGGGATAGTATTAATAGAAATAATAGAACGAAAACCATATGGACATTCAGTGGACTGAATGGTAACCAGGTCGTAGTTTATATCGGGCATTAGCGACTGCGGTCATTTAAATTCATTATATCACTGGAACGCCATCGACTAGTTAACAGTGTGTTAGTTTATAAGTAATTTTATTGTTGTATGTAAACATTACGATTCATGTTTCAATATAATTTGACATTGAACATATTTAATGTTCAATGTCAAATTATATTGAAATATAGAAAAATATAGAAAAAATCTAGCTTACAAATGACGTCCCAACGTGGGGGCCTTGATAGATTCTAAATAAAATAAATAGTAAATTATTTTCGATCGATTGTAATTTGGGCATTTGATAAATAAGAAATATAGAAACATGAATCGTGTGATATAACTGTATATTTAGCATTGCGAATTGTTGATATATTGTATGTGTGTGTTGTGTTCTGGAAATCTGCCTATTTACATAATTTAACGTTATTGTGCATTATGTACACATGTTGACTGCATTCGTCGTAATTAAATCAACGATTAAAATAGTACCTCGGGAATAAAAATAGTTTAAAATAAAAATAAACAAATTTGATTGGTAATTAATTTTATTAAAATTAGGCTGAAATTAAAATAAATTAAAATAATTGTAATCAGGACGCGGTGGATAATAACCTTTGGCACGATAGCAATCGTCAACCTTTTGCTTTGAATAAAATATAATAAATTAAATTCGTTTAATTAAAAATAAAATAAATTGAATTAGTTTTGAATCAAAATAAAATAAATTAATTAAATTCGTTTAATCAATAATAAAATAAAATAAAATAAATTCGTTTAAATAAAAAATAAAATAAATTAAATTTATTTTGAATAAAAATAAAAATAAATAAAATAAATTAATTAAATTTATTTAAATTAAAATAAAATAAATTAAATACGACAAATAAATTAAGAATAGACGTAGACATCATAATGTCTCAAACAGCTTCGTCATCGAAAAAACGAAGGCTGGAGAGAGATATATCTCAGGGACGTGTGGAACCATTATTCGGAATTAGGCAGAAAGAAGATTTTTATAACACTGTGTCTCAATGGAACCTGGATGTAGACCAGGAAAATAAAATGTTTTTGGATAGGGAAAGGGAGCAAATGGCGGATAAGATTCAAGAGTTAGAAAGAAAATTGTCGCAATTAGAAATAGGAAGAGATGCGAAGAGGAAATCTATAAAACCACGTTTCGAACCTGTGCAATCGGGGTACAATGACATATATAAATGGGGTCTACGTTTTTCAGGGGAACATTCTGTCTTAGAGTTTATAGAATCATGTGAGGATAGACTACGATCGCGTCGTGCAAACAGTGAGGAGCTCATACAATCGTTTACTGAATTGTTGAGTGGAGCAGCCCTGAAATGGTTTAGGTCAATTAGGACGAATGATTTGACTTGGTCGCAGTTAAAGGCGAAATTAGTAGAGCGTTTTGAACCAATCAATTATCAAATTAAAATTGATAGTCAGATACGCAATTTAAAACAAAAGCCGTCGCAGAATATTCAAGAATTCATAACTGAAGTTCGGGGTTTGAATGCCCTTTTAAAAGAGCAAATTGGGGAGTCAATGTTATTGGAGATTCTTAAAATTAATATTGCGGATAGGTACAAACCTATTCTAGGCTCTCAAATCTTAACGACAATAGAAGAATTAGTTAAATATGCGATGAACTTCGAACAATATTTAGAAAAGGAAACGACTGCAAAACCTTTCAAACATTTTCAAAATAAAACCGTCGCGACCGTGTCAAAAGAGAATATAGTGTATAATAGGAATAATAATCGGGGAGGTTTCACTGGATATAGGGGACGCGGACGTGGATATACTGTAAATGCGTTTAATACGGGGAGATCGAATTATTCTGATTTGACTGGGCCTGGAAACCAGAGTCACAGGAAGTGCCTTAAATGTCAGGAAGTAGGGCATCATTTTAAGTTTTGTCCTAATATTCGCGGTAAAATCTGTTTCGGATGCAGGTTAGAAGGGTTTACCATTAGGGAATGTACTGGCTGCGTGAAGAATAGCGAGATCGTTGATAATAAAACAGGGGACGTCCGACGGAATAGGGAATCTGGAGACCCTGAAATAGCTCATGGATCACGGAGTCAGGGAAACGAATAGAGAACTCGATGGCTGGGAGGGGGTCGTCGGTTCGCATTTTTAATAATACCCTAAATAGTAATGATATGGATCAGAGACCTTATATTTATGTAAGGTTAAATAATTTTAAATTAAAAGCATTAGTAGATACAGGATCTTCTGTTAATATAATAGGGAGAAAATATATAACATTATTTCAGGGTTGTGCGTTGATAACAAATGCAATAATATACAATTGATGTCGGCGGATGGTACGATACAGAATATTATAGGAGAATTGGATATAGATACCAAATATGAGGACGTTTGCCGACGTTTAAAATACATACTTAGTAAATAGATACTTAAAATACTTACTTATATATAAAATCGGAAGGTAAAGCCATAGGGCGATGCCACATAAAAGATATGGTAAAAATTAGTAAGGGGTGATAAAAGAACCTTACGATTCTATCGGTTGAGTGATTGGTTGTAGAAGCTCAATAAATTATGGGGAGTATAAAAAAAACTCACGGTTTTGTTGATGGTATGTTTTGTGGTTGTCATAGCATTATTATATTATTATATTGGCTGTCATTACAGTTATTATTATTTTATTGAGAGAATAACCAGCAGATTATTTTGAATATCAGAGTTATTGATTGTAGCGGGGTGTGTGTTCTTGTATATGTATTGTATTATTATTATACCAACATAATAAATATTTTAACACGATATATTAAACATTAGATTTCATCATTTTCAAGTTATAAATTACATTACAGATAATATCATTTTCCTGTTCCTTACTAGTAATAGATATTATCCTATCCATCATCCTATCACCATTCCTATCCTACCATTCTATCATACACTACCTATCCTATCACATTCCTTATTTCTATTCCATTACCAAAGTCTTAATAGCAACAAATCATTAATGCCATACACCAAAAGCAGTATACAATAAATCAGAAATATTTTAATTACAATACATATTAGCTTACACATTTAGTTGAGCATTATAGTTTTAATTTTTATCACATTAGAATCACACATTATTGCGTATATATAATAATATATATATATATAGCATACAGTTACATTTTACTAAACATATTATCCATTTGATACGTATATGTATGGAAGAATGCACCTCGTGAAATCGTTGGGTTGTAAAATATTGTTAATAAGCTGACAGTTTTTTCATTTGGGTATCTAGTGGAGTGATATTGTTTTGCAAAATTGGGAAAAGAGTTATAACAAGGAGAGCGTTGTGTTGTTTGAATCTCTTCGTTTTAAGCAACAAGTATTCCTTTCCTATCCTATCCTATCTTATCCTAAATCCTATCCTAATCACCTACAACTTGTTGTCCAATCATTCCTACCTAAAGCGAAGAAATACAAGCGAACACGTTTAGGAATCTCATTAGTGTAATAAGTTTTTGTTGTTGAACTAAATGGCAAAGCAGTATCGGGATACGATTATTATATTGGAGAGAAGATTCCAAAGTATTATTAGTAAAGTCGATGGATTATTGTTATTGATAAAGTTGGTTGATCGTTATATTATTGAGACTGTATAGGGCCAGATTAAAATCATTATTATAATTATTATAAAATATAATATATTTTGGAATTGAGTTATAGTGCTATATAGGAAGCGACTATAAGATGAATGAAGAGTCATATTAATATTGTTATTTAGTATAGAATGTTTGGTGGTATTGTCGACGTCTCGCTATTTAGAGCGGGATGAAGAATTTAGAATCGAAAAATAGCGCTAATTTTAGAGCGACTATAATATTATGGGAATTTTTATCTGAAGTGGGCGGTCTTCGGAGTTGGAGCCACTGCTCGGGTCCATGGTTTTGTTTTGTATTTGGTAACTTGCGAGGGAGTATATATGGAGGTCTCGGCAAGGTTGAGGTCGCACCTCAACGCGTGACCCTGATCAGGTCTACGCTTTTGGACGAGTTGACACCCAGAGTCGGATATGGTCTAGATTCGACAGGGAGGAGCTCAGATACCCAATGGGATTATTATTATTACGGTGGCATTATGGTTACATGCACCAAGGGGGTTATTATGGGGTTGCGAAATTAGAATAGGCCGGATATTGATTTAGTTTATGTTATGAAGGAGATAAATAGTAGCGATCCAGGAGGGTGAGAGAAGGAGGACGAAAAATACATTTGTTAATTAGTAAACCAACATAAGTTGTGATGAAGGAGGGGATTGATTTGGTATGAAAGATAGGATGAAAGGAACCAAGTGAAAGGAAGAAGTAAGTAAGGGGTGTAAGGATAAATTCAGTTTCCAAATTCTGAAATAACGAATGAGAGTTAGAAACCATTTACAGTGTACGTTAAAATCACAAACAATAGACTAGTGAAGAACCTATTAACAATCGTCAGGTTATCTAACTTGAGATTGTGTCTAAGTAAATAGCAGAAGGACAAGCCCAGCGTGAAATAGCATACTATATTAAATAAAAACTTACTATGCGACTGGTTGGGACAATGTCACGATTTTTTTTAAATCTAGAACATTAAGGGACGACCAGAGCCTGTTCAAGTGCATTGTTCTGACTTAGGCATATTCAAACTATATTTTTTGAAGAGTAGACAGTTAAAATGTTCACCATCGAGGACTCGGGTTAAATCCTAATTGAGCGGAGTGGGTGAACGGAGAATAAATAGACGGAATCAATTTAAATTTTGCAACGGAGAGAAATATTATAATTATTATATTGATGTACTGAGATTATTATGGATTGGTCGATAGAACAGAACAAGTAGGTGGAGACATGGTCGAGGACTCGGGTTTATCCTAATTGAGCGGACGCATGTTGAAGCGAAAAAGAGAAGGAGGAGCGGGAATATATTATATAAATATTAAATTTTGCAACGGAGAGAAATATTATAATTATTATATTAATGTATTGAGATTATTTATAGATTGGTAGATAGAAAAGAATAAGTAGGTGGAGACATGGTCGAGGACTCGGGTTTATCCTAATTGAGCGGACGCATGGTGAAGCGAAAGAGAAGAGGAGAAGTTGGAATATATTATATAAATATTAAATTTTGCAACGGAGAGAAATATTATAATTATTATATTAATGTATTGAGATTATTTATAGATTGGTCGATAGAACAGAGCAAGTAGGTGGAGACATGGTCGAGGACTCGGGTTTATTTCCTAATTGAGCGGACGCATGTTGAAGCGAAAGAGAGAAGGTGAAGTTGGAATATATTAAATATATTAAATAAATATTAAAAATTGCAACAGGAGAGTTGGAATCTTCATTATTATAGGTATGATATTATTGAGGTGAGATATAGAGGAAAAAGTTAGAAATTATATTAAAAATTATTATCATTAAAAGATCTGGGTTAGGAGATTGGTAGTATATAGAAACAAGATAGAAATTATAGACTTGAAGAGGGAAGACAAGCCACAAAACATATCGTAAGGGTACGTGAATTAAAAGTAAAATATTATCATAACATTATAGTACAAAACATATCGTAAAGGTACGTGAATTAAACGTAAACTTATTTTCATTGACATTATAGTACAAAACATATCGTAAAGGTACGTGAATTAAACGTAAAATATTATCATTGACATTATAGTACAAAACATATCGTAAAGGTACGTGAATTAAACGTAAAATATTATCATTGACATTATAGTACAAACATATCGTAGGAGTTACATAGTTATTTCTATAAAATTATTAACATTAATATTATATTACAAACATCATGAATAAGCGGTTGGAGATTAAACAGATAACACGAAAGATATATGATATGATTGCTTGAGGGCAAGCAGAGATTTTGGGAGGGGGTATTGTAATGATCTGAAAATCATCACATGATCGCTTAGCAGCTCTAAGCTAACCGAAAATAGATTAATCAAATTTTAAAATTAAATTGTACTTGGAAAAAGATCATAGTGACATCTAGCGATTTAATTAGGAACTAAAAACTGACAGATGAAAGAAGGGCCGTTGCTAAACTATAGAGTGCAGTGCCAGTGTCACATAAATAAAAGGGTTTTGAGTAGTTTTGAGAGTTAAGGACATTATTAGGGGTTTCAAAATAGACAATCAGGAATATTTGGCAAGAAATTAGCATATTTTGAGATTTTTACGAAAAATCGACGTAAATATCAATAATTGACAAATAGACAATAGAAGCATGTTTATGGTCTTAAAAAAGTCGACCGATTGGTTTTTCAAAGAAATATAAAAAGGGGTTCATTAAATAGTAGGAATTATGGGAGAATCAATAGCAATATAGATAAAGTTATTTGAAGAACATTTAATTTATTATTAGGAGAAATTGGAAAACATAATCGACATCGATGGAAGAAAGCCGAATCGATGATGTCCAAAGAAATTATCACCAGATAATTGCCAGTCAAAATAAAATTTAATAGTTAAAATGAGGAAATTTAGAAACACGTAATTAAAATAGAGGAATTACTAGATAAAAATACTATCAATAAATAAAATTGAAATAAAATAGTTATATTATTTCGCTTTCAAATGTGAAAGCGGAAACGACGCGCAAGAAAGGCGGCAAGGTTAAGTCAAAGTATGATGATTTCCCGCCGAATATGAAACATCAATTTCTCATAATACGTAAAATAAATACTTAAAATCATTTGTAGAATTAGAAGCACGAATTATCGTTAAGAATTCGTTTGTTAGCAATGTGGCAGAGCGTTATTTAACGAAAAAATAGATAAATCAGATCGTTTTATGATTGATTAGTCAATAGTTGTGGGTTAAATTATCAAAAAAAGGTCATATCGATAAGGGTGTTATAAAAGGGATGGACGTGTTGCTTCCGGCATCCATTAAGAAATTTTAGTTGCACGCTCTAAAGCTGCGAAAGTTTGGGAAAGAAAAGTATATTTTGGTGCTCAGATGTAAGAATAAACAGTTTAAAATAAGGGCACTGAGATGCTGTGAAGCATTTTAGTGCCCAGTTCATTTAAATTCGTATAAAGTGTGCAGATCGTACATCACAGAAACGCTTTATCGCAATCGCCATTGATGCGCTTTTTACAAGGACACTAAAAAACGAACAAATAATAGAAATCCAGTGCTAAAAATGTGAATCGAGAGAGCTACGCGGGTTGGCATGTAAAAAAATCCAACATTTCATATAAAATAGAAGTACGAGATTTCGTCGGGGCAATACGAAAATTATATCCAAGATGGCGAACGAATCAAACTGAAACGTCAGATTGAGATCACAACATTGCGAACGTCCTTCGGAGGTGTATAAATTAGCGTCGAAATAAGGGAAAAACATTGATGAGAATGCAGTAACGGCTTGAAAATTGCAGTACGATAGTAAGCGGCTGGGGTTTCTAAAGAGACATTCTTCTTGGTGATGGCAGATTTCTAGAAAAGCGACACGCATCGAAGAAATTGACATTAGTTATAAGTGCATAATGTGAATGCAGCTGTAAATACGGGAAGTATAGCCGAGAGTCATTGTCGGCAAAGATGTACTAAAAATATGTAAGTTTATTTTGCCGAAGCTGGCGTTATTTAATTATTTGGGCCGAAGCTAGCAAACAAATATTGTCATTGTTGTATATTTTTTGGGGTTATAAATATTCGAGTTTTGTGGGTTTGTTGAAATTATTAGAATGTTAAGTAGTTGTAACGTAAAAGCGTGATTTCTACATATTTGCACGTTAACTAAAAATGAGGCATTTAACATCGATTGGTATGAATAGTCGTTGATAGTTCTACGAGGTAAACCTCTAGTCAGACTATTATTTAATTTGGAAGAGAGTTAGCCTTTGCTAACTCCGTTGATTCAGACACCAGCCATTATATAATGTGCTTTGAATTTGGAAACTAGTTAAGGAAACATTCGAATTATACTGAATGTTAGAATAAAATTAAAGATAAGGAAAATTGTAGATTATATTAAGGTTTTTTTGTTTTGACTGATCGATGGGGTTTCAAAGATAACGGGGAGGGGATAGTATTAATAGAAATAATAGAACGAAAACCATATGGACATTCAGTGGACTGAATGGTAACCAGGTCGTAGTTTATATCGGGCATTAGCGACTGCGGTCATTTAAATTCATTATATCACTGGAACGCCATCGACTAGTTAACAGTGTGTTAGTTTATAAGTAATTTTATTGTTGTATGTAAACATTACGATTCATGTTTCAATATAATTTGACATTGAACATATTTAAATAAATAAGGGATTAGAATCTAATTGTCGAATTTCACGGCGGAGATTTAAACTCATGCATTATCATTATTAATATTATTTTATTAACAATCGACTGAACGCAGCCATTGTTGTCATCGACAAATAATCGATCGAAAATAACTCAAAGAATAAATTGTAAATATTTTGTGGTGAATTAGGCGCTCATTATTATAAATATAATTCACAATAATAGTATTTAAACTAAGATAGAAAAAGTTATAATTTTAATTGTTTAAATATGCATTTTGGTTTAATATATGGATTATTAATTGGAGAAGATTTGTTTCATTGAGGAAGTAAATACAAAGAGGGAAATTATTAGGCAAGGTATTGGAAGCCTATCCCTCTTGAAGGTAATATTATCACTGTCGCTGTATGGTGGTCACAGATAGAAATAAAGATAAAGAAGTAGTAAAAATCAACGCTACAAATGGCGTCCCAACTAGTGGGGCTGTTTGAAGATTGATTCATAAAATAGACATAAAGAAATAGTAGTAGTATATTATAATAGGTAAGTAAAAATCTAGCTTACAGTTTATATAGTCTCACCAAGAAGTTCTTGTAAGCCGCTATTTGTAAAATCAGGAATAATGACTCTATTTTCTTCTTACATCTACCAAAATATTATGTACGCTCGTAGACACCTAACAGAAGCTCCGGTGAATAGTGATTTTCATCATCACGATACGAGGAATAAATCCAATCTCCACATAAACCGACAGCGACTTAGCAAAGTGCGAAACAGTTTTATTCACCAAAATTTGTCCTTCTATAATAAGATTCCAGAGCAAATGAAAAGCCTTGGAGAGGACCAATTTAAAAAGATAATTATACATAATTTGGTAAGAAACCCAATTTATGGTATAAGGGAGTTTGAAAATTCTGAGTTTATTTTCCATGTTGATGATTAATGAAATGCGTAAAGTTTTAAACATAATGGTATTATGATAGCTGTCATTCTAATTTTCATATAATTAAATTCATTTTTAAAAAAAATTACGAAGGCATATTGCTGGATTGGCAATAAAATATATATTTTTTTATTATTCTACATAGAATTTGCATTTCTATTTTAATATATTATTCTCCCTGACACATCACATTAGCATATTTTGATTATTTGTATGTAGGTAATATTGAATATAATATTACAGCCATGACAACTATCACGATAGTTATGTTTATAATAATGAAATTTTTAGCATTTAATTTTGTGACGCATCCAAGTGTAGGAATGCCTATCTACTGGAGTAGTTGATTGTATTGTATTGTATTGTATTGATAGCTTTCCTTCCTTATATTCATTTGCTTTCCTCATTATTTCACTTTTACCAAAAGAGACATACTATTAGTGGGTACATATGCATACGTCCGCGCTACTATGACAACTATGTCGTCGCGCATCACAACCTAGAATAAACAAGAGAGAACATATTATCATTCATCAACTTTTCGGCCGTATGCACATGTACAGAATAGTACAGAACGATGCAAAAGTACAGAACAGAACCTTCCTGACACACAGATAGCATATTTCTGCCTTCCTGACACAAGGATAACACACTAGTTATTCTGTTACATCACGCTTCTCTTTTACGGTTTATCTGCTCGTTTATGGAATGAGTTTCCACCCTGTCAGGCACGCACCCTTGTTACTCATTTTTAAAAAGTAGTTGAAGAAACATTTGCTCACACACAGCCACTAACCAAATACCCCCTCTCCCCCTTATTCTCTCCTTTATTCTTCCCTTGGTAAAAATAGTAAATATGGTTTTTGTAAACCTAACATAACTTATTGGCATATATTTGTATTACTTTGTTTTAAATTTAACTTTATTACTTATATGTGTACTGTACGATGACAATTACCAATGAGGTTATTAAATCCTGATAAGTCCGCCATTTTAGTTGTAGTTTAATTTATATGCTCAAATTGTACTGAGGTTGAGTATTGTCTATAAAAAATTCTTAATATTTGATTGTATTGGCACGAGTTAATGGATATTTACATGTATTATTTTCAGCAGTAGTTATGTAGCTTAATGTTGTAGTCTTTTGGTAATTGTATAGTTATGTTAAACTGAGGTCATGGCTTCTAAATTTCCAAAAAATGTAGTTGTTTCGCTACTCATGCTTATTCTGTATATAATAGCATGTTCGTCCATAAAATAAATTGAAATACAAGTAATACACGCTCTTTACAAATTACGCTGATGTACTGCCGTGACGTCATCAAATCCGCTGATTAATCGCGTGGAACGCTCCACGCTGTAATGATATGCAAAATGCTCGCGTGCACTTCTGAAGAATGCCAACAGAATACGATGATTCATAACAAAAGCGGAAGGGGAGCGTTTACAGGTTTCGAAGGGTGGCATCGCATTGTTTTGTTTCCATGACAATCAGGGCATGCATATAATTTTATGTCCTGTTCTTAGGTCATTGGGGGTGGGGTGATTCCTTGTTAACCCTAAATTGAAAGTGTCACGCCATTTTATGACTTAGATACTTACCATATTTTGGTGTTCTCAGATGCCCCAAAACTAAGCAGCGCCAAAAACATCTAGTGACGGGAAATATCCCGAAAAAGTAACAAGTAACTAAAACCTGCAATGGGCTATAAAATATCTTTAAAAATTGCTCTAATAGCAAGCTACAGATGAAAAATTAATCCCTATTAGTGAAGATTTAGTTTTTCCTTTCAAAGTTGCTACTTAGGTACAAAAATCAAGTGAAATATATGTGTGCGTAACGGAAATAAGTTAATAATAAAACACATTTTTTAAAACAAGCATCTATTTAAATGCTCTGTCCCGAGCTAACCCTGAGTGCAGCAGCCATATCATAGTGGAACATAGGACGGGCTATCATCATTGAATGCTGTAAAGAATTTCGTGTTTGTGCTGTTCACCGTTGAAGAGTCCCCTCGTTAGAAGCCAATCCAATGTGCAGCAGACCTTTTGCGGCGAAACTTAGAACGGGCTATCATAATTGATGCGTATACAAAATTTCGTTTCTGTGCTGTTGACCGTTGAGGAGTCTCCTCGTCAGGAACCAACCCTGGGTGCATCAGCCATGTCATGGTAAAATTTAAAATGGGCTATCATAACTGAATGCGTATATAAAATTGTGTCTTTGTGCTGTTGAGCGTGGAAGAGTAGCCTCGACAGTAGCCGATCCTGTGTTGCTCACCATAAAAATACATTGTTATCGGAACCGAGTCAACATGTAAAATTTGTACTTCATAGAATAAGAGGAAGTTGTTCTAATTCAGCTTGCAAGATTTGACCTTAACAAACTAACAAACATAGCAATATAAATAAAAGCTTGTAAAAAGTACTGAATTATTGAAGGAGTAAATAAGTACGAATCTTCGCGCAGAGGCCTCCGGCAAGTAACTTATGTTGTAAAACATAAACTTAATCATTTGTTTTAATCTATATAGCGTTGAGGTAGTTCTTCCTCCGTTGCTTTTGTAATTTTTAGATATTATATATTTTTTAAATTTTATCTAGCCCATTATCGATTTTAGATGTTTTGTAACTCCAAAAACCATTTGTTTCGCAATAGCAAATGGAAATTTCGGCCTATCGTCCATGCTTTCGGCAGTAAAAATTTACTTCAAATTCGTATTACAATTATTATTAAAGTATTTCTCTCAAATAATTGATCACATTTATAGCTGTTAAGGAAATGACAAGGATTAAATATATTTCTATGCTAAGGCGCTCCAAACTCTACTTATTAATGAGCGATCGTTTTATATCCTTGAATGAAAAAATACGTTAAACGAACTTAGGCGCATATTTTCAAAAATGTACTTTTACTTTATTTTGTTGTTTATATTAGAAATTATAATTTTTGATTATAAATAAACTTTATACTAAATATTTCATATTTCGGGAGAAAATAATCTCGATACAACCTAAACCTAAATATTTAGTCCAGATGCTAAATACATTCAAGGAAATTAACAATACGTTTCTTTACTTTCGAAACTGCCTTAGCAGCATTAGGTGCTGGTCGCCCCCGTCCGTTGCGTTTATCGACCCTAATGTATATGTGCTTTTTAGGAATGAATGAATGAATTAATTAATATCTTTATTGCACATACTCGTATAAGTACAATGTGCAGACTGCTCGTTCAATCTCTTACATCTAACCCTTATTTATAGTTATGGGTATTTGAAAGGGGAAATAAACCAGAAAGAAGAAAAATATAATATCTGAAGTAAAACAAAGGAAGGTCGAAGGATAAGAAGGAGGGGAAAGAGGGGTGACAAGAAAGGAGACGATTGTGCTTGGGGAGATAAAAGTTACCTCCCAGGTAAAAGTGTTTTTGAATGATGCTTTAAATCAATGTATAGGAGTGGCATTTCTAATATAAGTAAATAGGTACATACATAGAAATGGAACTAATACGAAAAGAACGAAAAAGTGAGATTAATATTAGGTACATTCAATTATATTATCAGATAATTTCGCTAAGTATGACATTTTATGCGTCAGTTTTGTGTATGGGTGTGTATTTTTTGCATAAGGAGGAGTACTAATACTACTGGCACGTTTTTTTAAATATATGCAGTATAGTTAATCGTAAATGTGAGTGTGTACTCGACGAGAAATAAGTTGTAGAACTTAGTTTTTCGGCTCGACACAGGGAGACTTATAACTGTTTTATACTTGTGAACAGGTAATGGCTATTTATCTTGTTAAGTATACCTATGTAAAAAGCGTATATCACGGAGAGAACGGAGGTCTTCCAGATTGCTAATTTCATATCGGTTATGAAGAGTTAATGAAGACTGAGCAGAACGAAGGGGCAGACAATGACTGCTACTATGCGAACTTAACCCCAACGAGCTAAAGCAGAATGAATAATTTAAAAACTAATTGAAAATGATATGCAAATAATTTTAAACACACCCTTCGCTTGTCTAGTAAACTGTCTACCAAAAATTAAAGTATGGCGCTTACAACACATGTGCACCCCAAAGTTTAATATAATGCCTTAATTCTCAATGTTAAAATTGACACTTTAGATTTAGGACCAGTTGGAGATACAGTATTTGCCCAGAATATGGAATAAAAAGATGCGGGTTTTTTAAATAAAAGACTGAAAATTTTAAAATTTGGAGTTTCAATAAGGATGTACCAAACAGACAATATTTTGATTCCCAACCCCTGGCAAATGTAACCGCTCCCGTTAGACTGATGTTTGATGTTTCTGAAACATCCAAGAGAAGTAAAAAAATATCAGGTATTTTGTACTTTGTTAATCACAGTAATAGAAGCATTTTTTCCAACAATGTATCAGTAATGAAGATATTTCTTACACGCATAATTAATATGTAGGTAATGAAGTCTCAATAATTTCTCATCGATCATTAGATTTTCATCATCGCCATTCGGTAAGCTGAATACAAAGTAACCAACGTGTCGTTTATATCAATATAATGAGCGCTATAGCCTTGCCTTTCACGCCAATCAACCTCCGACCTTCTGACATCTGCTTAACGCAACACTGACGGTTCGATGATATTATTATGATAAATGGTCTAATTTGAGCCGGCGCAAATTAAGAGGTCAGTCTTCCGAATCTTTTCGCCGCTCTATTTTGTTCCTTCTTGACTGCCCACGATCGCTTGAATTATGTACATCAAGTGACATTGTAGCTTTTTCTATAGTGGGAGCAATACAAGCAGAGAACACCATACATTACAAATTACGCCTACTTGGTACGTACATCAAAAAAAAAACTAATTACGGCCTGTGAATATAATAGACATGGCGTCGACCTTACATGTGTCGATGAGTCATCATGTCTTTTTTGCAATCTCATAGAATTGTGATTTCGTTATTCTACTACGTGTATTGGATTTAGGCATTGTTTATACAAATTTTAATGGAAGGGTAAAAGATTATAAAAAAAACATGATTTTTTTGTTGCAGATACACAACTTACAAATAGGATAATTTTGCAACATTTTTTTGATGACGTATACAGACGACGTCCAAGATATCTTGTTATCAAACTGTTCAATGATCTGCCAGTTAGTCTGAAAGATTTTACTAGATAAGGTAGAATCCAACAATTCAAGAACTAACTCAAGAATTACCTGTTTGCAAGTGAATATTATGATTTAGGTTTTATCGATAGAAATTTACATATTAATAATGCAGAATATATCGTTTCTATATTTAATACTATCAGTAGTCATGCTAGTAGAAAATCAATTTCAAATTTACAGAATTCATTTCAGCTGTTGATGTTGATATCATTAACCGTTATGCTGGCTCAATTTTATATACACTGAGAAAAATATAACGATGTGATACACGGAAATAAGCATGTTTCAACAAGGATTACGTATATAACTCGGACTGTGGTCCATATGTTTGAATTAACATGACGCGTAACGATGTCGGCGGGACGGTAGTTACTGTGCCATAATTATAAAATAAAATATTGTATCATTTCGTCGTGACCTTAGGATTTCGCTTTTAACATGAGAGCATGTAGTAGTATACGTACGGTTATAGTCGGACACATGAATCATGTTCAAACTACATAACAGTAAACTGTTATTTTCGTATTAGCCGCACGGTAAATTACATGCATAGATACATATCAGAAAGATACATATAATTACCTAGAAAGATACATATAATCGAGTAATAGAGTATCAACAAAATTCCTTGTAATTCAACAAAATTACTATCCAAACATCGTTATTCTGTTTAAAACCATAATAACAAAATGGTAATGTAAGAAACAGTCCATTTTTTTTCAGTGTTGTAGCATCGCTGCCAACCTTTACTCGTATCAACGAGATAACATAAAATTGAGTAACCAAGTCTGCATAATATCACTTATGCTTTTCAATATGTATTCCAAAATTTATCTTTAATTAAGCAGCACTACATGAAATCGAAGCGGCACGGAGGTCAATGATATCAACATCAACAGCTTAAGATAAACCGATGATACTGTCCTGATAGCCAACAGTGAGTAAGGAAGGACTCCACCTCCTCATCGCTGAAGTGACTAGAGTACACTGAGAAAAGTATTGGATTGTTTTTTTCATTACCACTTTGTTATTGCGCTTTTATTGCCCAGCAGAGTACTAATATCCCCACCATTGTTGATGATCGAAATACGGCTGTGCTCTAATGTGTTATTATAAAACTAACACAAGGTAATCTGTGTGCCACCGGCGCGGTATAGCGCTGCACTACGGCGACTCTCCTCTCTCTAATTTAGATACTTCGGAGGCCAAAGTACTTAATGAGGTTTTGATCGTGCCGATGGACAGCCACCAAATGACTGAGATTAAAAAACGGATTATAATGGAGCCTCGAGTAAAAGGAAATGGTGGTATTCTTGAATCTCGTTAGGGATGCGCCTAAAAGGTATCGATATACTTCCATATTCACCTGCGGTCAGATTATATACAACATCGGATATACCGATGGATGCAGTAAAGTCAATGCGGTGGGAATGAACATAGGTCTGAGAAAGATCAATATCCTAGAAAACTAAATCTATGGTAAACGCGCAATCTTTACATCGTGTATATACTTATATACTGTCGTGTATATACTGTCTTGCGGTTAAAATTCTTTTGCATATTTTTCATTTTTTTCAATTTCAATTTATTTCCAAAAAAATCTTAACAGATTGTAGAAACTTAATATCTAGGTACATTTAAATTACAGTCTATTAGTCCGTTTTTACAATATCTAAATTTATCACCACGTACATATAGTTACTTCATTATTGCTTTTAGGACATCAACATCATTTTAAAGATTTATTTACTAAAACCACAAATTAAAATAATCAAGAAATTAAAAACAGAAAAAGTCAGAATAATTAAAAAATGCTACTGAAAATTGTAAAAAAATTTTTGCTATAACATCATATTGATGATCATAACATCAAAGAAAGAAGCGGCTAGTTGAAAGAAGCGGCAAGCTTAACTGCCGAAAAAAAAGGAGTGTAATGTGTTCAGGTGTCATCTATGTATGTTTTCCGTTTCATTATTCCACAATAACTTCTAAATGCTCAGACCGATTTAGAAGTGTGTTGTATTGTTAGAACCTTTATATCTTCCCGTCGTAGTGTACCTTAACTGTCCAAACTTTAAGTAAGTAGTTGTCTAAATATCATAAATTATCCTTAATATATCGCGTTTAGTGTCAAATGAAAGTTCTGTGTCAAATGAAATTTATCCATATGGATAAATACATAAACCACAAATATTTCATAAAAACCCGCAATGAAAATAATTATAATTACAATAGTCCACTATCTGTAACAGCAGTCGTGTTTTTTATTCTATTTAACATATTTACTTGTTTTTGATCGATGTTTCAAAGGCTGAATATGTAGTTAATATCGATAGCTTTATTTTTCGGTGTATTTACAATCCTTTTACCCACGATTAATTGACTCTATAAAACATCTTCTGGTGATTAAAAACAGATACGCCGAAAGAATAAATTTATCTATTAAATTGCATTTAAAGCAGTTTCGTTAACGATTACGTATTTAGATATTACGTATAAATTTACATCCTATGACCCCAAATTGGTCTATAAGGGCTCTAATATCTCCCTTATAGACTCAAACAATCATTTCAAATTCCTCGGCAGAAAAATCACCCATCAGGGAAAAGACGTCTCGGGCGATCATGTTATAGAGCATTTCAAAAGTTGCCTGGCGAAAATAGATGCCTTGCTAATTTCTGGCCCTCGTAAGGCCTGGATCTATGACAATTATCTAACGTCACATTTGTCATGGCCCTTTCTTATTTACGATTTTACCAAAACCCAACTGTCCCGTCTAGATGCACTGGTGACAGCTAGTTTAAAATCCTGGCTGTCCTTAGCCAAACCAGCTGACCCCTCGACTCTCTTCAGGTCCAAACAAAATTTTGGGCTAGCGCTTAAACTGCCCTCTCTGCTCTACGCCAACTCCAGAATAACCAAAAATTCGATTCTGTGCAATTCCAAAGATCCGGCAATATCGAAGCACGTAATAAGTGGCTGTAGTGATTCAAATGAACTACAAGCCCGCGTAGACTTCCACAAAAGGTTCCTTACTGGAATCAGCCAGAATGGCACTGGTCTGGGGTGGCGACACAACCACGAGCGACGTGGACTTGAAGAAGTCTCTTTTGCGGGGAGATTACGACAGCAAGAGTATGGCTCATGCTATTGGCCTTCAATGCCAGAATGATTGGACAACAATTGGTGACTTTTGCATTCCGCCTCCAATGCACTGGAAGGTAATGCTCTATGACTGGACGCCAGAGATGCTGAAATTTTATTTGAATGCCTTTCAGCATACACTTCCAGACCCCAGTAACCTCGCTCGTTGGAGCTTTGCCGAGGATAGTTCTTGTCCCCTCTGTAGCAATACCCCTTGCACAGCTAGGCACATTCTAGCTGGCTGCAAGGTGGCCTTAGATCAAGGACGGTACACTTACCGCCATGACAAAGTTCTCGCTGTTATTCGCGAGGTAATTAGTCTCTCAGTGGCTCGTGCCAACAAGGGTTTGACAGTATCCTCCAAACCCCCAATACAGTTTGTGCGGGATGGCTCTAAAGGCAAAAAACATTTAACTACAAAACCTTTCTCAATAATCGAGAAAGCTACAGATTGGATTCTGGAGGTTGATTCGGTCTCTAAGCAGTATAAATTCCCTGAAAGTCTCGGATGCACAGCCCTCCGTCCAGATATAACTCTTTACTCTCTATCTCGGAAGGTGGCTCTTATCGTAGAATTAACTGTTCCATGGGAATCAAATATCCCAAAAGACCACGAGTACAAATTAAATAAATACCATGATCTTGCAAATGCCGTAACCCGGAACGGCTTCACTGTTCACCTTCACGCGGTGGAAGTTGGCGCTCGTGGCCTGCCAGCTAAATCTCTATTTCACCTCTTTAAAGATCTTGGCCTTTCCAGAAAAATAATCAACTCTTTCTTAGAAAAATTATCTAAAACTGCGATTTGCGCATCTCAAATTCTATGGCTTCGAAGGGGGAGTGAATGAGTGGCAAGGTGAACGCTCACATGTGGCAAGACAGCTGTCCTAAACCTACCACAGCCGGTTCGTAAGTCCGGAATCCACTGCTCACCCCCCAGAAGTGTAAAAAAATAGTATTATGATGGGCCCGACTCCGGTCGGTGAATTCCATGGCAGCTCCGTTTGTATTTATTATTATTATATTATAAAATGCCAAAGAAACTATTTCGTACGATAAAAATCTTACATGTAAAAAAGCTTTACCGTTTGATTTATAATAAGGTTCTTCGATTGATCAAAGTGCTTTGCTAGGATGTACATTATGACGAGAGTAGATTCTGTATTTTACTTTACGTGCCTACGAACCGACCAGGAGATAAAGTATAGTGAACGTGCATTTTTTTCGAGATTAATACGATTATATACATTTTGACCCCCCCCCCCCCCCGCTCTCTTCCAGACTAAAGTCTGTTTGTGTGTCTGTCTGTGTGTGTATTATTCAATGATAGCGCCCAAAGACTTTATCCGATGAAATGTTACATAGATGTCTTAATGGGTCGAAATCATATTATTATTGTGAAATTTTGGTTGAATTATATCATATACAATGTACACTAATAATATTTAAATTCCGCAAAAAAATACGCCATCCGTTAGTGCTTGGCCCAACACCGCCCTTAGCCGAAAAACGAACCTCGCCATCCGAGGCGGTCGCAAAAGAGCCTAACCAGGTTGCCGGCCGAGAGAGGTCGTTCATCGATTTTATTTATGAAGTGATTATTCAGATAATTTGTGAAATTATCAAATATTTGTTTGATTATTTAGTAGGTACTATTGTCCACATGAAAATTCTACGAAATTTTGTAAGAATTTTGATTGAAAATATTGGAAAATGTTGTTTCTTCTATACAACCTAGAAAATCTGCGCTTGGATGTTCAAAGTTCATAACTTGCAATACCGACGTTCATACCTTTGTTATTTTTGTTAGTTTTGACATAACCAAGTGTAGGAATTCCTATAAACTGGTTTGAAATTAAAAAATAAATAAAATCAAATATGAAATCAGTCCTTGGCTATTTGCCAGGAAAACCTTGGGGAGACACAACAGATTTTTTTATAAATTTCTGTTAGTTTTCTTAATGTAACATCCTACTATAATAACCATTTCAATCGCATTGTAATAAATATCCCTTGATAACCGGTAATGTGAATTCCTTTTCCATAACGGCCATAAAGATAAATTTACTAAAAGGAGAGAGTTTTAAATTTGGAGGTGCCTTGTCGCTCGGATGGAATGACACGCCCCATGCTGTTCGTTCATGCACATAAAGAATCAATAACACGTTCTAGTGCTATAAAGCAGTATAAAGTATGTCACATGCATTAATGAGAGACCTTATTTGATGCACCGGTAAAAGGTTTAGAAATTTTCACACGCGTATCGTGTGGTTAAGTGATTTGATTGAATTACGTATTATCGTCTTAAGTACTTTCCCGGCCCACCAACCAACAAGCATGGAGACTATTATGAACGCGCATTTTTTTCTAGATGAAGATGGAAATATCCATTTTGAGCCCCAAGAAACCGAAAACATACATAAATGAACCCTGAAAACATTACACTCTTTTTTTGTTGGGCAGTCGTGTAAAAAGTTGCCGTGGCACCCGTTTCGCCGAATTCCGTCAAACTTCGTGAGGGAAAATCGATACGCGGCATTGTTGTAATTATGGAAATCGAATTTCGTGTAACATTTGTTCATTAATTCAAATGAGTCGCTGTGGGCGGCGTCACGCAAGCGACAGCGGCGAGCGGACAGACAACCTAAAGCCTAGCCCACGCCACCGTGCTGCGATCAATCGCCTTTGCAAAAGCGCATTGTCGTAAGGTCCTCAACAGCCATGAAAGGCATTGTTTAAACTGACCAATTAGGAAAGTGGTTTTCAAACTTATTAGGCCAACGTCCGACGGCGGCATAATGACGCGGCATCCATCTTCACTAGTCTGCTACTAGAAGTCCCATACCCTAGTAGGTCCGATTGCGTTTCTCAATAAAACTCATAAATTTAAATCATTTTAAACCGATTTTAGAAAAAGAGGAGGTTATCAATGCGGTTGTATTTTTTTAAATGTTTGTTACCTCAGAACAGTCTTGTCTTTTATGAACAGATATGGAAAATTCTTTTTTATTTGAACGGATATACTTGCAGGTTGGTCCCATTATTATCGAAATCCTGTTCTGATGATGGGATCCATGAGTAATTGAGGAAACTCCTCAAATATTATCAAATGAAGTTGAAAATTCACATGTTGGTTCAGTTCTGATGACAAGGCATTTTTTTTGTAAGCATGACCTGATTCTGCACCCAGGGTTGGCTCCCGACGTGGGGACTCCTCAGCGGTTAACAGCACAGACACAAAAAAATTTATACGCATTCAGTTATGATAGCCCGTTCCCAGTTTCACCATGGCATGGCTGCTGCACCCAGGGTTGACTCCCGACAAAGGAACTACGGTCAATAGCACAGAAACGAAAATTTGTATATGCATTCAATTAGGACAGCCCGTTCTAAGTTTAACAGGGCTGCGGCACTCAGGGTTGGCTTTCAACGAGGGAACTCCTCAACGGTCAACAGCACATATACAAAATTTTGAATACGCATTCAATTATGATAGCCCGTTCTAAGTTTTACCATGACATGGCTGCTGCGCTTACAAAAAAAATGGAGTCAGTTTTTTCTATTTTTTATTTTACTATTTTATGTTCTTAAAAATTCCAAAACTTTCCCGGCAAGTGGCAAAGGACTGATTTCATCTGAATATTAATTTCAGAAATAAATCAATGATCGCCCTCCCATGGCCAGCGGACGAACCTGGTTGGGTTTCGTTGATAACGTTAAGGGCGTGGTTGGGGCCAGCGCCAACAGATGGCGTTGGCGGAATTTAAATATTGTTAGTGTAGCATATATATGAGATATTCCAAACGCTTATAAATTCTAAACAAAGATATTCCGCCTTATTAGAGTGCTTTAATAGATACTTGAATACAGGGGTTGGGGGATTGAGTTTGTGAGGGCGGTATTTGGAAGGGTTAAGCAAGGGGGAGTTTGAGGGTGTTACGGAGGGGGGGGGGGGGGGGATTTGTCTGCTTGCCGGGAAAGTGTTGGGGTGACACAACCTTTTTTTTCCTTTGAATAAACCTCCTAAAATCCTTTTTCCTTCAAAAATCTCAGAATAAAAAATATTTAAATATTATAAAATATTGATTCACAGAATGAAAAAAAATAATGATATTCTTTCACATATTCTTAAGTACTGAAATTATGCCTTAATCACGGGTATACCATATAATCACGGGATCACCAAAACCTAGAAATTAAGCAGGGTTTTGGCATTCTAGAATTCAGCCAATTTATTATAGAATAATATAAGGGAAAAACATTCTTTTACTTCATATCCTTATTGGTTTCATCATATCACATCATATCATATCCATTCTATCAATCAAACATATATAAATAATATATTTTTTAAGCGATTTTTGAAAAAAGTATTGTTTATTGTATGAAGCATTATATTTTTATTGATTTATAGAGCTTGGCAATATGTGCTACCCGATAACTCTCTAAACAAACACTATCCGTAGGGAATGCAAAAATATTATTGTGTTGTGTTTGATGTCGATATCCCGTATACAGTGCCGGATTAGCCATAAGGTATGTAATGATCACTTGTTCGGGGGCTCCTGAGCCCCCAAACAAGTAATCATTACAATCATACTTTTTTAAATTGTTTCTAATAGTTTTTTTTTAAATTGAAATTCTATGTAGGAAAGGTTTAATTTTTATCGTAAAATTGTATAATTGTAATAAATAGCATAATTGATATAAATTATTGACATTTGGGACCCCGAGATTTTGATGGTCTCTACATGGGTTAATCCGGCACTGCCCGTTCCCAGCTCCATTTTTATCCTAGTGGAACTTCTAGTGTAAAATACACTACACCCCCCACATATGAAACACCATGTATTTTTGTTAAGTTTCTACGATTAATCGTGAAGAGACGCGAGCGTAGTCAACGTCTCGCGGTTGTACAAGAATGCATAGGTAATCAGCGTTGCTTTTAAATTGTTGCATAATGTGTCAAGAGACGAGGGCCTGGAAATACCAATCGCTCTTATAATTGATTCGCTCACCGATGTCAGACACACTGGCATCGTATGCGGCTCTCGGATCATTTGGTTGCCGGTTCTCATTATAAGACGAGGCTAGGCGAACGCGGCGCGTGTACCGTGCCCGATCAGATCAAATTATAATGGAAGTTAACAAAAAAACGTATAGTTTAAAAAACTAAAATTCACTGCTCGATGACATAGTGGCTAGGTCGCCTGATCTCACATTGTAAGGTTCCGTCTTCGATTCCCGGCGGGGTCACCATTTTCCGTTGGGATAAAATTGACGGAATTGCATTTTAATTATGTCGATTCAATGCGATAATAAGACACACACTTACACAATGTAACACGCACACATACATAAACACTTCACAGTAGGTTTGTTTGTAAGAGATTGTCGTAAGATCCCATTGCCTGTAAGATCCCAAAACCCGTTAATTGCTAAATTTCACAATAACGAGTAGAACAAACAAACAATAAAGAATCTCTTTTATATGTAGTGCCGCAACCACCTCCCTCCTCTATCATAAGACCCTCCTGGCCGCAAAATGTAGCCAAGGACTTAATTGAGGAGTCCTTATGACCACCTCCTACCTTTAGCATCATTCAATCCGATGGTACCACATTGCTGTAATTTCCTGAGAGCTAATGTGCCATGTTGCAGTTTGGCCACTAAGACCCATGTATAGGGTCAGCCAAACTCACGGGACAACACCCACCCGGCGGCCTCCACGCAGAAGCGCGAGCCCGGGTAAAACTCTGGCCTGCGGGCCAGTTTCCCCTAGGAGTCAACCTTCGGGCTCTCTTAACGGTTTGCGCACCGTGCGGTGTCAGCCAATCGATTGTGCATTCCGACTAACAGCTGGGGGGTTTGTAAACAGTATTGTTTCCTATATAGTGAAGGGTAGTTGTTAACATTGCGGCAACTACTCTTGAAACGAGCATTTGTCTCTACCCGATTCCGGGTGAACAGCCGGGCAAAGGATGCCGTGATTCGCGATAGATTCGTGAGACCCCATATCACGGCGTACGTAAGGGAGACGACCACGCAAGCGACCTCGAACCTGAAGCCAGTCAGGAGACCGGAGTAATCTGGTTGCAACTGGAAGTTAGAGCGCGAGTGTCGGCCCACTGGTTGATTAACCTGGTTATTTCGCGGTAAGGCGTTGGCTTCTTACGGGCGAGTGGCGTAACTAGACAATATATTGCTTTTGTCCCAAGTTTTCTACGCTCACCTCGTGGGGGATAGAACGAGCTCTAGTTGCTGTAATGTCCTATAGAATTGCATAGTTCGCAAGTGGAAAGGAGAGCTGTAAGATGTGCTTGCGGTGTTACAGGTGAGCTAAAAAAGCGTGGTAATAAATAGGCAGTGGCTCGGGTGCTGGCGCCGGCTCCTCAAAATGTAGCTCACGTTAGATTTCACTATATGATGTAACTTACTTTACTCTATCCAGCTATAGTCGCCGTCGTACAAACTGATGACCGGCCCCGTACCTGCCATTGAGCGTAGGGACGGTCGCTTGACGATAAAAGATTTATTTAAAAGTCGATATAATTATTTTATTTTGTTTGGTTTATTAGGCATATGTTATAACATTATTTAATTACTAATAGGTTCAAGCACTATAGAAAAGTTGGCAGGTAGACATGATGTCGGTAAACAAACCACATCAATTCGTCAATCAAAATAAATTTAAAATGTGAATATATTATATTTAGTTATCTAGTTGGCAGTGTACTACGTGTATACCGGAGCTTGTTTTGAGTTAGCTAATTAATCGATCATTATATATATATATATATATATATATATATATATATAAATATATATATATATATATATATATATATATATATATATATATATATATATATATATATATATATATATATATATATATATATATATATATATATACGTACAATTTTACTAATCACTACTTCACTAATCATGTAATTGCCTAGTGATTGAAATATTGCGTATAAAGCGTTATAAGTTATTTGCAATGTTATAAGTTCATATTTATTTATTTATTTATGACGGCTGAGTTTTTTAATACCGACAAGCTTCAGGTGAGTGGTTTAGTACATCGTTTTTCGATTTTCTGGCTTAGTTTGATGTACTGAATCGCCCACTTATAGGATGCCACTATTAAAAAAATCAACCTGTGTAATAAATAATATCGATAATATTTTATCGATATTTCTTTATGCGACATGACAGGACATGACCTTTACTACAGATCTGAGTGAAAGATCGTAACTTTATGAAAGTGCGAAAGGGATGTCATGATTCTAACGATTTTTGGCCCAGTCATAAGTTTGTATGGCGGCGACTATAGTATGTGATATATCAGCGAGTGCTTCCTCTATCGAATAGTCCTGCTGAAAATCTTTAGTCGATGGTTCGTTTGCCGGCCGAGAGAGTGCGCTCATTGATTTTATTTATGAAATTAATATTTAGATAATATCAGACCTTGGCTAATTGTTGGGAAAGTTTTGGGGTTACAACCGATTATTTCTGTCAATTCACAGACGCCACTTTCTGGTGTTTTCTTTCGGGTGTTGTCAATATTTGTTTATTTGCTACCTTTTCAGTCTCGCAAGCCGCTGTCACAGTGCATGCACCATGCAATGCGGGCTCGCAGCATTTATACTGTTATGCATTGCACGCCGACTCCCGCCCTCGAGCTTTGGCGACCTAATAGCTGAATGCACTTATTGAATGAACGGCGCGGAGTCTTTGTCTCCGCAGAACAATCTTATCAGCGGGAGGACTGCGCTTCGCATTAGCATTCATACACTCGCTTTAACGGAATTCGCAAGTAGTGCTTTCCTCCTGGCATTATCCGAACGGAAGTCGAGAAGCAACACAATCGTGACAAACAATCAAATTTCCTTCTCTATTCTCGTTATCTATGTTTAGTTTAAATTGGCCCGTTTAAACACGTATACAATGAATATGAAATCGAAGGCTATAGCGATTGTTTGTCATTATAAAAAGGTTTAAAAAACGAATCTACCGCGTGAAGTTTGTAGCACCCGACGTTTCAGCGATGTTGCAACTGCTGCTGTCCAAGGTAGACTGAAGCGCCGTCAATCCTTTGTTCTGCGGGGAGGCGGCAATCTCTGTTACTGCGTAAATTATAACAGTGGTGGGCCGCGGGTTCGAAGCGCACGAATTTTAAAATCCGTAGTGCACCCAACACTCACTGTATTGGTTCATCTATGGACATTGAGAACATTTAAAGAAGATCGTTCTACCTAGTAGATAGTTTTAAACCGTCATCTCTATTGAAGTTCGGGGTTCTTCTTATTTCAATGAATTCGCGGATCATGCGGGGAAAATAAATTTGTTCTTTGTATATTTGTTCCCACAATGGGATTTTGAAACTGCACTCAGTGTTCGCAGATCGCCGATTTTTCTTGCTGAACGTTTTTAACAGCTGTGATGTGTTCTATCAGTCGAGTGCCTATGGGCCGTTCGTTTGTCAAAAGTGACCATTTACAAAACTAGAAACTCCAGGAATCGGGAAGCTGTTTTTAAATTTAAGAAACGATCGATAGAAGTAGGGCTTTACCCAAATATCTAAATACAACATTACTATTGCTTCAATACATGCTCGATATTAGAGTATTTTTTAACATGTCGATTTCAACCAATTTTATAGTATTTTTATTACTTAATACCATTAGTGTTATAAGTCGTTTGTTTTGTTTTTTTCAATGCAACTGAATTAATTTGATGATTGATTGACAGGTAGTCGTTAAAATTCCAGTTAAAACGCAATCGAGCGCTGACCATACATTAGTGCTATCACGTATGTATACCTATGGAGTCGATTTCCTCATTAGTCCTTAATTGCAGGTCATTTATTACGCATTCACTGGTAATATGTCGTTAATTGCGACGAAATTAGCAAAGCCGCATTCGCAGCAACGTTACGCATCGGGACATTTATGCTAATCTTTCGCATGTGCAGCATGCACTTGTGACTTCCTCTGTAATTGTCACATTGCTGACGACACATTATTACACTCTATATTAGTCCATTTTAGTTTTTACATTTTAATGCAGTATAAGTAACATGACACTCATGAAACTAGTTTTTACATTTTAATGCAGTTAAGATCATAAACTCATAAACTCTGTTGCCTTTTGCGCTTGATTCAATCTGTGTATCTTAGGTCTACAAGAGTCGACATGTTAGTCGTACCTACTGTAACACATAGTGGAAGAAGATATAGGGGTTTACCGAAAGGCTTATTCATCTTTTTGAGAAGACAATACTACTCAATTCAATTCAATTAATTTATTTCAAAAAAATCTTTAAAGATTGTAGAAACTTAAAACTAGGTATTAGGTAAATTCAATATTACTTTCAATTTAATACGTTCACGTTCAATACAACTTAGCTGAGGATAATACTATTCAACTTTTTCTACTATTACAACTTACTATTCAACTCTGGACGCGCTGTCACGCAAAAGGAAAATAGAGGAGATGTAGTTAAAAACGATGAGTGTCATATATTCACCAAAAAAAAAAAAGTTTACTCCAAAACACATTTTTTCACGTTTCAGAACATGTAGAACCAGAAAAAGAGCAGAAAAGTCTGACCGTCTGTCTGGATATATATCTGAGTCATCGATATCTCAAGAACACATTGTCCGATTTCGATATTCTTTCGCCAAGCTATTTTTTTGCATCAACGGGAACAGCTGATTGGAATTCGAGGGGTGTCCATAAACCAAATCAGGAAGCTGCCATACGACGACTAAAAAATCGCATTTTAGCCGCCCGTTCACTAAATATTTATTACCTATCTGAATCAAAAACAAAAACCGATATCGAAGAAAGGTTTGAAAGTAGACAATGCTTCCTTGAATAGGAACGACAGGCTCAAGAAGAAAGAACGCGTTGCCCGATTTCGAAAATTCTATCGCCAATCTGTTATATTCATCGATAACCTATAGGGTAGCGTATTTGAAATGGCTATCGCCACCTGTGTCAATTAATTATATACTTAATAGGTACTTGTGTCAAAGCCTCTACCATGCGTTCAGAGCAAAATAGGAAAAAATGACGATATGAAGTATTTTTGAATTTCCACGCCTTCCATTGTATTGAATTTCCACTCCCCTATAAATGTAAACAAAGGCTTTCAAAATAATTTTAATTAATTTAATTTAACATGCACGTAATATTAATTATTTTGTTATCTTCTTATATATAAAAATGAATCGCCGTGCGTTAGTCTCGCAGGATCTCGGAAATGACACGACCGATTTGAATTATGTTTCTTTTATTTTGTTTGGCTTGATTCAGGGGTGGTTTACAAAAAAAAATATTTAGGAAAAACCCAAAGAAACAGCTAAAAAAACGAAAAAATCGAAATTAGTACTTCCAGGGATGGCCACTTCGTATTTCTCTCAATAGATGGCGCTCTCTATATTTTCTAACAATAGATTCTATTGTTTGACAGCTACGCCATTCATAATTCATTCCGCGGGACTGTGTGAAATTGTTATTACATTTAACGTCGTTTTTTCTTTTAAAAAAGGTAGTGGGATTGGAGAATAGATTTGTTTCAAGCGAATTTAATTGCATTTTGCAAAAAATCACTTTGATCAGCCATTATATAAAGGTAAATAGACTTTGCAGGCTTATACATAACTACAAATTTGGCCTTAGTCTGAGGATTTCAATATTGTTAAGTTCTCAAGGAATGTTCGACAGATTTGAGTGACTGAAAACAATTCCGTGTCTTTTTACAGTGTTCATTATAATGCCGAGGAGAATAGGTAACATAGGTCGTCGAAGTCAGTCAAATGCGCGGCGATCTTACTTCACGTGCAAGGCGCACTGATGACCAGCGAGCGACTGATTATGAAAATAGTGGTATTGGCATGTCCGAATTATGTTTGAGAGCGACTGAAAATGAACGACAAGCGAATACATTGATAATGCAACAATTTCGTGCACAACATTCACAACGCCAGCAATCACGACAAAATCAACATGACCGATTGCGCAGTCGCAGTGTTCCTGTCAACCTGGAACAAGCGGCATTCCATTACGATCCGGAAATCGATTACGGTGCAGAGAGATCAGTAGTAAGACTTTCACCTTCCCTTCTCCGACAGACTTACTACTTCGTACATCATCCCTCAAACAGTTTGATGAAAAAACCAGTAGGGCAGTCCCCACCCTAAACAATGTAGTATTTTCTGACCTTATATCGTCCCGGTCCCCTGGCTTGGACATCATATTTACAGACGGCTCTAAGGCAGAGGTTAGAAATTGTGTGGGCGTGGGAATTTTCTACCACAACCGTAGAGTTGTCATGTTGTGGATTTATATTACTAAGTTTACCTTATGGACACATTTTAAATTATTTGATTTTGTTTGTATTTCTTTTGATAAATTATTGACCTATTTATCCGTTGCAATATGCTATGATATCCGTGTTAGTCCGTTCTACAATATTTCTCATTTTTGCTTTCATGAGTGTGATTCTTGATTTCTTCCTCTTCTTTGCTATGGTGTGGATTTGAAATTTTAACATCTTAGTCTGCTGTGAACATGCCCTTCAAATGATAAAGCTCTTTTCGTTTTCCTGTCAGGTCCTATAGATCGTAGACCACAGCCGATTTATTTTTAACCGACTTAAAAAAAGGAGGATGTTATAAATTCGATCGTATTTTTCTTTAATAAATGTTTGTTACCTCAGAAATCCGTCATTTATGAATTGGTTTGGAAAATTCGTTTTATTTGAAAGGATGTACTTCCAGATTGGTCACATCTTTATCAAAATTTTGTTCTGATGATGTGATCCATGAGGAATTGAGGGAACTCCTCAAATATTATCATATGAAGTTGAATTTTTTTTATGTTGGTTTAGCTCCGATGACAATGCGTTTTATATAGCAAGCATGCCCTGACTCTATACCCAGGATTGGCTCCCGACGAGGGGACTCCTTAGCGGTCAACAGTACAGTCACGAAATTTTGTATATGCATTCAATTATGACAGCCCGATCTAAGTTTCATCAAGACAGGACTTTGGCACCCAGGGTTGGCTTCCAACAAGGGAACTCCTCAACGGTCAACAGCACAGACACGAAATTTTGTATACGCATTTAATTATGATAGCCTGTTCTAAGTTTCGCCATGACCTGGCTGCTGCACTTATAAAAAAAATTAACTCGGTTATTTTTGTTAACATTTTGTTTATTACCTGCAACTTTGCATTACGAAGATCTAGGGGCTAATTTTCTTGAGAAAAAATACGCTTTCTTTGATATGAAATATGGTCGTAGCTATACCGTACCACCCACGTTATACTTAATCCGTGTTCACCGTAAGCATGGAATCGTCCACCTCCGAAGAACAAATATGAGGGGCTAAACGTCGCCGTCATACCGGTTGTGTTCAAGGCATGTTATACAAGTGGTACCTACTTTTAATTCCTTCCATGACCTGATTTTTTCGCTTACTGTCCTTTACACTTTTTTTCGCGCGTCCTTTCAGCAGTTTCATGTATACCACCCTCGGCCTTTTTTCCATAATGTTTTATTCTATCTATCTTCTTATATCTTCTTATATATAAAAATGAATCGCCGAGCGTTAGTCTCGCAAGATCTCGAAAATGACTCGACCGATTTGAATGATTATTCTTTTGTTGTGTTTGCCTTGATTGGTGGTTTACAAAAAAAATATTTAGGAAAAATTAAAAGAAACAACTGAAAATCGAAAAAATCGAAATTGGTTTTTTGGGAAATGGGCCCCTTTCAATAGATGGCGTTCGCGGCGATCCTATTGTTTGACAGCTGCACCATCCATAACTGTTATTCATTCCGTGCGATTGTGTAAAATTTCAAAAAGTCGAAAAGTCGAAAAAGTCAAAAAAGTCAAAAGAGTCGAAAAAGTCAAAAAAGTCGAAAAAGTCGAAAACGTAGAAAAAGTCGAAAAAGTCGGAAAAGTCGTAAAGTCGGAAAAGTCCAAATAGTCGAAAAAGTCAAAAAAGTCGAAAAAGTCAAGAAAGTCGAAAAATGCAAAAAAGTCGGAAAAGTCGAAAAAGCATTAATATTTTATCATGTAAATTAAATACATTGAATTTATTTTAATTATAAAACGACTTTCATTTAATCACCGAACGAAACTCAAACCGTACACGATTCTGCCATATTATAGATTTCAATTAATTGGATTTGGAAGGTTGATTAGAATCAATAAATGCTTAGAATCAAGAGTCACAAACAAATCAATTTTAGGTGGTACGAAGTTCACCGGGTCATCTAGTTAATTAATATATATTTTGATTTTGTTTGATTTTCATATCCATTATGCTATTTTCAGCCGTGCCTCGTCCGACTTCAAGAATTATTTTTTCAATAGCTTTATTCATCAATGAGAAGAAGCAATTAATTTTAGGATTCCGTACCTGTAATAGAAATGAGAGCTGCCACTGACCTCGTTGATATCACATTTTTGCCGTGCCTTGTCCGATTTCAAAAGTCTTTCGACAATAAGTTTTATTAATCGTATTGATAAGCTGATTAGGGCTGCCATTTATACACCAATCCGAACTCAGCGCTAGATTTTTGAACAGTACTTTCACGTTTTACCTTACTACCAGGTTTATAATTATAATCACAACAAAACATGTTTATAACATACCCTGAGATCAATAAAGACTAACAATATTTTAAGAACATTTTTGTTAAGCTCTGAATTAAAGACCGCAACAGATTTAGACCTCGTATATTTGCTTAAATTATTCGATGTAGCTGCTGCTAAATTAGAAAACTGCCTATAAATATAAAGCGTCTACACTTTGGAATACTTGACATGTCATCACTGCGTCACGACTACTTTTATGAGGAAGGATACGTAGATTGGGGCATTGATTATATAGGTAAATGGTATTAGATTGTACAAGGTCATAGTATGTTTTGGCAACCATTCTGTACCGTTGACATGCAGGTGGCGCTGATTGTACGGCGAAATTGTACGGCGAAAATAATAGCAATTTGTTTGGCCATCTATAACAACATTGATAATGAATAGTTTTTTATAAAGTCACAAATAGTCCGGGGAGATAGAATTTTATCTATTAGTCTATCTGAACATTAAAGTGCTTAATTATTACGTATTGAAACCTGTATACCAAATAAAACATTGACATATCTTTGTAAATATTATTAAAATAATAAGATATGATATAAATATTCGTTTGGTTTAAAGTATTATTTTATTTCTAGATAGGATACCGTATAGGCGTATTCAGAGCGCCATCTATAGTGCGTCGCCATACTGCAATACAACGAACTCCGCCATTTTGAACATAAGAGAAGAATAATGGATGTTTGGAACTAGGAGTGCCATCTACACTTTGTGTTTTGTAGTAAAAATCCTAGCTGCCAAATAGTAGTACAGCGTTGAGCAATTTTATACGCTGTATAATCTATGGCTGGGGGTTGGTGTCCAACTATTTTTAGGTTTTAGGGGCATATTTAAAATGGAATGCTTGCATTGAGATGGAGAAACATGGTTTCTAGGTATTATATTGGAAAGAAATCTGGCACAGGCGTTTTGCAACCTTTGTTTCTTACTTCGGTCTAATTTTTGTTTTGATCCGTATACGCTGTTGAAATAATCAATGACCGATAATATAAAAGTATCGATTATTGGCATATTCCTATTTTAATGAAAATATTCCTTGATTCGATAAAGAGACTTTACACCAAAAAAATACATTATTTAGTTATGAATTTAATATGGGAGTCGAAGGTAAAGTGTTTGCCAAAGTAATCCAAGATTACGAGCGACGACCGAGCGGTATGCCTGCTTGATCAATAGCAATGTCGGGACGACTTATGTAGCTAAATTAAGACAGATTATATTATAGGGACTGAGTTTAATCCCATGCCTCTTAGACCAATCAGAGAGATTAGAGATGTCTTTATTAACTCAGCAAACTAGGAAGGAGAGGAACACCTGAGTATCCTCTGCATACATACGGTGTTCCGAATTACGGAAATTATCGCCAATATCTGACGTGAGAGCATGACTGTAAGTATATTTCTTCGATGAACGCCTGTGGAAAGTGGGCGTGCAATAAACAGGATTAAAACCTTTGTACCTATTGTACATTGTATACTGTCGATATTGTATTTAAAGAAAAAAGGCACAATCAATATTGCTTAAGTTGGGTATCCATTAGGGTCGCGCATCAACTCTGCTCTGCGCATCTGCAACTGCTCAAATGGAGACGGTGCGCGCATCAACCCAAGAACAACGAGTGCTCCGCAGTTTTCATTCGATCATTGAGCAACATGTTATCGCTAGAATGTATTTTTAAATTTCTCAACCTTCGGATCTCACAGCACTGTATAATTTCTATACTTCTCGATAGAGGTAGACATTTCTCTTCGGTTCAGTCTATAGCGATGGATTCGCGTTTACTGGACACCGAACGTGATGCACGAGACGTAACCACCAACTTCTACTTTGCTCACGTCCGCGAGCGCACTGCGCACCACCTCGTGTTCGCGCATTTACAGCCACCGCTTGAAGTGCTCGCTTCAGATTCTAATACAGTTTTTTTAAACAAGATACTACACGATGAGACTAAAAACGCGTCAATTTAGTATATTCTCAAATAATGTTGCTTGATTTTCAGAATATACAGTTAAAACATTGGAAAAAAAACACCACATACAAAAAATCACTCACACGCATAAGGATTTTCTTGTATTACCTTTTTAATAAATGTAAGGAAATTGACGGTAATTCCATTCCCAACGAATTCCACAAAACCGTCGAATAGTAGAAGAAGCTATCCCTAAAACTAATGGCCTTCAATTTTGGGAGTATGGCTAAATAGTAGCAAACAAGCGAGGGACATGCGTGATGACTATGAAACCAGGTCATAAATACTTACAAATAGTTCAGTTGTTGAATACGTACAACTTTAAGAATTTGAGTTGCTAGACGACGTTGCCTGCGGTTGTCTCATATTTAAACATGGATACGATACCCAACGAAGGGTGCATGACGAGACGAAAGGTAAAAACAAAAATGCACACAAGCATTCTTCACTCAGTCTTCTCATTTATATAGGCATGGGCCATACCAGGGTTGTTGCTGATGCAGGTTTTTTTATATCAGCGGATTCTGATGCTGATGCTGTTATTTTGATATGAATTTCAGCTGATGCTGATGCTGATTTTAATGAATTACTTAAATTAAATATATCCAATTATAAAATTTTAATTAAAAGGGATAATATTATTAGATATTTTTAATGAAAAGTCATTTGAGAGATACGAGAGTCCTAGGTTTGCTCTTCAGAATCCTGAAGGGGGCCGCTCCGAAATATCTTATAAGTAGGTTCAAACCTCTATCTTCTCACGGGCGCCCTCTGAGATCTGAAGACAACCTACTGCTCTCGATCCCTAGTCACAGTAGTGATTTCTTCTCGCACTCTTTCTCTGTACGTGGAGCCCGTCTCTGGAATGCTTTACCCTCGCGTATAAGGATAGCACCTAGTTTGTATTGCTTCAAACGCAGGCTCAAAGAACACTTGAACCCACGCTCATAAACTTTTCCTTATTTTTCCCTATTTTTTCCTTCCTATTGCGTCCCTTGCGTCATTATAGGTTTATTTTTTGTTTTTTTTTCTTAAATTTATTGTTTTGTTTCCCTGCTGAATTTAAATGATTAAAATTTAATTTATTAGTTTATTTTTACCGCATAACATGTTATTCCACTAGGTTAAGGTTAGCTGTAAGATATTGCTTTTAGGCAATAAGCTCGCCGTTTTGTTAAAGCAAATAAAGCGTTTAATTATTATTATTAATTATTATTATTATTTACATTTGAATTTTAATTATCAAAAACAATCTTCTTACATTTTGAATAGGGAAAGTACCATTGCCTAAATAATTTACAATTGGCGGTTAACGTTTAAGTTAAATTTTAAAAACAATTGGGATAAAGGTTTACCTTTATATAATTCCGGCACTGCTGAATAATTGTTCGCCAAGAAGACTTGCCGGCGAATATGACAGCATGCGCATGCGGCTAGAGCTAAGCACCGCCCTTGAAGGTCATGTCACCAGCAGAATATCAACAAACAATAAAAATCAGCAATAAAAGTCATGTCATATCAGCAACCAATAAAAATCAGCATTGATTAATGCGGATGCTGATGCAGATGCTGATATTGAAACCAATGCTGATCATCCGCTGATGCTTATGCTGATATTCGCGACAAACCTGGGCCATACATACAGTCGCCATAGTCAATGATCGATAAAGTCAAGGCGCTCTCACTAGTAGTGTGCTCTGACTATGACACTGAGGTATTGCTGTATCCTATAGAGTATAGAGCATCTTAATATTAGCGAAACCTCAACCAACCCTTTTGATGACATGTTCTTTAAACAAAACTTAGATCAAAGAGCAATCCTAGGTTTCTCACTGTAGACACTAAGGGTAACTGAGGAATTCGCCGTTATTCTAAGGGATCCGTCCGTGGCAACTTTAATTCTGCTGGCTTAGTGCCAACGATTAGAAACCAAGACTAGTAGGTTAGCAAAGAGTAGTAGTTAATTACTAAGCCAAGTTGATTTGACCATTCGAATAATCTTTCCGAATCTGCATTAATATACGACTCTAAGCAGAGCTAGGCCAATCGGGAGGGAGGGTATATGTATGTAAATACAGGCTGAGTTTTAAATTAGTGACACCCTTGAAGCGGGTGAAGCCACACAGGCAAATATACAACCTTAAAAAAAATATTTTTTTTTTGGGTATTTTTTTTTTGTTTTTTTTTTCTCTTTATTTGAAAAAACAACAGATTTACATCAGTCTTACGTACCTACTAGAGATAATATTACATTGTTATTTGATATAAATCTAAAAACGTTTTCTACTTATTGATAATTTACCTATTTTGTTATACTATTCTAATAACTTAAATATTTAATTTTAATTTCCGTTTGGTGTTTTTTTTTTTTTTTAGTCCGTTATTTTTGCAGAGGCGAGTTGCTTGAATTGTGATTTACTTAGAAGCATACCATCAAAGCAATTTACGATTTTCACATATGAGTGCATTATACGGGGCACCGGCGAGAATAGAGCGTTATTGGTTGAACAATGCGGCGGGCGGAAGACATCACAACGACGAGTTCTGTGGATCGACGGAACGTTCAGCGGGAAAATTTGAAGAACTTGACTGATAAATAAAAGTTTGACAATAGTTGAGCGCGCTGCGCCATCTAGCGGAGGTAAAATATCGCGATATTTTTTTTTCGTGATATTTTACCTACCGCTATATGGCGCAACAAGATCAACTCTTGTTATACCTCTTTTTAAAACATTGAATTATAAAAATATAAAACGTTTTTTTTGTTTTTTTCTTCTTTAAAAATTAAAAGTTGCTTATTTGCTAGTACTGAACCACCTACTTTAAGGATGTCACTAATATAATTTAAAACTCACCTGTACCTATATAATATAGAACACCTTCCTTCAATCCCTACTAATTCCAATCATCCACTTTTAGATCACAGCCACAAATTAATTAAAATTAAAATTGCTTAGCATTCATTGTAAATCGTTGGAAACAAGTAAGTGGTGTTACATTTTTATTACGATGATCAACTATATCAACTGGGTATCATCTGCATACAAATAGTATGAGTATTACTTAAAATTTGGCACTATATGTGAGGTGTATAAATCAAATCAAATGAAATAAAATAACTCATAATGTACCAAATTTACAATTACAATGATAAAACGGTCGCTTCGTGATTGAAACTTCGCGCGAATATATTCGCGTCAATGTTATTCAAATGCGGCATGCAACGAACTTCGAAGCGGTCTCGTCCGTCGGTCCATATTTACAATGATTCGTCGCCCACACGGGAAACTCGTCTGACGTCTTGAGTATTTTTCATCGTACGTTCATTCATAAAACGTGTAGGTACCTACCGACATTTTATACGCACTCGAAAACGTCCGACACCGTCATACCATTCGCTCGCTCGAGGCGATTTCAATGCGACGTGCCGTTTTCCTAGAAAATTGCATAATGTGTGAAATGTATGTATGAAAATAAATGATGTATGACGCGCTCCAACTATCAGTAATGATTTTTAATAATTGAGATTTCAACATATTACATGGTATTCTTATTGTAAGCCTAGGTACTCACAATATCCTGCATGTTATGTAGATTAGCACGTAGTTATACTTTAATGATTAACACAATCAATTAATATTCATTAACACAATCAATAAAATATTTTGTCCGTTCATTAGTTCACATCCACGGCATTAAAGTTGCACGATTGTCGCCTGTTAGAGAGGAGGGCACTACATTCTAAGCTCTCGTTATTCGTTATACACACCTCTTTTAAAAAATAATAACTTTTTGACAACTTACTAAAATATAACATGAACTTTTCTTCAACCACTTTCTCAAGTGGTAATAAAACCTATTTACGGTTTGATGATTGCCGCCATACTGAGTGTAAATATATGCATAAAGCGTATAAAATCGAAACGCAATGAAGCACAATATCCCTTAATATTATTTTCGATAAAATAAAGATGCTAACGACCTTGTTTTCTATAAAAATAATTATAGTAATTATTCAGTGTCAGAATTAAATTAAAATTTTGTTCTCTAATTAGCTCCCTCTGTACATATTTTTATAACATATTGAGATGTCAACCACAACGGGCGAACCCGTCACCGCAGGACGTTTTAACGATTCATCGTTCTATCGACCGTGCAGTGAGCGTAGAAGACTTTGGACATAACAAATCCGACGTCTAGCTACGCCACAACCCGTTAGAGACCAACGCCTTACCGCGAGTAGCCAGGTATGTTACCTGGCGGGCGGCACTCGCGCCCTAACTACCAATTGTGACCAGATTTCTCCGGTCTCTCGATTGGTTCCGAGTTCGAGGTCGCTTGCGCGGTCCTCTCCTTACGAAGCGGTGAAACGGTGAATACCGAATCTATCGCGGACCATGGCGTCCTTTGCCCGCCTCTTACCCGGGATCGGTTGGCCAATGGTCATTTCAAGAGCAGTCGCCGTAAGGTACGCAACCACCCTCGCTCTATAGGAAACAATACAGCTTCCAGACTCCCCCGACTGTTAGTCGGAGTGCTCGCCTGATTCGTGCGGAATCCCTTCGTGTTTGGCAGGAGAGGTGGGACGCTGGCGGCACGGGCCGCCTCACCCACTGCTTCTTTCCGTCGGTAGAGGCGAGAATGAAAAATGCCTGTTTTCTGCGGTTTGATCACCATACCACCCAGCTGGTCGGGGGCCATGGAGAGTTCAAAGCCAAGCTGTCTGACTTTGGACTCTCCCGTGACCCCTGGTGCGTATGTGGGCATGGACTTCAAACGGCAGAACACGTCATTTGGATATGCCCAAAGCTCTCGACCGCACGGGATGAATTGGTGCGTGAGGTCGGCGCATGCGTCAAGCGCCTACCGATATGGTATGCGGATCTGGTCGAGTGTGGGTGTTTCGGCGCGTTCCGATGCTTCGTGGAGAAGTGGGTTTCCCTTTGGGAGGAGTTGAGGCTTCCGGGAACCCCAATTTTGGGGTCCCCCCCGACACCAGTGGCGTGATGCGGGGGCCACTTCCAGCCCGAAGTGCCCGTCTATGTGCCGTCCCCCAAACCGCCCCCGCGGGCGCGTCCCCTGCCTGAGGACCTTGGTTAGGCCGTCCCCCACGAGACCGCCCCATGACCCATTCGTCTACATACCCCTCACCAGCCACTTAGTCCCCTCGACATCCTGTCTGTGTTTGGTTGCCTGTCTTCTTTTATCTTCAATTATTATTATTTGTGTTTCTTTATTGTGTTTTTTTAAAAATTATTATTTTTACTTCTATTTTTATTCTGTGATTGCATGCATTTCAATGTTAAAATTTTCAATTGTTAATTTCGCTTGCATGCAATTGTTCGTTTGTATGCTTGTTTTTTTCTTAAAACTGAATAAATGGGTTCTCGGGGTGGTACGGGGGGGTGGCTACCTTTCTTTACCCCCCGCGCGTATTCCCTTCTGGTACGCGCGGGGTGTCGTTGCATGACATCCCGGGCAGATAAGACGACCACCGTCGTTATAACTGCCCGGGCGGTGGGTGGGTTCTCCACCCTCACCTGCCGCCTTGAAACCACTAAACTGTTAGTCGGAGTGCACAATCGATTGGCTTGCGCCACACGGTGCGCAGACCGTCCAGAAGCGCCAGAGGTTTGATTCCCAGGGGAAACTGACCAGGGCCAGAGTCCTACCCAGGTTCACACCCCGTTCGTGGAGGCCGTCGGATGGGTGTTGACCCGTGAGTGTGACCGACCCTGAAAACATGGGTCTTCGTGGCCAACCCATCATGGGCCCGTTAGCTCCCATCAAATATTGCCACACATATTTATACATGTTGAAAGCAGAATATTCGTCTTCTTCTTAAAGTGCCTCTCCATTACTTGAGGTTGGCCGTTAGCTCTGATTTTTTTTTCTGTCGCGCCACCCGGAAGAGCTGTTCCGTACTGGTGATAAAATATTAGTCGATTGAAACAAACCTTTTGAAATTATGGTTAAATAATGCGATATAGCTCCTGCCCCTAGCAACATCGTGTGTTGATGTTGCTTATTTTTAATCGTATTTTTGGCGCTACAAAATCCACGCGGGAATGTCAAACAACCGCAAAAGTCTTTGATTTAATATATTTTATATGATCGATGTTTCCTTCTTACTCAGCGATGCAGGATAATTACATAACAATATGAAGGCTAACGGCTACTTCTATGTTGTACATACAAGTTTGCGTTGGATACCAACACCAAGGTGTCAATTGAATTGTAAAGTAATTGTTGTAGGTGCCCTGTATTAATTTTAACAACTACACCGTGGCTAAGAGTTCACTTCTCATATCGTCATTTTCTTTGTATATATGGGCATATGGACTGACTTCTCAACTTGTATATCTAGTGATTTTATATATCGAAATACTTCGAACATATACAATTAAATATTGAATTTCTTTCAAAGATATGTTACTCATGTTCTAATGTTTAATGTCGATGTATTAATGTATTTAATAATTATTATTAAGGGACTAGTAACTCGTAGTAATTTTACCGAACAAATTTTACCGAGAGTACAAGATCCTTGATTCTAGTTCCGAGCGACATTATGCAAAATACAAACAACTAAAATGGCCGTCAATCTTCGCGGGTTATGTATTGAATGGCTAATACTATAACCAAAGACGGCCTGTTTATTTATTCCAAAAACGAGTTTGTGACATTTCGTATTGTATGCATGTTAAGATGCATCATGCCACAGTGAGATGCATCAGTTACGCATCAATCGATAAATGAAAAATTAGTTAGTTGCATAAATAGTGTATGCATTTAGTTATATTCAGTTTTTATAGAATAGAATAGAATAACTTTATTGTGCTAGAAAAACATTACTTAATGAATTTAAAGTGATTTTTATAAAAAAGAAAATTTACTCACGAATGGCGGTTTTTTTTGCGCAATGTATCCACAATCTTTGCCCAATTTATGCACAAAGTTTTATCGCATCCTGAAAAAAAAATCCTTTGGACAGGTCTTGATTAAGCATTTAGCTATTCGAAATCCGTAATGACTTTGTCGATCTTGAAGATTTTTATCGAGTATAGAAATTGTGAACTGCCCTGCAGAAATAAATCCAATTAATCTTTGCCGATGGTTATTCTTCTTTTCCATTTTTAATTTCTACTGCGAAGATTCCTTTAATTTTAGTTTCAGTTTGTCAGGACTGTTTTCCTCCCTATCTTAGGTTTCAATTTCTTGCTGCTTCTGCAATTTCTTCAATGTTTTCTGTGATTTTAATCAGTTTTTTTAGAGTAGTGTAGAGTAGACCTAAGCTTGTAATAGATTATATTGTCGTTTTCGTATTTTGATGAGTGCCAAAAAAAATATCAGATAATATAATGTTTTTTTAAATGTGGTTCGTTTGTGTATAAGCAACTTCAAACGATGCAGCCATTACCAACCACACAACAGCTCTATATTCTAGTAACATATGAAAGGTATTGGAAATATTATGCCTAGATAAGGTTGGATATTTTCAAATTTGCCATGCTCCCGAATAAAAACTCTTACAAAAATTAGTTATATTTTTCTGAAACAATATCTATTAAAAGTATATTTTTAGTCATGACATTTTTGAGGTAGAAAAAAAATAATGTCATATATTGCGCTTAAGCTGCATGCAAAGTGATTTCTTGACATCAACCTGGTAAAAATGGTCGTTGTCTAACATGGGAGTTGTAGCATGTTTAATCAAGCAGCATTTTCCAATTCATAAGTCATTAAGTCATTTTGCGAACACGCTGTAGATTTATATTCATACAGTCGGCCGGTTATTAAAGCAACTTAAGTTGGCTGACGGTGCGTGTTTACATTCCTCGTGGTAGCAAGTGTTCGCCCTGAGGCCAGAGATGGCCTTCGTTGCCCTGTCGCCGCAACTGAGCCTCTCGCTGAGCCAGCTCTACCCAGACATCGTGGCAGCACAGATGCGGTACAATCTTACATATATAACTTACATAACATTTGCATATTATTACGGCACGCTCTTACAGCGATAGATTCTTTGTCCAGTACTCGAGCCAGCGGCTCTCTCAGGCGGACCCATGTTCCTGAATTCAACTGACATATCATAATTTATTTATTTATTTATTATGGCAATGTACACAGTTGCTACAAGCGTAACCCAAAACGGAGGTAATATCTACACTTTAACAAGGAATATCATTTAACTTAAACAATTATAAACATTATAAGCAAGTTGTGTCAGGCTAACGTGATGAACGGTCCCATTCCGCCCAACTAAGTGATATCTTGTTCCAAAGCAAAGATTTTAAACATTGTAAAAAGAAAGCAAAATTTCATACATGTTTAAAACAAGAAAAACTGCTTTACAAAAAAAAAGAATCAGAGAAACAAAAAAAAAATTATTCTGACTAAAAAAATATGTAAAAAAAATCATGGAATTTTTAACTCAAGTGAAAATATAAATAACGGTAAACAAAACTCATAACTATTGAAATTAATAGATAATACAATTTTACGCTTAATAATACATCATATAATTCATATAATCATAACATCAAATATATTTAATCCGTGATCCATGTAAAACGGAAGGATGCATACAGCTATTATTCTCCAAGGTTAACTCAGCTGGTCTTCCAGATCTCGGCGGTTCCTTGTGGTTTAGATTAATTTTGAATCCAGGATTAGGATTAGGATAAAATGGAAAGGTCGCCTGTCATAATCGCCTATCAATTAACGAATCAATTAAAAACGAGCATATTATTTTAATCTTGGTTTATTACGTCACCATTTTCATTTACAAGTTAGCTTGCACACAATTAGCTTGCTTAGAATTAAACTATTGGCGTTTTGCCATTACATTTAATCTAGGAATTATATCTAATAATGCAATAGAAGTTACGCAAAACAGCTGTAACCTCATGTTACATGGACGCAGAATATTCTTAGGAAAATAATATTTAAAACATGGATAATACTTTCATATAAATGGCCGATTTTACTACATTTATATATTTTGCTCTAAAACAAATTTCTCCACGTTTTAGAACATTTAGCAACAGAAAAACATAAACAAGTCTGTCCGTCTGTATGTTAGTATGTAAAGTATGTTTGTCTGTATATCTGTCTGTATATCTGTCTGTATGTCTGTCTGTATCTTTGACTGTATGTCTGTCTGTACGTCTGTCTGTATGTCTGATTGTGTGTCTGTCTGTATGACTGTCAGAATGCCTGTCTGTATATCTGTCTGAGTTATCGATATCTAAAGAAAGTTTTTGAGTTATCTATACTAATATTATAAAGAGGTAAAGTTTGTGAGGTTGTAGGAAGTAATCTCTGGATCTACTGAACCGATTTTGAAATTTCTTTTACCAATAGAAAGCCACGTTATTTGTGAAGGCTATATATTAATCCGACAAATGGAAAGACATTTTCGTGGTAGTCGGATTTGAAAAGTCGGGGAAAAAACGGTCGAATGAAAACGTTTCTTACGAACTCTGCCTTAACGATGAGAGATATATGATTGAGGTTTAGAGAAAAGTTGTAGAGCATGCTAATGCCTACAAAAAAGTCGACAGCATATGTCTAACTTTTATATTAAAGTCACAAAAAGTAGTTTTTCATATAAAAAAAAATAATTCAAATCGTTAGGTCATGTTTATTGGTCATATTATCAACAATTATGAATTCTTATCAAATAAAGTAAATTTATCGTCTCAAGTGTTTAAAACAAAAGACTTCCCTTTTACTGCATATAATTTTCCTTTTACTGCATAAATGGTTAAAGAGATAATACGACATAGGTATGGAACCGCGACCGTATCTCGGGTTGGAACTCCTGAACTAATGGTACCAAATAATAACATTACATCTAATATAGTATACAGAGAAGTTTTGAACAATTAATAAAATAAACATAATTTATTCAATCATAATCATTTCATTCACTCATTAGAAACCTGGTAATATAGCCAAATCGGCATGCAAATACGTACATGCATATGCAGTAAAAATATAACCCTCCTTTTGGCAGTCAGGAAATAAATCATAGCACACAGTACTAACCGAACCACACTCATAATTTCATCACAAGTAAAAATGTTTACCGCACAACGAAGTGGGCACGGGTCAGCTATAAAAAAAAGTAAAGGATAAAGCTGATTGACTTAAGGGGCAGTACCTTTTAAACGATATATCCAATTTCGAAAATTCTTTCGCTTAATAGTTTATTTAATCTTATATATGAGCTGATTAGAGCTGCCATATACACGCTGATGTGAGTCCAGCGCTAGCGTCTTCAAAAGTACTTGTGCGTTTCATTTTACTACTAGTTTTTTTAAAACAATATCTATATGTGTTCCGTAATAATAGTTATAATAAATAATGTCGATATGTTAAACCTAATATTGTTATGCGAGATTTTATTTGACATGTACATGATATTCATTACATGTACGTGATGACATGTAATGAATATGAATAAATAGTACAAATTCATTTGTTTTATATGATTACTTAAAATGTATTTGACAATAAATTCGATACACACCTGGAATTTTGATGTTGCAAGGAAGTTGCAGATTTTGATGTGCCAAATTTTACGCCAGAAGTTCAAAAATCTATTTTAAGTTTCAGTGCATTAAGGTTCAATATTTCTATCCATTTTTAGTTTCAGTGTATTAATGTTCAATAAATGCAATACATGTGACCTGACTAAATAAAATAAATAAATAAAAATAAATAAATATGGCAAGGGACCGAAAAATTTGACGCGGACTCTATTTCTTTATGTCATCGTACTTAGCATCCACCATGTCAGCACCTAGGTTCCATTACCTATTCCTTTCATTTCCCACGGAAATTCTCCTTCTCCAATTACGTTATTCATAATTTCCTGGTTGCTAGTCAAGTGTTGCAGTAAGTCTCTAGATGGTCGCCGGTGATGCAGTAAAGTTGGATCTCGTTGACGCAAACGATGACGCTGCTGAACGATCGCATTATATCCCGCTGTGAGATTTGCATGTGGCTCGCGGCTCGCCTGGATCATTGTACATTCAAATTGCTTACAATTCCGTTTCACCTCGACGGTGTCATACGATATGTAACATCGAATGTTGACGTTGATTCGCGACCCCCCATTGTTTGCGCACAGCTTCGTAGAGTGCGAATTTACTTAAAATTTTCGCCCACGGAATATTTTTTGTGCACATTGAATATGTTAATTTACGTATTACTACAATTGTTTTTTTTTAAATAACTGTAGTACAATATAATTTATAATAACTATAGTACAATATAGTAGAAGAACCTTAAACCCTTGACAGCCGCTTGCTGCGTTCATGTGGATTATATTGTACGCCAAGTGAAACGCAGCGAATGGCAGGGACGACATATGTACATTGTTTTAACATTATTCTTGCAACATTAAACTTACAGGTCTGAAAGGAAAGTATGATTTTCAAAGATCACTTTTTAAAGTGAAGCAACGAAATTCAGAGAATAGTGTTAGTCAGTTGTATACAGAATGTTAAGCAAAATGCACGTTTTAAGCAGTCACTTTACTGTAGTCTATGATTAAAGTAGTAGGAGGAAAGCGAGTGAACGGTCGTTACATTTTGATAGTGATAACGAGTGTTCTTAATGGCTTTAAGTGATAGTCGCTTTATAAGAGTTTCTCTCTCTCTCTCTCTCTCTCTCTCTCTCTCTCTCTCTCTCTCTCTCTCTCTCTCTCTCTCTCTCTCTCACACACACACACACACACACACACACACACACACACACACACACACACACACACACACACTATCTCTCTCTCTCTCTCTCTCTCTCTCTTTCTCTCTCTGTGCTGCATTAAACTACTTTCATAAACTACAATAAACATATAATACTAAAAACAATGCCATATAATAATATACGCTTAAGATGACAATAATGACATCAGTATTAATATGACATGTTCATTTTTTAGATTTCGTTTTGTATTCAATTTTGAATTACTTATTTTGTTTTATACATTGATTTTTTAAGTGAATATTACGTTTCCAAAATTGACCTATTTTTATGTAGTTTATGTTTTCTTATTTAATGTTTTTTATATTCCTAACAAAGGATGGCTTTTACTTATTGAAAAATTCAATAAGTAAAAGCCATAGATAACCAAAGTAGCGTGGAGCGCAGCTACTTTGGTTATCTATGTTTCTGGAAAAAGGAAATTTAACAAAAAAAAAATTTAAACATCTTGCTCGATGTGCGCCTTTTGGTTTCGGATTCAAGACGAATACTCTTTGTCACTCGATCTATTTAACAACCTATTACCATAGTCGTTGTCCTTTCAATATCGATAAATCATGTCATCATTTTATTACTTTCAAAAGGAGTTGTTTCGTGAATAAAAAGGCTTTTATTTCAGGCGATGTTAAATGTATTTTTCCTTATTTAACATATGTAGCAAATGTTTATATCACTGCTGTCAAAGAGATATCAACGAAAGGGAATGCGATAAACAAAATTTGCTTCGGTATACACCTATTTACATATTTTAATAGTATAAAGAGGTAATGTGTGTAAGTATGTAAGTTTGTATGTAGGAGTAATCTCCAAAACTACTTATCCGATTTCGAAAATTCTTTCACTAATGGAAAAAGTAGTGCTATAGGCTATATTTTATTGTGATAAATATTAGTTTTCGATACGAAATCACGTTATTTGTAAATCGAGTCAGAGAAAATGTGCTGGTGATGAGGTTTATCGGCGTGCACTGACGAAACGGTTTGGTATTTTTGAAATCTATGTAGAACAAAGACGTCGCCCTCAAAGAGATATAAAAAAAATCCCGAGACAGTATATATCCAACTTTTATATTTAAGCTACAATAGCTGTTTTTATGTCTCAAAAAAATAAGAAAAAAAGTAGTTGAAGTTTGTTGAAGACATTAGCAGTAAAATATGAATCCTTATCAAAATAAATTTATTTATCATCACGGGTGTTAAATGGAGATAAAATTAGTCATGTACTGTAACCTTTTAGTTGGAATAGTTTTAGAGATATCATGAAATAAGTAACGCGGGCAAGCAACTCGAAATACCTAGCGGGGGCTGCGCGGCGGCGACTAGCCCAACAAAGTCAGCGTTCAGCGGAAGGCAGCGGGTGGCGGAGAAAAAAAAGCGAACAGGACGTCTTTTACTATATATCTAAAGCTAGCGTCTAAAAAGACGTAGCATCTTTTTGTCTATTCTTTTACATAGTTCCGGCGGTAAATTAACATTATTTGTGTGAAGAATAATATGTAACATTACTTGGTTTCGATATGTATTCGCATCGAGGAGTAATACTAGCTTTATATGAATTTGAAAAAAGTTTACATTTTCGTCGTCATTTGTCAGTTAGTTTCTTCAAATATTATACTATACAACAAGCTTGGCCACATTGAGGTCCATCCCAGGAGAGAAGAAAAATGACTACTAGGAAGTCTAGGATTGATCAAGAGAAGGTTTGAACGCAATCCACAGACCAAAGGTGAGATAATCGGCTAACTTGCTATACGGTGCAATACATCAATCTGATCTGATCCCAATTTCACGGCAAATAAACTGTGAAAAGCCTAACTTCTTAAGGACAAAGATAATAAATTTTGACTTGAAAGGTTTCGTTATCTTAAACGACGCGCCACTGCTGAAATCTGGAAATATATCGTATTTACAGACGATTTATTTCTCGATTATACGATCCTTTATCACCAAAGTGATGAATAAGGAATGCTAATCGCCCCTAATTTTGCTGTTGTTGTTCCTCATCGCCTTAACGCTAAATAAGTTTTGGTTTGGGGTGGCCCTTGTTTTTATATTTTTTTAAAAAGGTTGCCGAAATAACGACGTTTACCGATGAGACATTCTCGAAGCTGCGATTGTTCCTTGGAGCCAGGAGCGTTTCAGCAACCAGCAATGGACATTTCAACAAGACTCAGCTCCAGCTCATAGGGCTTTCAATGTTCAATAGTAGTACAAAAAAATTTTTCCTGATTTCATCAGCTCTCAAGAGTGGCAAGACTGCTTACGGTCAATTTTAGAGGTAAGGGCCTGCTCTACACGGCACTGAAATCAAATAAGTTAAAGTCAGCACTTTCCTGGGAAATACATAAAATAACCAAGGAGGAAGTACGAATTATAGTTTCAAATTTCGTTAAACGTTTGTCGCTGTGCATCACAACCAAATGATGATATTTTGAGGAAAACCGCTATATATTTTGTCTGGTATATTGTAAACAAATATTGTTATTGTTAAATCTGATGGAAAAAAAACAAGGATTTGCCTAATTTTTCAATAATAACCCAAAGGTATGGCTGTTAAATTCAAGATTTTCCATATCGGCAACCTATAGCCGTGATAAGGGGTGGGAGAAGAGCGTCGACAATGAGCAACATCGCATATATTAAATACTAAATTCCAGCAAATTCTTTATTCATCACCACCTTTTATCGCCATCGTCATCGCAAACTTTTTCCGAAATTGAATAGGGGATTTATTGTTTATTCTAAATTTACTAAAAAGCCCGTCAGTTTGTGTGTAAAGTAATTATTCTACTTGTAGTATTACTGTTGGACGTGGTTTTGCTTTGTACATTTTAACGAGTTTATTTAAAATTATTTTTAAGCTATTGCATAGCTTTTATCGCGGGCCTAGTAGGCCAGCGCGGCGACCGAATGAAGAAATTTCTTAACGAAAATTAATGATTTTAAACTAATAATTACGTCGTAACGAGTACTGCTTACGATTTGAAAAAAATATATGTTAAACAAGAACATTTTCCTAATATTCTTAGCCTTAAATATTTTAGATTTTGTTTATATTACATAGTGTAATTAATTTGTGAAATTAGGTCTAACAGAACACAAAAACGACTACTACGCAAATACTATCTGGCGTATTATTGTGAAACCTGCACCATTTTAAAGATAATTTAATTATCTATCTTTTTATCTACGATTTTTTTCGAATAATCCGGTTTTTTGGCTTTATCGAATAAAAAATTCGTGCGCGGCGCTCTATCGGAACACGTTTAAATTATTCCGAATCATTTGCTTCCGCAGCCGCAAATGATTCGGAATAATTTCAACGTTTCCCGATAGAGCGCAGTTATCTGATATCAGAAAAAATAAAATAAATAAAATAAATAAATAATTGTAATTGCATAAGTAGTTAAAAAAGCTATGCAATAGCTTTACAGTGGCAGTCCCCGAGTGCCACACGTATTTTTTTTTTTTGGTGGATTAGGCCAAAATAGTTTAAATATTTGCTCTGGTTTCTATATTTAAAACCCCATCAAAAAAATATTATTTTGCTATAGGCTTGAATATTATGTAGGTACATTTATTTAGTAATTTATATACCTGGATTAAAAGTGTTCCAGTTGACGCAGCAGCTATTTTTAAAATATTGAAACTGTCAGCGACTTTCAGATAATTTTTATAATTTAAATATTTCGTTTGAATATATGTTTAAAAAATCGTCTAAATTGAACTATATTCAAGGTAAAAGAACTACACAAGTTTATAGGTACATGACTATCGTGTACCTTGTAACAGTATTTATCTTTAACACTTTGAATAGCGGCATAATTTCATGGCAGACCGCGGCAATTTATTGGAATTTCTTGCAATATCGCCACGCTCGACAAAAAGTACTATAACTATAGAACTACTATAGCAATCATAAAAAGAATAACTGTGTAATAATTGCATTAAAATTGTATATATACAGTATTGAAATTTTATTTTATAAAACAGTTACATAATTATGAATAAATTTAAGAAAATCGAAAAAGTGAAAAACAACTCGACATTTCTAACTTGTCCTTGTCTTACGGAAAAATACGGAACCCTATTTAGAAATTGTAAATACTTTCGTGATCTATTTCGCGATAGATTTTCTATCAAAACTAATATTTCGTTTTGCTTATTTATGTACAAAAATATTTAGATATTAGTTCATAAAACCAATAAAAATTTTGATGGTTTGTCGAAAAAAAAAATCATGTTTGACAATGGAACTTTACCACAAATATCCGCGAAATGACGCGCGAAATTATTCTAGCGGCCGTCTATGTATCTATGGTAATAACGAGATATTTGGTATGGATTTTAGGATGCTCCGGGAGCAAGCCACAACCAATATTGGCATATTGGTTGTTACGTAGTCAACGGTGTTCTGATGTGCAACCAAATTTGGTCATTACGTAGATGAAGGGTTAATTTAATATATTTATTTTAAATTAATACATTAAAAATGGTTTAAAAATAGTCGAAAGTATTTTAATTGTGAATAAAATAAACAAAAAATACTACGATACCAAATTGATAAAAAAACCGTATTTGAAATCGATCCAAGGTACAAACAACATCCCTTGAAAGAAAGCATATTATATCCCGATCACCCTATAACTACGACTATAAATAGAGATACCCTCTCAGTGCCGATATATATTAAACATATAATGCCATTTTGTTATAGTAGGTCAACGATGTAACTTTCAGAACGCAATTATCATAAAATGTAATTTACATATTTGAGTGTTTACTTATTCACCTCTAACTCTTACAAGCGGAAAAGAAACCCGTAACAGCATAAACCCAGATCTAGAAACTTTATGTGTTACCCAGATATGAACAAACAAAGTAGGTAGCGTGAGATTGTCGCAGAGTAATAAAACCCAACCGCACCAGTTTCTGAGATAACTTATCTCCCGCTTATTACCTGACAACCAATTTTCCGATAGGCAGATAATGATTTATGCTAAACTGTGCTCATGGTCTAATATGTTCTAATTTTGCTCTAGCAAAGCGCGGAAAAAGCGAGGCGCACTGCTGATAAGCATCATTAAGCGGACTTGTGATAAGGTTAAACGAGCTGGTGCATTGCGTAATGAGAGGAGTGCTTAACTTGACATGACATAAAAATGAATGGCAAAATCATGCCAGTATAAATTGCGCCACAACAACCATCCGCTATAGAGACGAACTAAAGTCATATTTTCAATATTATAATATATGAAGGATGTGATTTTGGTCGAGGTATCAAATATATTTATTTCGTCTACACTTATTTATTAAACATCTACATTTAATTATTTATTTATTTATCAATATATATTTTACGACATGTCATTGTTATGATGATGACATTACAGATACCTCTAACGCGCTTGCAACGGTTGCAGTTTAATTAATTTCACCTTTTAATCACTAAGCATATTAACATATCAAGAGACTTCTTTTACTCAATAGGCTTTCTCTTCAATATCTCTACACGCACGCACACAACTAGAGCTGTCAACTACAACGGGCGATCCCGTCAGCTCAGGAAGTTTTAATTATATTTGATCGTTCTATCTCCCGTGAGGTAAGCGTGGCGAAGACTTGGGACGAAAACAGTCCACGATCTAGTTACGCCACTTGCCAGTAAGACACCAACGCCTTACCGCGAGATAACCAGGATAATCAACCAGCGGACCGACACTTGCGCCCTTACTTCCAGTTGCAACCAGATCACTTCGATCTCCCGACTGGTTACAGATTCGAGGTCGCTTGCGCGTTGCTTGACCATACGTAGAGGTGGTTCGCTGTCTACCGAATCTATCGCGGACCACGGGACCCTTTGCTCAACTGTTCACCCGGTATCGGTCAAAATAAAATAATGATAATTTTATTTTGTGATAAAATGTAGGTACACGTAATATAGTTTCTTCAGCAATCAAAACCAAAATATATTCGATAACTATCGCGGTTATTGACGTTATAAAAAAGTTTAAAAACGAATTTACCCTGTGAATGTTGTAGCACCCGACGTTTCGGCTATGTTTAACCGCCGTTGTCCGTGGTAGACTGTCTACCTTGGACAACGTTAGATGCTACACAGCCGAAACGTCGCCAATCGACTGTGCATTCCGACTGATAACTGGGGGCGTCTGAAAACAGCGTTGTTTCCTATGTAGCCGGGCTGTTTGTTAACCTTATATTACGGCAACGGCTCTAGAAACAACCAATCGGCTATCCGATACCGGGTGAACAGCCAAAGAATGCCGTGGTCCGCGATAGTTTCGGTAGACACCGAATCACGTAAGGAGAGGACTGCGCAAGCGACCTCAAACCCGTAACGAGTCGTGAGGCCGGAGAAATCTGGCAGAAACCGGCATCCAGGGAGGAGGTGGCCCCACTGGGTTGCCTTCCTAGTGCCTCGCAGTGAGGCGTTGACCTCTGTCTGGTTCGTGGCTTTGCTGGACGGTAGATTTGTATCGTCCCAAAGTCTTCTACGCCAACCTCACGGGAGACTGAACGATCATTATCGTTAAAGCCAGAGGTGTCAGATTCGCCTTTTGTGGTCGACATCTCCAAATGAGTTTTTTACTGATTTCGGGACAAACAAGTTCGGCTCGAGCACGGTCGAATCAATCAGAGGGCGGACGAGAGGTTTTCTGCTGTGCCTCAAATCCCTTTTCTCTTCATTATATAGGATTTGAAATATTTCAAAGTGTTTCTCGTTTAAAACTGCTTGCTTTCTTCTAAACAAATCACTGCTCAACAATCAGACGTCCTCTACGTCAGCTCTCTCCTGGTTTTAGTGCTTTGAACCTCGATGCCGCTGGCAATTAGTGCCGTACCCCCCTAATGAGACCACACTGGCGAATTAAAATATGTATGCTACTACCTAATTACGCGGCTCGTGGCTCGGGCCGGATAATTCGCATAATGAAAACGTTAAATCCGCATCAGCATTAACAAATTTAGACTGACCGGACATTTACGACTGTGGATTTATTTATTTGCGGTCATCGCGTGCTTAAGCGGTTAAATAGGGCTTTTAGAGGGAATATTTCACCGTAGCAGTGTTCAAAAATAAATGCTGGGGACAGGTGGCGAAATGAGTTATTGAATTGTGCAACTGACTTAATAGCTCTTAAAATAAAGCGAAAATGCTGTAAAATCGATAGAAACTGCCGGTGCCAGCAGCGATGCGAAATAAATGCAGTATATTTGAAGATGTCAAACTGGGTTGATTTGAGTTTGTAATATTGCGAAGCTTTTTCAGGGAAAGCAAATCATTTTAAATTATTAGATCTCAACCTATGAAGTTTACCATACTATCAAAAAAATATGATCAAAATTTATGTATAAAAAATATTGACCCCTATAATTCTGCCTTAGAAACTCTCGTCGACAGAAATTAATCAATGATTTGAAGGCGTTTTTCATTAGTTACGCCGATTTGTTTGCCTTTCTTGTAAAAAATAATAAAATTCCGGAAAAAAATGTTTGTTTGAAACACTTTATTGTACACACAATAGAGTACAGAGCGTTTCTATAAAGAGCGTGTCATCATAGATATAATACAGACTTTTTAAGTGTGGACATATTACACTCATCATAAGAACTCAATAAAAAAACTCTAGAGTCTGTCTAGATGACAAAACATTTATACATATAATATTTAATTTAATTTAGTTCATGGACATAATTTTATCTGAAGTATATCCATTTTAATACCTATATCTCATACCTAAAATTAAATATAAATATATTTATATACATACATCATATTTTTTATCTATTTTGTTTCTTCCTTTCACCTCACTTCCCATCCTTATTCCCCCCATTCTCAAGCGGAAACAATATAAAATTATATTGCGTTAATTTTGTATACTTTATATTCGGAATCACATTAATGGATTTTTGTCACTTTTAAATAGGCTTTCATTGCATTGTATCTAGTTCTGTTTGGTTTCAGAATAAAATAAAATAAAAATAAAATAATATAAAACAACACAGTGGGCCTATTGCCAAGTGGCAATATCTTTCGACCATACCGCGAGGTTTTTGTGGGTAAATTGATTTATAAAAGAAGTAATTTTAAAATTTAGTGTAAGTCATAAATGAATACACTTACAAAATAATCATGATAATGAAAATAAAACAGTAATTAGTAACGTGTGCCAACTCGATATCGAAGGGAGAAATGGAATATGAGTACAAGAAAAAGAGATGGGAAGGGGGAGGGGGGGGGGGGGGGGGAGGATATTCATGCATTGATTAAATGTCTCTTTAGAGATTTTTCAAAAAGTCTGTAAGAGCAAGGTTTGGGTGAGTTAATTGTCGATTACTACAGGCATGCCCGCCATCCCGGAATGTTATAGCAGCTTTTGCCATATTGTCACCCTGGAGTGTATCGCGACAACTTTAGACGGATATAATCTACCAACCAGTCGCACACACATATTCGTATTATTCATATTAATTTTTAATATTTTTTTAAAATCGTAAAAATATAACATCTTCGAAGACGCGAGAAATATTAGAACGAGTAAATAAATATATTAAAAAGAATAAAAAACATGACTGCCGTTACAGAAAGTGAACTATTGTATTTGTAACTATTTTAATTACGGTTTTTTGATGAAACGTTAGTCGTTTATATATTTATACCTACATATATTTTCTGAATGTACTTAATCAGACTTTTAATTTGACACGAAGCACGACATATTTATGGTAATTTGTTGATATTTGGGGATATGGACATTTAGACAACTATTTACTTGATATTTGGATAGTTGAGGTACCCTATGACACTCGGGATGACGACAGCAAGTAAAGATTCTAACAATACCACATACTTCTAAATCAGTTCAAGCGTTCAGAAGTTATAGTAGAATAAAAAACGGAAAACATACATATAGGAACCCTGAATCCATTACACTCCTTTTTTATTGGGCAATCGTGTAAAAAACAAAGAAATAAACATTAAAAAATGCAAGAAAATATAAAGAAATAGCTAAAAACGTTCCAAGAAAATCATTAACACTATTGATTTTAGTGAGAGTATTATTCCTGCGGCTAATAGTAAAACGCCTTATCTGTGAGATACCTCTTAAGGCGGCTCTTAAACACGCCAATTGATTGCGATTGTCGAATGTAATCGCCGAGTTTGTTGTAAACCGCTGGGCCGGCGACATATGCTAGCCTTTCCGATTTGGATAATGCAATGTAATGCATGACTCACCGAACGTAGCTGCTTTGAATCTTGTTGGATAGTAGTGACGCACTCCATTCACTTCAAATTCGGCGAGATTTTTTCGAACCTTCAGCGCTACTTCTATTATATAGATAGATCATAAAGGTATAGAATAGAGCGTTGGAGTGTGAAGGTGAACTGTGAGTGAATGCGTTTACAAATAGAAAGAGATAGCTGCATACGAAACCCTCTCTATCCTTGTCTAGTTGAAATTCCCGTGCATGCGCGACTAGACAAGGATAGAGGGAGTACCATATGCTGCTGTCTCTGACTATTCGACTGACGCATTCTCAGGCTGGTCGCGCGGTCTAGTACTAATATGGTCATGGTATAGAATTTATGTATGGGCAACAACCGGCCCGCGGGCCGGATCCGGCCCACTGTAAGATATGATCCGGCCTGCGAGACATTTTGAAAACCCAATAAAAAAATATTACATTACGTACTTATACGATTTCTACAAAAAATACCTAGAAGAAGACAATTTTCCTCAGCTTAGAAAATTCGCAAGAAGATTGATTTGTGCGTTTCGCAGTACTTATAAATGCGAACAGTTCTTTTCATTGATGAAAGTTAATAAATCAACACATCGCACAAGACTGACTGACGATAATTTGGAAAATTCTTTACGTCTTCGTATCAGTGGAATTAATCCAAATATCGATGGATTGGTTTCCCAAATTCAAGCTCAAGTGTCTCATTGATTTCGGTGTATTTAACTTTCGTAGTTTGTAACAATTGCAAATTTAAAGATTTAATTATAATGTACCATTTTTTAAAATTTCATTTTGTTATTTTAATAAATTGTACTATAATAAATAACATTGTCGTATTATTTCATGTCTAATATCTATCGCAAAAAATATTACCACTACTTTAAAATGCACTAAGTACTTTTAAACGCGGCCCGCGACCGTATTTGCACGCTAAACTTTGGCCCTCAACATGTCAAAGGTTTCCCATACCTGGTATAGATGGACGGCAGCGTCATTATGCACAGATCTCTAAACAGAGGTCAAGTGCAGCCCAATTTAAAGCGCAGTCCCGAAATTTACCTGATGTAAGCGGAAAAAATAGTCACAAAATACCCTACAGTAGCTTCTCTAAGAACAAAATTCAAATCGAAGCGAATACGTCACAAGTTGTGAGGGCTTGGATATGGCCGCCAGATGTCCGCTACTCGGCCCACGCGGATATGCAAACGTTCGAAAAATTCGCCAGCCTTTACCTGCGCGTAACGCTAACCAGAGGCGTTCGTCGAGACGTACCCCCTGCCCACATTCCCCCCACCCTCTTCCTGCAATGCCTTGTCGCTCGAGAGAGAGTCTACTGTTGTCTCGGTATACTGCGCCTGAGTCGTCCTTCGCACGCCTTTCACTCGGGATCGTGTGGCTAGCAGGTCGTATCTATGGATAGGTTATATCAGATCAACATATATACCCCTGTAATAGGAAACAACGTTTCCAGACTTCCTTGGGCAAGACCCGTCAGATGACTCTGCGCGTCACTGCAGATCAACTGCAGACAGAGTTTCCTTACGGCTTCGAGCGTAGTACCTCTTCGAGAAGGCTACCGGATGGAAGGTGAACCATGACTTAGGCCGACTAAAGACCACACACTGGCCATCAGGCCTAAGCTGCATGGAACCACTCGACCTTTAAAGTACGGCGAGATTTTTTTTATTTTGAGACTGTTTAATATTTATTAATTTTTTTATTTATATAAGTAATGCAAAATTAAAAAATAATAGTAAACAATTTCAGCGTAGGAATTATGCACAAAAATACTTACAAAATTAAATCAAAAGCAGAAAAAACAATACATCGCATAGTCTAGTGGCAACTTCACCTAACTAGGCCAGGACCTGTTCTAAGGTAAACATTTATATTTGAATGTGCTTGCAACAATACCATGTTTATAAAAATAGCATATATTACATGTATGCACAAAATAATAGAATTGTAAAATCATATTAAAAATTACTAAATACCTACTTAAATTGAATAATTAAATTAAAGTTAGAAGTAGAAAATTAAAATGTCAGCAAATAAATTCAAATCCGAAAAAAACAAAACAATTTAAAATAGTCAAAATTAGAATAAGAATTTAAACAAAATAGTCCTGCATTTTATTATAACTAAGATAAAATAGTGTTATAACTAAAACAACTTATCTTTTAATATACGTTAAAACAAAAAACAATAATAATAATATAATATAAGATTCAAAATATTCGAATGTCCAGGTTAGATTATAATGTCCAATATTTTTAAAATTCCTTGTCTTCCCTTTTTTACAAACTAGTTTCTAAGCAGCCTTTTAAAGTAGGTCTTATTTTGCGCCGATTTTATGTCGCCAGGAAGAGCATTGAAAAACCTTGGGGCAATGAATGTATAGGTGCGCTGACCAAAAGTAGTATACCTTCTGGGTAGGGTACTCTCATATTAATATCTTCGTAATACCTCGTTGATATGGTATTTTGTGAAAACATATTTATCTGATTAAACTCTGTTTTCTGATATGATAGTGATGTTTTTAAATATAGTTGCATAGTATTCAACACATTATATTCATTGAAAAGATCTTCCGAAGGATTACGATACAGCTTTCTCATGATAGTCTTTAAAATCGACTTTGGTGCAATATCTAAGGGGTAAAGAATGGTTTTAGAGCAACCGCCCCATCCTATCATCCCGTAGCTCAAGATACTCTCACACAATGCATAATAAACGCTTTTTAGTGTTGGTAGTGTGTGGTCGTCTTATCGCGTAAAAGATCGCGTAAAGAGCGATTGACTACTTCTCCTTTATTATTTTCACTTCTTTATAATTCAAGTTATTATTACATTAATGGCTGTTGTTATTATTATTAGATTATTCTAATTATTCTTAAGTTCAATTGGCCAGTATGGAAAAACTGCAATTAAATAGTTAAGAATCTAATATATCTCGTTGACTTTTTACATTGCTTTTGCTTCCGCTTCTTGACGTAGTGGCGGGCACTTCCTCCGCTGGACGATTTTAATGCACGTAATTACGAAAAGAGGTCGTAAATCATACAATTATAAGGGTGAAAAGTTAAGACGTGGCACGAATTATAACTGCCTAACTTAAAAATATGAGTTGGCTGAAATAAGGAAGCTTTTAATACAATTATTATATGTAGTTAAATAGAGGAGGATTTCGATGACCTCGCTAGAGTGTTTTTAAAGCCATACTGGTCTCAATATAGAAAATTAAATGAAATTAATGAAATGAAAAAACTCTGTATTGTGCAATTAAAAGAAGATACAATGGCGGACTTATTGCTACATAACAATATCTTCCAGTCAACCAACATGCTGATGTGAAAAGAAGGGTAAGCGAAAGTTAAAGGACAATAAGATACAATAAAATATAAAATGAAATTTTAAATTATAACAAATGTTTTAACGTATCTAAATTATAACGTATCTCAAGCCAAAATCATATAAATAAATTATTATTTATATATACCTATATATATATAAACAATCCATATATACATACCTACACAGGTCTACCCGGGCTCGCACTTCTGCTTGGAGGCTACCGTATGGGTGCTGACCTGTAAGTTGGACGGCCTTAACACATGGGTCATACATAATTGCCCAACTGCCCCGGGCCCATTAGCTCACGCAGTTAGATTTCACCCCCGTCCCCCTCTTTCTTGTGACGATATAATATATTTACCTACCAAGTCGGTATCTTAATTTGTGTCGTGCGCACGTGTGTGTGTACCTATGGAATAAACATCAATTTTACCTATATTTTTTTCAAAGGAACTAGCTACGAGTATATTTAGAGTGGATAAATTGATATTGATATTTGGAATAAATATATTTAATACTTTTGAAGCGAATATATCAATGAAACTATTCGTCCATAGCTCAAGGTCTGTTTATCCACACATCAGTGCTTACAATAACAGTGGGCCATCGCATCGAGTTAATAACACGATCGTCGTATCATACTCTTCGCCGGTATCCTCCAAATACGATTCGTCTAGCTATTCGACACGTCTTCACTTTCGGATTGTCGATCATGAATAAATTACATTATCTCTCATGAACGTCGAGCAGTTACATGAACTGGATATCGCCGAGATGCTGATGGCATGTCATTCATAGGCTTTCTCCTTATCTCCATGATTTGTAATAATGATTATATTTTGCTAATTTATTGTATGCATGGTAAAGTTCACATTTGCGGCATGCCCTGACATCAAGATGGAACTTAAAAGAAGGCGTTTGAAGGAATCCTGCGTGCGTAAATAAAAGCTTTAAACAGATTCGGAATAAGCAATTGACCGTGAATATATTTTTAGCAGATGACATTTTTTAAAGTGACCCACAATTCAGTCAAATTGATGTTATGACATAATTACAGTTGCAATATTCGCATCGTAAAAGGTTACCCAGTATTTTTGCCACTTCTAATGACGAGACAATAACATGCTGGTGCCGATTATTAAAGTAAAATTATATTTCGTAAGCATAGTTCGACCTCTCTTCTCCCCATGTAAACATAAATAATAAAATGATGTACCCCCCTCCCCTCCCCACCTCTTCACCCCAAAACGGCCTTCCGTAACACTCGAAAGCTCCCTAGGTACTTATCCACCTTTCCAAAGACATTGCAGAAAAGCTAAGGGACGGAGCCGTTTCGCCATAATTGCCATGCGATGCAAATCGCAACTCTCGTCTCATTCACGTAGCACGAATTGCAGCCGAACATAAAAATAAATGGCGAGCAGAAGATGTCAGGTTTCGACCAAGTTGCACACTGGATCACCTGGAAAACAGTTTCGTTGTAATTATAATGGCTCCTTCGTAACTGAATATCGTGGAAAATAAGAGCTCTAAGTTAATTATACTACAATTCGGTTAGGATTCTACACTAATACTAGACTTTGGTTCAGCAAACATCAATATGTTGGTAACATCTTTGACCACAAGGAACAAAGAGAAATTACTAGTTGTTGTTAAATTGTATAATGAAAATATAAAATAGAAAACTATCACGGTTGTTTGATATTATAAATAGGATAGAAACGACACCCCTCATGGGTGCTACAAATTTCACGCGGTAAATTAATTTCTATCCTATGTATAATGAAAAT